>CM043700.1:114344899-114944899 GCA_023935145.1 Bretschneidera sinensis
CCTATTTTATAGTTACTTATTCTAGTAGGAATATTAATAGTAGTTTATTACATTGTTGTTATTTTTCTAACAGTATTAAGAAAATATCCTTTATATAAATGGGGCCTTAGAGAAAATTTGAAACACACTCATAATTCCAATATTATAACTAGAGCTAGGTGGAGAACTTTGGATGTATTAGGGATTTTGGGTTATGAGGGTAATAATTTTGTTTTTCCAAAAGTTGTTGCTAAGGATTAATAAAATTGTAAGTTTGTTGGTGGCATAGGCAAGAAAGTTGCCGAACCACATTAAATTGTTGTACTTTATATTTGTTTGTTTATTTTCCTATTTATTATTATAAGTTCAAGTAGGTGGATTTTAAGGGTAAAATCTCAACAAGTGGTATCAGATCCTAGTTATCTATTTGAAGAAGTTTCGTGTTGCTATTTGTTGCATCTACGCCACCATATCGACAGATATACCTAAATTTGAGATTCCTTTATTTAATGGAAGCAATAATTTTACTTTTTGGTAGAGTACAGTTCAAGATCTTTTAGTACAACAAGATCTTGATCAAGCTTTAGAGGAAGAAAAGCCAAATAGGGTGACTGATAGAAAGCAACAATCGATTTAGAGGAAGGCTATGAGCACAATGAGGTTAGCTCTTGCTCCCGAGATCAAGTATATTGTATTGAAGAAAACTATAGCCAAGGTTTTATGGGATAAGCTCGAGAGAATCTATGTGCCAAAGTCTTTGACCAACAGATTGTGTCTCAAGATAGACATTTATTCTCTAAAGATGAAAGAAGGTACAATTCTTCATGATCGGTTGAATGGATTTAACAAGTTATTGTCTCAATTATTGAATGCATAAGAAACACTTAAGGATGAGGAGAAGGCATTACTATTATTATCATCTTTACCAAAATCTTACAAACCATTGGTGCAAACATTGTTAGTGGGCAAATCGATATTGAACTTAGATGATATGACCGTGCTCTTACGTGAGAATGAAAGGTTGATAGGAAATGAGAGCTTGTCTAGTTGTAGTTAAGTGCTTGCTGTGGAGAGGTCTAATCGAGGTAGGAGCCAATGGAGAGCAAATAGTGGCTCAAGGTGGATATCCAAATATAGGCCTAGAGATGACAATGACAATGAGTGCTTCTATTATGGAGAGATAGGACACATAATATTATTGTAAGGCCATTAATGATGATTTAAAATAATTGAAAATGATGAGTGGGCAGAAGAGTCGTGATGGTAAAAGTAGTTAAAGTTCTAATATCACCGAGGGAAGTGATGAAGAGATGTTAGCTATTGATCAGATTGAAGAAAAATTTGATGAGAGTAATATGGTGCTACTTGATTCGGTGTCTTCCATTCATATATTCAATGAGAAGAAATACTTTGATTGTATGAAGGAACCTACCCATGTCAAAGTTGCTACCCCATTTGAAAACACAAAGCAATTGATGGTGAAGGAAGCTTAAGGTTAAAGCTCTATGAAGGAAGCCTGAAGACACTTGAGAATGTAAAGTTTGCTTCCTCTCTCGCTAAAAATTTCATCTCTTTAGGGGAGCTTGATAAGATGGGATAATCATAGAGTGCGGGCAATGGAGAGCTGCAAGTTCTTAATGAATCAAATGTAGTGTTGAAGGCTACTATGAATAAGAAGGGATTGTATGTGCTGGATGGGAAGATTTTGCTTGGAAAATTAGGTGAAGGAGATATGGAAGAACTAAATGGAATGGTCGTACTAACCAAAAAGAAATTTAGATTTATTGATGAGGTGTGGAGAATTTAAGCCAATGTGAAGATTTGTTAGGAATTTGGCTCAATTCCCCACAATGAGGACTTTTAATTGATTTTGGAAAAGTGGTTTCCTATTTTATAGTTACTTATTCTAGTAGGAATAGTAATAGTAGTTTATTATGTTGTTATTATTTTCCTAATAGTATTAGGAAAATATTCTCTATATAAAGAATGCCTTAGAGAAGGTTTGAGACACATTCATAATTCCAATATTATAACTAGAGCTAAGTGGAAAGCTTTGGGTGTATTAGGGATTTTGGGTTGTGAGGTTGTAAGGGTTATAATTTTGTTTTTTTTCTTAAAATTGTTGTTAAGAATTAATAAAATTATGAGTTTGTTGGTAGCATAGGCAAGAAAGTTGCCAAACCACATTAAATTGTTGTGCTTGATATTTGTTTGTTTATTTGCTTATTTATTATTATAAATTTGAGTATGCAGGTTTTAATGGTAAAATCCCAACAAATAGTTTCTTCAAATAAATGGTGAAAAGAAAGAGAGTACACTGATTACAACCCTACACAAGGAGAGAGAATAACAATAAAAATAATCACGAGTGACTAAGAGCTAGCATTGTTTGTGTTTGTGAATTGTGATCAAAATATCAATAATTCAAAACATTTTTCAAATGAAACTACTTAAATTTGTTGTGATTTTAGCTTGTTTCTTTTCTTTTATCTTGAAGGTGTTGATTCATGATTGTAATATGTGCTTAAACGGCTTTGTTTCATAAAACAAACAAAGTGAGTCTCAATTCTTGATGCAGGAGGATCCGAGTCAGATGATGCTGAGTTGTCAGATAGCACATTGTTGGCACTGAGGTACCTAAAGTTGGTAGATCAGTGCAAAACTGGCAGGTGGACTACCTAGGACGGGCCACAGGCTCAGATCGGGCCTGAAAGACCCTAATCTGATTGGAAACGGGCTTCCGAGCAAAACTCAAGTCTTTTAGCCCTGAGTGTCGTCGTTTTTAAGCCAAAAAACGACGTTTAGGCCCTCAATTTGGCAGCTTTATGTTTTTAGAAAACTTTTTATTTTTATTTTCGGCATTAATTTAATTTTCCTATTTTAGCTTGAGCTTATAAATAAGGTTTTAGAGTTTAGTAAACATTATTATTAAGTTGCATAATTTTGAATAAAATTCAGAGTTCCTCTGTTTTTTAGGGTTTCTTCTCTTGTGTTATTTTCTTCCCTGTGAATTATCTGTTGAAAACTAGCCTGCAGAATAATCACTATTCTACCCGGTTTCAGTTGGAATCAGAGCTTCAGCATCTTCCTGGGTTGAGATTTCATCAGTTTCCATGGCTGGTGGTCGTGGTCGTGGTCGTGGTCATCGCGGGCAGGTTCTGAACGAGGAAGCCCTACACCGTGATCGTAACGTTTAGGATGCGATGATTAAGGATTTACAAAGGCAAGTCATAGAGTTAACCCAGCGTCTAGCGTCGCGGAATTTCGGTGATCGTGAGACGGAAGATCACGATTCCAATTCCAGTTTCAAAAACCTGTATCACAGTCTTGGTCGATTCAGGGAGCATTGTGGTCGGGAGGATCGTTATGGAGACCTCGGATTCAGTGTGGATCTGCCCGAGTTTTCTGATACGTTACATGCCAAAGGATTCGCCGATTGGTTGAATGAAGTAGAACGTATTTTCGAGTATAAGGAAGTCCTAGATCGTGTCAAAGTAAAACTGGTCGCCATCAAACTCAAAGGCAGAGCATCTGCATGGTGGGAGTAGTTGAGGTACTCACGCGACCGGTAGGGCAAAGCCAAGATCACTGATTGGGAGAGGATAAAGAAGAAGATGAAGGGTCACTTCCTTCCTTTCGGCTACACTCAAACCCTGTTTCAGCGACTTCATTTTTTGAGGCAAGGCACGAGATTAGTTGATGATTACACGGAGGAGTTCTATCAATTGATAGCTCGAAATGATTTATCTGAGATGGAAGAGAAAATGGTGGCAAGGTATTTGGGGGGATTACGACAGCCCCTGCAGGATGTTCTCAGCCTTCACTCGCTGTGGACCATTTCTGAAGCATACCAGCATGCACTTGCGGTGAAAAAATAGCAGAACAGGAGGTCAATGAACCGCAGTAGCGATCAAAGCAGTCGGCCAGTTCGCCCTCAAGAATTCTGTCCTGCCCAGCAGCCATCCCAAGGTAACCCTAGCTCAAATATTAGATGTTTCAGATGTGGTGAACGGGGACATAAATCGATTGAGTGCAGGAAGCCTGTTAGTCATAAAGGCAAAAATCTCCTAATTGAGGACGATGGGGTAGACGAAACTGAGGAGATTTGAGAGCTTGTGTATGATGTTGATGAAGATGAAGATGAAGATGTGTTATATGGAGATGGCCATGAGACCTTAGTTGTTCGTAAGAGTTTACTGACCCCCAAGGGCGATACAGGGGACCATTGGTTGAGGACCAATATTTTCCACACGACCTGTACAATTGCAGATAAAGTCTGCAAGATGATCATTGACAGTGGTAGTTACGAGAACGTAGTGTCTGAAGAGGCTATCCAGAAATTCCAGTTGAAGACAGATCGTCATCCCAAGCCATATAAATTGTTGTGGTTGAATAAAGGCAATGAAGTAACAGTAGATAGGCGATGCCTAGTATCTTTTTCGATTGGTAAAAAAGTATTTTGATAATGCTTGGTGTGATGTTGTGTCTATGGATGGTTGTCATGTATTGTTAGGCAGACCTTGGCAGTATGATCGTAGTGTTATCCATGATGGGCGAAAAAATACCTATTCCCTTAGCATCAAAGGGAAAAAAAATTGTGTTGGCACCTCGTCGGGAAGGAACCACTCCTACCCCGGTAGCCAGTAATACTAATCTACTTTCGATGTCCAGGTTTTTAGCTGAGATTGAGCATGGAGATGTGGTCTATGCTTTGCTGCCTTGTGAGGCTAATGCGGCAGACACGATTCCATAATTTTTTGACCTGATGCCAGAGGACCTTCCCCTTGGGTTGCCACTTATGAGGGATATTCAGCATCAGATTGGCCTTGTTTTGGGATCCAGTTTGCCTAATAGGCTGGCTTATCGCCTTAGCCCCAAGGAATCTAAAGAGCTGTAGCGACAGGTGGTAGAGTTGTTGGAAAGGGGTTACGTCCGTGAGAGTATAAGCCCATGCGCAGTTCCTGCCCTGCTAGTGGCAAAGAAAGATGGCTCTTGGTGTATATGTGTTGATAGCAGAGCAATCAACAGGATTACAGTAAAATAAGGTTTCCAATTCCCCGCCTGGATGATATATTAGACCAGCTATCTGATTCTAAGGTTTTCTCAAAAATTGACCTTAAAAGTGGATACCACCAGATCAGAATAAGGCCTGGAGATGAGTGGAAGACAGCGTTTAAAATGCAGTATGGGTTGTATGAGTGGATAGTCATGCCTTTTGGGCTGTTCAATGCACCCAACATATTTATGAGATTTATGCGTCAGATTTTACGGCCATTCATGGGAAATTTGTAGTAGTTTACTTCGACGACATCCTCATTTATAGCCCGACGTGGGCATCACACCTTGATTACCTCCGTGCTGTTTTTGATAAGTTGAGGACGGAGCGCCTGTACGTCAATCAAAATAAGTGTTCTTTCTTCACTACTTCTGTTACTTTTCTAGGTTTTGTTATATCTATTGAGGGTGTTCAAGCAGATCAGTCGAAGATAGATGCGGTCTTGGAATGGCCCACACCGAGGACCTTGCACGATGTCAAAAGTTTCTATGGATTGGCATCTTTCTACCGTTGGTTCATTAGAAATTTCAGCACTCTGATTGCTCCTATCACAGAGTGCCTTAAGGGGCATGATTTCCAGTGGTCTGAGGAGGCAGAAATCAGCTTTCAACTAGTCAAGCAGAAGATGACCGAGGCACCAGTTTTGGCACTTCCTGATTTCGATAAAGTGTATGAGGTAAACTGTGATGCATCCGGGGTTGGTATTGGTGGTGTTCTGAGTCAGGAGGGGCACCCAGTAGCTTTTTTCAGTGAGAAGTTATCAGGATTAAAGAAGAATTATTCCATTATTCCACCTATGATCTGGAGTTTTATACCATAGTTCAGTCCCTGAAACATTGGCGTCACTATCTAGTGCAGAGGGAGTTTATTCTTATCACTGATCATAAGGCCCTGAAGTATATCAATGGCCAACATAAGCTGAGTAGGCGGCATGCCAAGTGGGTGGCGTACTTGCAGGAGTTCACATTTACACTAAGGAACCAAGCAGGAAGTCTGAACCGTGTCGCAGATGCACTGAGCCGTCGTACATTACTCCTCACCACCATGAGCACCAGAATCGTTGGATTTAAGGTTTTCCCTGATATGTATGCTGCCAATCCTTCCTTCGGGAGAATAATTCATGAGGTAATTGATGGTCAACGACATAATTTTATTTTGCATAATGGTTATCTGTTTCGTGGATTACAGTTGTGCGTTCCAGATTGTTCACTAAGACAGTAAATTATTAGTGAACTTCATAACAAGGGACACTTTGGGCGGGATAAGATGTTGACTTTGATCACTTGTAACTATTATTGGCCCAAATTGACCAGTGACGTGGCTCATCATGTGGAGCGTTGTTATGCGTGTCAGCAGTCCAAGGGAGTTCTCACTAATGCGGGCCTGTACACATCTTTACCTATACCTGAAGCCCTTTAGTTTAATGTCAGTATAGACTTTGTGTTGGGCTTACCCCGTACCCAACGGGGCTTGGATTCTATTTTGGTGGTGGTTGACAAATTTTCCAATTATACCTTGCAGGAAGAAAATGGATGCTACCCGGATCGCTCATCTTTACTTCAGGGAGATTATGCGTTTACATGGTGTTCCCCGATCCATCACTTCAGATCGTGACACCAAGTTCATGAGTCAGTTCTGGAAAAGTTTATGGGAGAAGCTGGGGACGAAGTTGAATTTTAGCAGCGCTTGCTATCCTCAGACAGATGGTCAGACCGAGGTGGTGAACTGGAGTTTGGGAAACCTTTTGAGGAGCTTGGCATGAACTAAACCGAAGCAGTGGGATTTGGCGTTACCTCAAGCAGAATTTGCCTATAACAGGTCGAAAAACATAACCACGGGAATGAGTCCATTTGAGATTGTCTGTGGTCAGAATCCATCCGGGGTGCTTGACTTAGCCCCTATTCCACATGTAGGTCGTTTGAATCACAAGGCAGATGAGATGGCAGAACATCTTCGGGGTATCCATGAGCAAGTGAAGCTGGCCATTCACGAGAGTAATGCCAAGTACAAGGCTCAGAGCGACAGTCACCGTCGTTAGGTACTTTTTGATGTTGGTGATTTTGTTTGGGTAGTATTAACTCGCGATCGTTTTCCTGTGGGAGAGTATAATAAGCTTAAGGAGCGGAAGATTGGACCCTGTGAGATCCTGCAGAAGATCAATGATAACGTCTACAGACTACGCCTACACAGTCATTTGAGAACTTCTGATGTCTTTAATGTGAAACACATGAGTCCTTGTTTTGGAGATTCCGATAAGGTTATTGTGAACTCAAGGACGAGTTCTTTCTAACCCGAGGTGACTGATGTAGGAGGATCCGAGTCAGATGATGCTGAGTTGTCAGATAGCACGTTGTTGGCACTGAGGTACCTAGAGTTGGCAGATCAGCGTAAATTTGGCAGGTGGACTACCTAGGACGAGCCATGGGCTCAGATCAGGCCTCGGAAGACCCTAGTCTGATTGGAAACGGGCTTTCGGACAAAACTCAAGACTTTCAGCCCTAGGCGTCGTCGTTTTTAAGCCAAAAAACGATGTTTAGGCCCTTAATTTGGCAGCTTTATGTTTTAGGAAACTTTTTATTTTTATTTTCGGCATTAATTTAATTTTCCTATTTTAGCTTGACGTTATAAATAAGGTTTTAGAGTTTAGTAAACATTATTATTGAGTTGCATAATTTTAAATAAAATTCAGAGTTCTTCTGTTTTTTAGAGTTTCTTCTCTTGTGTTATTTTCTTCCCTGTGAATTATTTGTTGAAAACTAGCCTGCAGAATAATCACTATTCTGCCCGGCGTCATTTCTTCCTCGCCAACTCTCAGTAGTGAAGCCAAGACCTTTGATTCGTAACAGCAACCACTATATCTTAAGGTTTTTTTTTTTATAATATCTAGTAATCAACAATATTTTTGTTCCACGCTATCAATTAATATCATCTTAATCATAATAATAAAATAATCCAATATTATTGTCATTAAGTTCAAGGTAAATATATCTATTTTTATATTTTCAATAATTTCCTACTGATTTTCATGTTTTGGAAGTGTAACATAATTAATTTATGAAATAATAAAACAATCATATAATTATTGTAATAATTAATCTTTCCCTTATTTCATTATTAATGTGATTTTCTCTAATTAAATAATGAAATTTCATTATTATTTCAATCTAAAATTCTGAAAAATATATATATGTATTATGCACGTGCACAACACGCATACAATACGTGTTGGTTTAACTAATATTTTATAATATTAATCCATGTAATAAATATCCAATTCCTATAACCTTAAGGATGATAAATGCTTATATTTTTATTTTGTTATTTTTCCTATATTTCGTTCATAACTAAAAAAAAATTTCATTTCGTCCCTAATGATAACACTACAAAAAATTGACATATACCGACAGTCAAAATCCGTTGGTAAAAACCAAACAACCGTCGGTATATACAAAAGAGCTTTACTTACGGTTTTAAAAATTGTCGGTATAGATACCTTTACTTGCGGTTTAAAAAATCGTCAGTATAGGTTCTATGCCGACGGCTTTATAGCTGTAACAATAGGTCGGTTTTACTGACGAAATTTGTTCGTCGGTATAACTCGTAAAACCTATACCAACGGTTTCATAACCATAACTATATGTAGGTTTTACCGACGAATATTGTTCGTCGGTATAGCTCGTCAACATATACAGACAGTTTTACAATCATTATTATATGCATGTCAACTTCAATTACATTTTCAGTTTTTTTTTCCTCGTATATTTGTCTATTTAATGCATAATAAATGATAAAATATTAAAATAAACAATAGAGCACACAAACACTATATGAAAAAATAATTCATTCTTATTAAAAGATGAAATCTTACATGGTCTAACATACACAGAGGAAAGCAACTTTGAAATTGAACAAAAAAATCCGTTATATCTTAAATGTTTGATATCCTAATTCCTTGAAGAATTTTAAGAAATTAATACATGAAAACTTCATTACAAAAGTTGCAGTGTGTACTTGCTCTGTTTTGTATCTTCTGAATCATGCTCCTCTTGTTGAGGTTAGAAAGTTATATAAGAACCTAATTTGTAACCAAAATATCCACCCAAAAAGAAAAATAAAAAGATCAACTTACTCACCACAAAAATAACTAGAATACTATAGTAGTAACCTGATTATAATTAAAATAAACCAAAGATCACCTATCATTTTTTTAATAAAAGATCACACCTATCATATGACGCTACTATAGCAATGGTTGGAAGTTAATTTGAATCTCCATCAGCTTTCAATCCTTGCAACCACCCCTATCACCCGTCAAAAGAATTACTTTACAATTGAGATTAAAGACACCTAAATTAGTGGAATACAATAAATACCAACTCCCAAGCCAAGCATGGAGCACCTGTTTACAAAATTGCAACAAGAGCTTTCCTAATGAGATTAAATGCTGTGAATTACAATCAATCCAAAGCACCTGTTTTCAAAATTACAATGAGGGCTTTGCAACTCAGATTGGCAACTGACTTTAAGAAAATAAATAAAACACACTTAAAGCATAAATGGTAACTATGAAAAAATCAAGAAGCCCTTGCCCAACAAAGAGTGGGAGTGTAGAAGATCAAGTGATTTCATCTGAAATCACTGCTGCAAATCTGGAGAATCATTCCAATAAAGATCCTGCCGAAGACTAGGAAATCATGTCTGCTATACCTACATGTAACCGAAGATAATGCAGCAATTATTCCACAAGATTCTTGCTGAAATTTAGAGATAATTGTATAGCTGTGTAGACATTTAAACTATGTTCACATGTTGCAAATATTTAGGAAATCAGTCACAATTGTTTTTATATATACTGCTGTAAACTGCAAGCCTGGAATATCATAAAATAGAATTCATTCAAACATTTTGTATTTTGTATTCTTTTACATGGTATCAGATTAGCCATCAAAAGACCAACGTCTACAAGCTATGTCTTCCTCTTCTTCTGATTCATTTACCACCGTTAATATTCAACCCTCTCAATCTCCCTCTGTTCTTACTATGTCTAACATAGTAACTGTCAAACTTAGCCCCGATAATTACATTCTTTGGAGGCACAAATGGTGCCATATTTTCTTGGCCAAGACCTCTTTGGATATCTTGATGGTACCATTCCCAAACCTTCTAAATCTGTCTCTGTTTCCCATCCAGAAACTCATGTCATCTTTAAAACACCCAATCCTGCCTACTCTTATTAGATACACTAGGATAATCTTATCCTTAGTGCCCTCATGTCTTCTCTCACTGAAGGAGTGCTTGCTCAAGTAGTAAATCATACTACTTCGTCTGCTGTGTGGCATGCTCTGGATGAAAATTTTTCATCCCAATCTCGTGCACGAACTGTGCAGATCCGAACACAACTAGCAACAGCAACAAAAGGCAGCAAGTCTGCCACAGAATATTTTCTCTTTATTAAGAAACTCACCGATGAATTAGCTGTTGCAGGATAACCTATGAGTTGTGAAGATGTCATCACCTATGTTTTTGCAGGATTAGGCCATGAATATGACAGCTTTGTGGCAGCCATCTCGGCTTGCACTAACAAGGTAACACTGGAGGAAATTTACTCGCTTTTGCTCACCACAGAAGCCAGACTTTCTCGCCACCAGATGTTATCTCCCGCTCAACCTACCTCTGTCAATGTTGCCCAACGACAATACAATCCATCTCAAAATCGTGGCAGAGGCTGCTCTAGGGGACGGGGTCGTTTTAATCGTGCTGGTTACAACAATACCACATGTCATACTGATCACAATTCAATAATCTGTCAGGTTTGTAATAAACCAGGACACTCAGCTCGGAAATGCTATTTTCGGTTTGATCTGTCTTACCAGGATCCAAAACCAGAAAATAAACAAGCTATGGTCGCTGCTCCTACTGGCACTTGGGATACCGAATGGCATGCTAACACTGGTGCCACGCATCACGTCACTAATGACCTCAACAATCTGAACCTTTAGAATGATGACTATCAAGGTACAGATCAGGTTCAAGTAGGCAATGGCCAAGGTTTGCAAATCTCGAAAACTGGTTCCTTTAAATTTTCTACATCCAATTCTACCTTTGTTCTTAATCAAGTGCTTCTAGTTCCTGAAATTCATAAGAACTTGTTATTTGTCCAAAAGTTTTGTATTGATAATCATGTCTATTTTGAGTTTTATGACAAATTCTTTCTTGTAAAGGATTACTTGGGGCAGGTCCATTATCAAGGCCATCTCATTAATGGACTCTACCAATTCACATCTCAGTCTCGCCGTCCACAAGCTTTTTCTACCGTTCGTGTTTCTCATCATGATTGGCATCGTCGTCTTGGACATGCATCAACACCAGTTGTCAATAAAGTCCTCTCATTCATCAATGTTCCAGTCGAGTCCAATAAAAAGCACTCAGTATGCCCCGATTGTCAAATGGCAAAAAGTCATGACTTGCCATTTAAGTCCTCTTCCAACATTTCTTCCTATCCTCTTGATTTAATTTTTACCGATGTATGGGGACCAGCATCCGTTGTTTCTACTAACGGTGCTAAATATTATGTTAGTTTTCTTGATGATTATTCCAAGTTTGTGTGGTTATTTCAAATGAAACTCAAATCCGACGTTGAATCAATATTTCTTCAATTTCAAGTGTATGTTGAAAAACACTTCGAACGCAAAATTAAATTTGTCCAATCTGATTGGGGAGGTGAGTTTCGACGTTTGCACAATTATTTCCAACAAACCGGAATAAATCATAAACTAGCATGCCCTTACACTCATCAGCAAAATGGTTCTATAGAGTGCAAACACCGTCATATTGTCGAGGTTGGCCTAAGCATGTTAGCCCACTCAAATTTACCCATGCTTTACTGGGAAGAAGCCTTCCAAACTGCAACCTTCATCATAAACCGGCTACCAACACCTGTTTTAAAGCAAAAATCTCCATTTGAAATTCTTTATAATCGCATGCCAGATTTTTCCTTTATGCGTGTTTTTGGTTGCGCAAGTTGGCTTAATCTACGCTCTTATAATTCAAACAAGCTGAACTTTCGCTCCAAAACATGTCTCTTCATTGGCTATAGTCTTGGTCATCAAGGTTACAAATGCTTTGATTTATCTACTGGTAAAATCTATGTCTCAAGGCATGTAATTTTTGATGAGAATCTCTTCCCTTATACTAAAGAAAACGTTTATCCACCCTCTCAACACCATTCTATTCCAATACCTCATAACATCAATATCTCCCCTTCTCTTAGTTCTAGTGATTTGCAATCTAACCATTATCCTATTAGAACTGTCTCTACACCTTGTTTGTCTCTTTCTACAGGTCCAGCTGAAGCAATCACCAATCAGGATGCCACTGTTGCACTGCAACATACAAACTTGCTCTCGGATCTGTCACAAAACAGAACATCTTCACCATCCGATGTGCCTGCTATCTCCAATCACCATCTGATGACAACAAGATCTAAGAACAATATTCACAAACCTCGCAAGCACTCTGATGACTATATTCGACATCCTCTACCTCGAGCATTGCTGGCCGAAAGCTCTACTGCCAAAGAACCAACCTGCTTTACAGAAGCATCCAAATAAAATTGTTGGAGAGAAGCCATGAACAAAGAATTCAATGCATTGCTTCAAAATGGAACTTGGTCCTTGGTTCCAAAATCACCAAATGCAAATATTGTTGGCTGTCGGTGGGTTTACCGAGTCAAAAGGAAAACTGATGGAACTATAGAGCGCCACAAAGCTCGACTAGTCGCCAAAGGTTTTCACCAACAAGAAGGTATTGATTTTTCAGAAACCTTTAGTCCGGTTATCAAGCATGCTACAATTAGATTGGTTCTTTCAATTGCGGTCACTCAAGATTGGCCTATACAACAAATTGATGTGCAAAATGCATTTTTGCACGGTGATCTACATGAGGAAGTCTTCATGACACAACCACAAGGTTTTATTCATCCTCAATTTCCAAATCATGTCTGTAAGTTGCATAAATCATTGTATGGATTGCGGCAAGCTCCAAGAGCTTGGTTTTCTAAACTCTCAGACAAGCTCAAATCACTACATTTTCATGAAAGCAAAGCTGATACATCATTGTTCATTTTTAAAACAAAAACTACCACTGTTTATATTTTAATTTATGTCGATGATATATTAATAACCGGATCGAGTTCAGCTGTCATCAACTGAGTCATTCAAAGCTTGAAGACAGACTTTGCTGTCAAAGAATTGGGGCCGCTTAATTACTTTCTTGGTGTCAAAGCTCTCAGATGCCAAGAAGGTATCTATCTCACACAAAGGAAATACATAGTTGATTTGCTCCAAAAGAGCAACATGGATCAAGCAAAACCATGCTCTAGTCCGATGGCTTCAACTTGCACTCTCACTGCCTCAGATGGCAAACCATGTGGCGATGCAAATCTTTACAGAAGCATGGTTGGTAGTATGCAATATCTTGCTTTTACAAGGCCTGACTTAGCCTTTGCAGTCCACAAAGTTAGCAAGTTTATGCATAATCCTCTTGACACACACTGGCAAGCCGTCAAGCGAATACTTCGCTATCTCAAATATACTGTTTCAACAGGCTTGTTAATTGCAAAAGCTGCAAATCTTGATCTTCATGCTTTCTCCGATTCGGACTGGGCAGCAGACCGCGATGACAGAAGATCAGTAGGAGCTCATTGCATTTTTCAAGGACCAAACTTGATCTCATGGAGCTGTAAGCAACAACCAACAGTGGCACGTAGCAGCACTGAGGCTGAATACAAAGCTTTATCAAACACGGTAGCTGAGCTAATGTGGATAAAATCAATTTTACATGAGCTGGGAATTCCACTTCAGCAACCACCTACTCTTTGGTGCGACAATATTGGTGCTACATATCTTACATCAAATCTGGTATTCCATGCCAGAACAAAACACATAGAGATTGACTTCCACTTTGTTCGAGATCAAGTTAATCAAAAACAATTGAAAGTCCAGTTCATTTCAAGCTGTGACCAACTTGCAGATGCACTCACAAAGCCCCTATCACCAAAGAAATTCACAGATGCCAAGAACAATCTGAATGTCCGTGATCTCCCCTTCAGATTGAGGGGGTGTGTAGAAGATCAAGTGATTTCATCTGAAATCACTGCTGCAAATCAGGAGAATCATTACAATAAAGATCCTGCCGAATACTAGGAAATCATGTCTGCTATACCTACATGTAACCGAAGATAATGCAGCAATTATTCCACAAGATTCTTGCTGAAATTTAGAGATAATTGTATAGCTGTGTAGACATTTAAACTATGTTCACATGTTGCAAATATTTAGGAAATCAGTCACAATTGTTTTTATATATACTGCTGTAAACCGCAAGCCTGGAATATCAGAAAATAGAATTCATTCAAACATTTTGTATTTTGTATTCTTTTACGGGGAGATAATTCATTAGAAGAAAGAGAAAAGTACAATGCTTTCTACCTGCAATCTTTAGAAAACTACGGCGTGGGTTTTAGCTGATGATAACTGTGACAAAATCAAGAAGCCCCTGCCCAACAAAGAGTAGAAGGAAAATTCAGAATGATGACATTCAAAAGTGTCTCTAAATATTCTTGATCCCTAGCTCTGTGAGGAGACTTATAAGAGCTTAAAAAATTCCTGCACGAATATAGTATGCATTGAACTTTTGTTCAAAAATCACCTGCCATTGTACTTTTCTAAGCACCGTCTGTGTGCATCACATAGAATCATCACTAAACCTTACAAATTGAACATAGCCACAACCAAAATAATTTAATAAGAGTTAAACACTAATAATTCAAATTTCAAAGGAATATATAAAGAGCTTTATTGCTTGACTGCCCATACAAGCAGAGGCAATATTCGATGTTGCTTACAACCTCGGCAAATGCACATAACATAACAAAATGTACTGCAAGATTATTCCAGCATTACTCACAGTTTACAATCCAGTAAGTACAAAGTAAATCTCTTGACTATGAAATGCTCCCATTACCATTCACGATAAGTACAACAAATGAAATCCTTAAACCTTAAACTATCAAACCTTAAAGTGTGAGTGATAATTCCACTAAACTATTAAACTTTAAACCCTAATTAACCGAAACCCTAAACTAAAACCTTAATTACCTTAAAAACCCTAAACCTTAAAACCTTAAACCCTAAAACCATAAACCCTTAACTTTAGATTGAAGATGGGATGGATTACAGTGCTTGGTTGGAATCCTAATACATTTTTTGTTATAATGAAAAAGATGAAATTGAAACTGAGATCGATTATAATGTTTAGTTAATTAACATGTTAATGGAATTTTCATGTATTTATATGTATTATTTATCTATTATATATGTACTATAATAATATTGTACTAGTTAACTCTGTGTGTGTAATATATATATATATATATATATATATATATATATATATGTTAATTACATTATTTTCTAATATTTACTATTATAAAATATTTAATTACATTTTCATTTTATTAATTATTAGTATAATTTAATATATTTTATATACTATATATTATTTTTATTAATATTTTGTTACATTATTTAATTATATTAATTTGTTCTTTAGTTGCATGAATTCTTTAATGTTATTTTTTTATTTTTAAAAATTATTTTTCATGTATTTATAAGTATTATTTATATATTATGTATGTACTATAATAATATTGTAGTACTTAACTATATATTTGTTAATTATATTAGTTTCAAATATTTACTAATATAGTCATATTTAATTATATTTTTCAGTTTTATTAATTATTACTATAATTTACTATAATTTACTATATTTTATATATTATTTTTACTAATATTTAGTTATATTATTTAATTATATTAATTTGTTATTATGTTATAGTAGTTAATTATATTAGAATTATTATTTATATATTATATATGTATTACAATAATATTAAAACACTTAACTATATTATATTAGCTAATTAATTAATTATATCATTTTTAAATATTTAGTATTGTATAAATTTTTAATTATATTCTTATTTTTATTAATAATTAAATATATTTACTATATTACATTGGTCTATACTTACGGATTTTTATATCCGTCAGTATATACATGATCTATAGTGACGGAATTTTTAATTTGTTAGTATATACATGATTTATGCTTACGGATCGTTATATCCGTCAGTATTGACATGATATATAGTGACGGAATTGAAAATCCGTCAGTAGAGACATAATCTGTAGTAACAGACTTTTAAATACGTCAATATAGACATTATCTATAGTGAAGAAATTTTTAATCCGTCAATATAGACATGAGCTATGGTGACGGAATTGTAAATTCATCAATACAGACATGATCTATAATAACGAAATATTTAATCTGTTATTATAACGGATTTTAAAACTGTAATAACAATTTTTTCGGTGTAATGAAGATGATAGAGACCAAAGGTTAGCTACTAAAACGACTTGATACCTAATAGAATATATAAGTGGATGTTCCAAAGATCATCAATGTGATGTGCATAAGTTAATAGGAACAAAAATATAATCAATGGGTACCATAAATTGCTTTCAGTACTCTTTTGACTTCTATGAAGCAATATGTTAATGGTAATATCTATGCAAATGCACTTCTAGTTTCGTGGAAACTAGATGCATATATAATATAATGCCATAAATGATGAGGACTCCTTGGCCTCCTCCCGTGTTTTAGCTAGAGTGAGGAACAGCTATATATGGTTGTTGAATTTATAAGAATCAATTCAAGGCGCACGGACGTAATTTCCATTATTAGTTAGAGAATCAGATTTCCGTATTTGTTTGGTAGATTGATCCACGAATGGCCAGTTTTCTTATGAGCCATATGAAAATGAACCATAACGCAGTTTTGTACTATGCAAAATCCAAATTTGCATTTAAGAGCCGCAAGATCCACCGCCCCACAACCTCTGTCACAGATACTATCGTTAAAATGGTAAAAATGTGGAGCAAAGAAGAGTAACGAATCAGTATATAACTTTCCATTATCCGTAAAGGTTTTATTTGATAACAGACAAGTTTGGGAAGTATTTCTCTTGGATAATTTGGACATGCTATTTTGAAATTTGAAGCAATTCTTTCTTCTTTATTTCATTTTTCTTCAAAATCTGGGGAGAAGCATGGCAGACAGCTTTTGAAAAAACTGGTAGCACACACTTAATTGGTTAGGCAATTATCACACTAGAGATGCTTTTCTCTCGTGATACATGCATCATCCTATAAAATTGAGGCACTGATTTTTAAACGATTTTACTTATGAAAAAAATAATTCAAATTCCATATTACCAAATAAAGAAGTTTATTTCGTATGCTAATATCATATGGTAACTTGAATATATTAATGTCATGAGCTGTACTTAGAAAACTATATATTAATGTCTTGAGTGATGATATGGAAACATAATGACCAAAGTTACTTAAAACACGGTTTGTTATAATATATGGCATGAATATAAATAAGTGATACGATACTTTTTTCGATACGCGATACGAGAAAAAAAGCTTAGTTTGATAGATCGTGATATGTATCAAAATAATTCGAGTCATCATATGTATCAAAATAATAAACAGTATTTGTATAATGTTGTAAACATTGTAGTTGGTTTAAATTTATAAAGTTTATGGTTTTAATTGTGTTTTTAATGCAAAAGGCTGAGCCCATCTTCATCTAAACGTGCATGGGTTTGATAATAGCTAGGCCCAAGTAAATTACTTCATAGAGCTCTTGTCCTATCTTGATCTTTAACTAATCCAAAATCTCACTTCAAGTTTTTACAAGAGAGAAAATAAAACATTGGGCTCAAACCCAAATCAGGAAACAAATAAATAAACTAAAAGAAATGATAAATAAAATGAAAAATTGATTTTCCCAAACCCAACCGACTCATCTCGGTATCTAATCTCCTTGGAATCATATTTTAACTTCTTATTCAGAGAGAACTTTCTCTACCCTCACTAGAGATGACGTTCTCTCTTCTCGCCATTGAATCACTTTTCTCTCTCTTTTCTGGTAGCGGACTCCCTCTCTTTGACTCGCAGTGGCTTTCTCTCTCCACGACTGGCATACTTTCTCTATCATGTATGCAGCGGCTTTCTCTCCTGTTTCAGACTGCTTCTTATCTTCATCACGTATGATCTACTAGTTTTTATAACTTGGAATCGATGTTTCCTCCGATCCGAATCGTGAACGCACTACGAATTGGATCACGCGACCCAGAACATGGCTCGTAGGGGAGTTAGGGATCTTGGTATCTCTAATCACGACAAAAAGTTTTACATTTTTTAGCCTAAGAATTCTGTTGGTAACTATTTGAAAATTCATTATTAACACGTAAAAACTCTATTGGTAACACGAATGGACTACAAGAAATGAACCATTTTATATCTACGTATTGGGTTCTACCTTGAAATGTAAAATTTGTTGTCTCCAATCATTGTTTCCCTGTTTCCCAATATTTATCCATATATATCTTGATGAAGAAGAAGAAGAGAGGATACCCGACACACTAAATCAATCAAGTCATAAGTAATAACCAATCACACTCCATTGAAAAAAACCCAGACCACCTAACATGGAAACATTAAAGTCCCTTAGGTCTCATTGAAATTGTCTCTTAACTTTGCTTTGTTAGAAGTTCATCTTATATTATTTTGTGATAAACTCTTCTTATAATCAAAGCATGTGTTCAAGTAAATTAAGAGTTCATACCTCCAGAAAATTGTGATGAATTATTCATGCTAACTTTATGATTCCTGCAAAGGATGTGCAAATTTCTTCTATGGAGAAAACTACTCTCTACCCTTAGAATTTTTGTTATATCTCAACAACCAGAAAGAGCTGCTGACTAAAGACATTAAAAGGAAACTCAATGGGCCAGTTTCCATTAGCAAGGGTGAGAGTAGGAGCCTCCATATGTTTATTAGTGTGGCCCATCCCATTATGGGCTTAATGACCAAATGTGATGCTAGTCCATATAATACAAATACATACAACAATCTCCCACTTGGACAGCATTACATTTAATCTCAACATAAACACAAACAAGAATCCCAAAAAACAAAAGACCTTGTTCAAAATGTGCTTCAATTACAAGCTAGTGAACGATACACCGACAAGGCATACGACACATGACTAATAATTGCAAACACATAACTCAGGTCAATGAGATGCAAGTGCAATGTGGAAATAATCAAAAAGTGACGAACACTTGTTTCCACAAGAAGTCCTAGAGACAAATCTGAAAGTCTTTAAAGCAATAAGCCTTGTCCAAAATGTAGTTGCAGCACCCAGTGTAGTGACTATATCAACAGGATATATGACACCAAACTTATACTCACAACCACTTGACTCAGGCATAGACTAAAATAGATTCTCTCTTATAGGTAATAAGCCTTGTCCATAATGTGCGTGATTCAGGCATGAGACTAATCAATATGTCTCAATACATAAAGTACGCCCTGTCCAAAATGCACGTGACACAGGCATGAGACCAAACATAATGTCTCATTTCATAAACAATCGCCTTGTCCAAAATGCGCGTGACCCAGGCACGAGACTAATCAAAATGTCTCATTACATAAACAATCGCCTTGTCCAAAATGTGCGTGACTCAGGCATACATTGACATTGCTATATTTAAAATAATAAAAATAATAATATGAGCATAAATAATATAGTCAAACAATCAATGATTACAGAACTCCCACTAACTAAATACAACAGAAGACTCTAACAATCCCAAATGAGTCACATGCTCCAGAAACAATTTTGGAGCTAAACCTTTAGTTAGTGGATCAGCTAACATATGCTCTGTAGAAATATGCTCAACACAAATACAACACTCAGCTATTTTCTCTCTTACAATCAAAAATTTAATGTCAATATGCTTGGAGCGAGAAGAGCTCCTAGTGTTTTGAGAGAAAGCAACTGCTGCAGAATTGTCACAAAATATCTTCAGCGGCCTTGAAATGGTGTTCACAACACTTAGCCCCAAGATAAAATTCCGCAACCATATAGCCTGACATGTAGCCTCATAACAAGCAACATATACTGCCTCCATTGTAGAGGAAGCTGTAAGTGTATGTTTGACACTCTTCCAAGAAACAGCTCATCTTGCCATCATAAAAACATAACCAGAAGTGGATCTTCTGTCATCTGGACAACCAGCAAAATCGGCATCAGAATATCCAACTACTTCAAGAATATCAGATCGCCGATATGTAAGTACTAGATCTTTAGTGCCTTGCAAATATCTGAGTACTTTCTTTGCAGCCTTCCAGTGAGCCCAACCAGGATCACTCAAGTATCTTCCAAGTACACCAACAACATAAGCAATATCAGGTCATGTACATACTTGAGCATACATCAAACTACCCACAACTGATGAGTAGGGAATTGCTTGCATTTGAGTCATTTCATTATCATTCTGAGGGCATTGAGACTTAGAAAATTTATCACCTTTTACAATAGGTGCTTTCTCAGGAGAACAAGAATGCATATTAAACCTACTTAGAACACGATCAATGTAGGTTTTCTGAGACAATCCAAGAACGCCTCTAGTTCTGTCACGAAAAATCTGGATGCCCAAAACATAAGAGGCCTCACCAAGATCCTTCATATCAAAATGAGATGACAACATGCATTTTGTCTCAAACAGAAGCTCAATGTCATTTGCAGCGAGTAATACATCATCAACATAAAGAACAAAAAAGATATACTTACTCCCACTGACCCTTAAATATATGCATTGATCAACAAGATTCTCCTTGAAACCGCAAGAGGTAACAATCTCATCAAACTTCAGGTACCATTGTCTCGATGCCTGCTTAAGTCCATAAATGGACTTGTTAAGCTTACACACCATGTGTTCCTTTCCTTCCACTTGGAAACCATTTGGTTGCATCATGTACACATCCTTAAATAGATTTCCATTAAGGAAAGTTGTCTTGACATCCATTTGATGAAGCTCAAGATCAAAATGAGCCACCAATACCATAATAACCCGAAAAGAATCATTGGTAGAAACAGGCGAGAAAGTGTCCTTATAATCAGTGCCTTCTCTTTGGTTAAAGCCCTTAGCAACAAGTCTAACTTTATACCTTTCTACTTGACCTTCAGAATTATACTTGGTCTTAAAAACCCATTTGCAACCAATTGGTGTATAGCCACATGGTAGTTCAACTAAGTCTCATACACCGTTTTGACACATCGATGCCATTTAATCATGCATAGCATCTATCCAATATGAAGATTGAGGACTATCAATAGCCTCCTTAAAAGATGCTGGATCAAGAGACATACCAATATTAAAGTCATGCTCCTACAAATAGACAATATAATCATCGGAAATTGCTGGTCTACGATTTCTCTGTGATCTCCTCAAAACAATATTATCAGTTCCCACATCAACATCAGCTATAGTGTCAACAACCTGGTCTTGGACAACAGCATTGGTTTCCTCTGTCAATGGTGGTGCAGCCACTGATGGAGGGGTAACCTGAATAGGTATAACAACACGCTCCTCCCTAAATACAACTTCACGTGCCACTGAACTCCCCCCACTGTCACTATCATCCTAAAAAGAGATGGCTCGATCAGATTCAATGACTCTAGTAACATTAGAAGGGCAGTAGAATCTAGAGCCTCTCGAACCCACACAATAGCCAACAAAATAACCAGTAATGGTCTTAGGATCAAGTTTCTTCTACTGAGGATTATAAGGCCTTATTTCTGCTTTACAACCCCAAACACGGAAATGATTCACACTAGGCCTCTTTCTTGACCATAACTCATAAGGAGTTTTAGGAACTGACTTACTTGGTACTTGATTCAAAACATATGCAGTAGTTTTCAAAGCCTCACCCCATAAAAATTCAGGTAAAGTGGAATGACAAATCATACACCGCGCCATATCCATAAGAGTACGATTTCTTTTTTCTGCAATACCATTCTGTTCAGGAGTTCCAGGCATTATATACTGAGCCTCGATACCACATGCCTTGAGAAATCTAGCAAAAGGTCCAAGATTTCTACTAGTTTCATCATATCTCCCATAAAATTCACCTCCTCTATCCGATCTTACTGCTTTAATTTTCTTATTTTTCTGGAGTTCCACAGCAGCCTTGAAAGCCTTAAAAGCTTCCAATGAGTCTTATTTTTCTCGAATGAGCTCAACACAACCATAGCAAGAATAATCATCAATAATGGTAATGAAGTATCTATAATTCCCCAAAGTGACAGGTGAAAAAGGACCACAAATATTAGTATGAATTAAATCTAGAACATCCTGACTTCTACTAATCTTTTGCTTTTTGGTTTTAGCTGGAAGTTTCCCTTTGATACAAGCAACACAAGTTTCAAAATCAGAAAAATCCAAGTCATCTAGATTGCCATCTTTAATCAACCTCTCTATTCTTTCTCTAGAAATATGACCCAACCTTTTGTGCCACAACATGGAAGAGTTTTTATTGGATCTAGCACGTTTAGAACCAACTACGACATTCACAACAGAGAAACTAGAAGAAGCAGGATCTAAAACAGGAAGCAAGTCAATTTTATACAAACCATTATATAAAGTAGCAGTACCAACCATAACAGAGTTATAAAAGATCATAGCCTTTTCAATTCCAAAATGAAAAACATATCCACATTTGGCCAAAACAGAAACAGAGATAAGATTTCTTCTGATGGAAGGTATAAAAGCAGTATCAGACAAGTTTAAAACATGTTTAGAAGCCAAAATAAGTCTGACTGTACCAATGTGTTCCACTTTAACCTTCACACCATTGCCCATATTTACTACTAACTCTGTATCCCTGCAAAGAATTTGTAGTATGAATAGTTGCACCAGTATCTAGCCACCAAGTATCAGAAGGCACATCAACTAGATTAGACTCAAAACACACTAGTAGGGAATGTGTACCTTTTTTTGTCTAACCAAGCTTTAAATTTCCTACAATCAACCTTTTTGTGCTCAAACAAATGACAAAAGTTGCACATTCCCTTAAAAACTTCCTTTTTTGGCCCATTTGAAATACTCACATTAGCTTATTGAAAAGGCCTCCAAGATGGAACACTTGCATTAGCTTGTTGAAAAGGCCTCCAAGGTTTCTTCATCTTGTTGGAGTTGCTACTATTACCCTTGAAAAACTTCTTTTTCTTCCCTTTATCAACAGTTACCATGAAAGCAGCATGAGACTTGGCCTTTTTCATCATCTCTTCTTCTTGAGTTACAATAGCAGTCATTTCACTCAGGCTTCATTCATCTTTCTGAGCATTATAAGAGGTCTTGAATGCATCATACTGAGATGGTAAAGATTCAAGTACTTGCCATACTAGAAAACTATCTGGTAACTCAACTTTCATTCCTTTAAACTTGTTAAAGAAATGAGTAAGCTTCATGATGTGCTCTCGGACTCCAATAACCCCATCATAGGTTGTGGTAGTAAGAAGTTTCATCAGAGATCCCTTTTCTGCCTTATCAAACTTAATAAATTTCTTCCCAACTGCATCAAGATATTCTTGGCGCTACCAGTATCAACTATGCTCTGCTTGATAGACTTGTCAATCGTATACTTCATAATCATGAGACAAGTCCGATTATAATGCACCCATTGCTCATAACTAGCCTTTTCGGCTGCAGAACTTTCATTAGTGGGCTCAACCGGCGCTTCGACCCTCAAAGCCAAGTCCAAATTCATGATAGCCAAATTAATGGTGAGAGACTCATACCAATCCTCATAATTGGTTCCAGTTAGACTCTTGATGGCAGACAAAGAGAGAGACAAAGCCGCATTGCCATAAGCTGAGGAGAATATAAGAAAATTTATTATGCATGTGGAACAAAAAACATGCACCCATAAATGTCTCCATTAGGCAATCTTATATCCATGCTAGAATCTTATTCAAAATAGACTCTTACACACTATGCTAGAGCCCAAGATACATAGAAGGCTCTTACGCATGATAAAGCAAAATAATTAAATACAAGGACTTAAAATGACCCGCTACCGAAAGAGTAGGACTAGGCCACCAAGTGTCAAGCACTTAACTATTATTTTTATCGTCCTAAGCATCCTACCAAATAATGGTTTGCCGACTGGACAAATTCATTATCCGTATGGATCTTAGTATAATATCATTAGAATCAATAATAACAACTCCGATAATTTATCATGACTAGTTCCACGAGAGGTGGGTACATAGCCACTCTAAACCATCGGTATTTCATTAAAATGAAATTATCCATATAAACAAAAAATTCTATTGATTTTTTGGGTCTTCTTGTGGACATATTTCAGGGTAGTAAAAATAGTACCATGAACAGATTAAAAAACCTTCATTCCTTAATTTCCAAGTGGTCGAAACAATGATATTTATTCAGCTATAATGACCACAGAAATAAGAAATGGGTCCGCAAAAATATTGTTCAAGTTACCCAAACAATAGCTATAGACAAGATTTCACTATGTTCCAAGATAATATATTATTTTATCTCCAGAACCCAACAATCAGTTATTCTCCCATTGGTTGCAGAAAAAATGCATGCCATATCGGTAAATTCCCACTTTGAGTTCCATTAATCCCATAAAATGCCGAAATTGAGTATAGTTAAACTTTTCAAAACTTTATATATATGAGCACTCACGCATGTTATAAGAAGCATGAAGACCAAAAGACAAAAAATGTGGACCATGAAAGAAAACAAAAATAATAAAGATAACTTGGCATTATGGGTTATAGGTTATATAAAATAGTATGTTTGTTCTTTAGAATCTCACGCATGAAGACCCAAAAAAAAATATGGGGGCCATGAAACCAAAATATAATAAGGACAACATCATGGAGTTTATATAAAATATGTATACTTGATGTAGTGCCTTTTAAAATAATAAGGAATATGGGCAAATCTTACCGGTAGGCAAGTCTTGTGAATTTAATAAGAACAAAAGCATTATGGGCATGTATTTAATAAGCACAAAAAACTTATGGGAAAACATAAGTACCTGTGAGGCAAAGCTTTTGAATTAAATAAGAACAAAAGCATTATGGGTAAACATAAAGCAAAATCCTTCATGTATTTAATAAACATAGCATTAAGGGGCAAACTTAAGTACCGGTTGTTTAAAAACAAAATATATATAACTAAGCACCATTAACATTAGACAGTGCTGCTAATAGTAACAAGCACTTGATGATAGTGCTTCACTACATTTTTTTTTTTTTGAAAGACCAGGTACAGTATTTTGCAGGAAGACAAACAGTAGCTGTGCTAATTTTCTTGGACTATGAGGATGAGATTTATGTTGTTCTTACTGAACAGGTATAGTATAGAAGTTATTAGTTTTCTTGTGATGTTCTATTTTAATTTCTTGAACTACCTCCTCCCTCTCGTCAAAAACAAAAAAGCAACAGCAAAACAAAAAATGAACACAGCCATGAAAATAAGAAGGAGCTCTGATACCAATTGTTAGAAGTTCATCTTATATTATTTTGTGATAAACCCTTCTTATAATCAAAGCATGTGTTCAAGTAAATTAAGAGTTCATACCTCCAGAAAATTGTGATGAATTATCCATGCTAGCTTTATGATTCCTGCAAAGGATGTGCAAATTTCTTCTATGGAGAAAACTACTCTCTACTCTTAGAATTTTTGTTATGTCTCAACAACCAGAAAGAGCTGCTGACAAAAGACATTGAAACTCAATGGGCCAGTTTCCATTAGCAAGGGTGAGAGTAGGGGTCTCCATATGTTTATTAGTGTGGTCCATCCCATTATGGGCTTAATGACCAAATGTAATGCTAGTCCATATAATACAAATACATACAACATGCTTTGCTAATATTAGACCAATTGAACATAGCTTTAGTCCTCCACTCACTTACAAGGGGGCAACCTGTTCCCTCAGCTTCCTTTACTTCACCTAAGTCAAAGATTTTTAGTTATGGGAAAGTTTTAATTATTTGCTTTTGCAGTGCAAAGAGAAGAACAAGTTTACCTCGGCCATGCATATGTTGTCTTAGACCTGTCCACCAGCTATTGAAAGTGATCTTTTTTTACAACAGTTTAGATATATTTTGCATTGTTGGGTATTTTTTCTAAATTTTTCTTGACATTTACAGCCTGAAATTAAAGGGAAAATGTCTTTCTAATTGGGACAATGATAGTTTACTCAGTCATTCATTTCACATATAATGGGAGGCTATGTAAAGCTTTACTGATTTCTCGGTAAAGCTGGATTAAGTTAAACCATGTATAATAATTGATAAATTCATTTGTCATCACAAAATATTTGAGATCAAATTCCATTCATATTAAAGATTTAAGATAAAAATGATAAAAGTGTATATCTCACATTGTATAATCTCTAGATTCAACAAGTATCCTACAGAGAAAAAGAAAAAAAGAAAAAAAAAAGGGTAATCACGTAATAGATGACTTTACATCTTAGTTCTCAAATTCACAATCTTCAAAAATAACTACTAAACTATACTAGTCCACAATGAAGGCATAGAATATTAAAGGTGCTATGAAAGATTTATTGTAATTACACCCAATTTAGAACTAAATGAAAATTAAATTCATTTCATTTTCAAATGAATTGGAAAAAGATTTTAAAATAATAAATTGATATAAAAATATTATTTTAATGGTAATAAAAGTGACAGAAATCCGTCGCAGAAGGGCGTCACATATTCCATTTGTGATGAACACATATCTGTTGCATATTCTATTTGTGACGAACACACATCTATCGCAAATAATATATGTGATCAATAAATTTAATTATCTACGACAGAAGAAAATGATTAATTTTCAATTTAGATTAATTTTTATTTGATTATTTGCGATGGATTATTTGTCGCACATAATAATTAATTTTTTTGATTTTTTTTATAAAAAAATGTGTTAATTTACTTTTATAATAAAAAAACTTGTTATATTAAAAATTACATATTTAAATATAGCAATTTTACAATTCTACTTAAATTTTATTAGCATTAATAAAATTAAATCATCAACAATAATATAAAATCTATAAAATTCAATTTCTACCAATAATATTTAAAATATTATAACAAAATAAAAAATTAAGTCTCATGAAAATGGAAATAGGCACCCATCATAATCTAGACAGGTTCGGGTAGTGCGCGTCGTCGTTGTCTTTCGGATCCTGTGCTTTTCCATCAGCAGCATCCTACAAAAGAAGTTCAAATAAAATTATAAGATACATAGTAAAGCGAGACATATGATATTAACTAATAACAGAAAATGAATAAACATAATTATAAAGTTTGAAGACAATTTCTCTCCTAAATTCCAAACCGATGATCCAAATCCGATTCAGTTGTTCTCA
Organism: Bretschneidera sinensis; assembly: GCA_023935145.1. NCBI lineage: Eukaryota > Viridiplantae > Streptophyta > Magnoliopsida > Brassicales > Akaniaceae > Bretschneidera > Bretschneidera sinensis. Next base: position 114,372,347 of record CM043700.1, read on the forward strand.
CAACTCACTTTCTATGTTACGAACATGTCGATACCTCGGTTAGTCCATGGGTGATCCGAATCTAATTCGATTTGTTCACACAACTCACTTTCTACATTATGAGCATGCCGATATCTCGGCTCGTACACAGGACGAGTATTTTACATTTTTGCCTCTAAAACTACTAATTATTAATGGTTTGAACCTAAAATGCCTACTTTCTCTCTTAAAATCCAAATTGGTGATTTGAATCCAATTCGGTTTGTTCTTACAACTCATTTTCTACGTTACGGACATGTCGGTACTCCCTACTCGTCCATTAGATGAGTATTTAACATTTTTACCTTTAAAACCACTAAATGTGGTTTGGACCTAAAATGCTTACTTTATCTCATAAAATCCAAATCGGTGATCTGAATCCGATTCGGTTTGTTATCACAACTCACTTTCTACATTACAAACATGCTGATAGCTCAGCTCATCCATGGGACAAGTATTTCACATTTTTGTCCCTAAAACCACTAACTGTTAACGGTTTAGACCTAAAATGCATACTTTCTCTCCTAAAATCCAAAGCAGTGATCCTAATCCGATTTGGTTTGTTCTCACAACTCATTTTCTACGTTACGGACATATTGGTACCCCCTAATCGTCCATTGAACGAGTATTTAACATTTTTGCCCCTAAAATACTAAGTATTAACGGTTTTGACCTAAAATGCATATTTTCTCTCCTCAAATCCAAACCGGTAATTCGAATCCGATTTTGTTTCTTCTCACTATTCACTTTCTACGTTACGGACATGTCAATACCCTCGGCTTGTCCATGAGATGAGTATCTCATATTTTTGCCCCTAAAATAATTACCTATTTGGTTGTAGTAATCAAGGTTGTAATGGAATGTCCATTCATCCAGGAATGACCATTACGTTGTTTGGTTAGTATAAAATGACTGTTTACATTGTAAAACCCTTTACACCAAAATGTTATAATGGCCATTACACTTTTGAATGAGTGTAATGGTCATTACATTACAACTTTGATTTATCTTGGATTCAAAATATAATTAAATATTAATATAATATAACGTTAAATATAATAAAATACTAATATTATAATAAACAATATAATATATTAATATAAATAATAAATAATATATTAGTAATAATTCATAAATGCCAATATATTATTAAAAACTAAAAAAATATAAATAAACTAATAAATATTTGAAAATATAATTAAATATTATACTAAATATAATAAAATAATAAGATAATATCATTATAGTAAATAATATAATTTAATAAAAATAATAAATAATAATACTATATTAGTAATAACTAATAAGTTATAAAGATAAATTTAATATTAATAAATATTCTAAAATAGAATTAAATATTAATATAATACTAAATATTTGAAAATAATATAATTAACTAATATAATATAGTTAAATAATATAATATTATTATAAAAATATATAATATATAAATAATAATACTAATATAATTAACTAATATAAGATATTTATATAATTTATTTATATTGATATAAATATCATAAAATAGTAAAAAAAATTATATGAATAATAACATAATATTATTATAGTAAAGTATAATATATTAATAAAAGTAATATAATAAATAATAATACTGATATAATTAACAAATATAAGATAATTATATGATAACATTATAAATTATTGATAAGTAATAAAGTAAATATAAAATAATATATTTAATATATAAAATTAATATGATTAATTTTATATATTTTATCCTCAAACACATTTTAATCAATCTGATTTCATTCTAGTGGTATAAACATGTAAACAAAGCACTATAATCGATTCTAGCTTCAATTCAAGGGTTTTTTCCATGTTCTAATCAAATAATATAATCGAATTTCAACCTTGATTCCATTACAGCTTTGAGTTTATTAAAGCCTCAATTACATTAGAACCTTGATTCGCTTACCGCAACCAAATGGGGTATAAGTGTTAATGGTTTAGACCTAAAACACCTAATTTTTCTCATAAAATCCAAACTGATAATCCTAATCCGATTTGATTTGTTCTCACAACTCACTTTCTACGTTACGAACATGTTGGTAGCCACGACTCATTCACGGGACGAGTATATCATATTTTTACCCCTAAAACCATTAACTGTTAACAGTTTGGACCTGAAACGCCTACTTTCTCTCTTAAAATCCAAACTTGTGATCTAAATTCGATCTAATTTGTTCTCACAACTCAATTTCTACATTACAGATATATTGGTACCCCCGGCTCGTCAACAAGACAAGTATTTCACATTTTTGCTCTTAAAACTACCAAGTGTTATTGTATTAGACCTAAAACTGGGGCATGCTTGAGGAACAATTTTTGTTTTCAGTTTTCTTAAACTGTTTTCAAAAATGAAAACTAAAAACAATTTTCTGATATTTTCTGAAGAAAACATGTTTGGATAACTATAACTCAAAAACTGTTTCCAAAACAAAAAACAATGAAATGTTGTTTAGATAATTTTATTTTTAGTTTTGAGTTTAAATTTAAAATCTATATTAATTTTATTTCATATTTACTAAATACTTAAAAATAATTCATATTATTTTATTTTTAAAATTTTAATATTTTTTATATATCATGGAAGAATAATGAAACAGAGAAGTGAATACTGATTTTATGGCTATTTTTTGAAAATTATGTCAAAAAACACCAATTTTGAGTTTTCATAAAACAGTTTTTGAAAACTGGTTTTTTGAAAACTGTTTCAGAAAATTACTTTTAAAAACTGTTTGTCAAACATAGAAAAGAGTTTTCGAAAACTGAAAACAATTTTCGAAAACTCTATCCAAACGTGCCCTAATTTTCTCTCCTAAAATCCAAACTGGTGATCCTAATCCGATTCAGTTTGTTCTTACAACTCGCTTTCTAAGTTACCGATATGTCGGTACTCCCGGCTCATCCACGGGACTGGTATCTCACATTTTCCCCCTAAAACCACCAAGTGTTAACAGTTTTGACCTAAAATGCCTACTTTCTCTCCTAAAATCTAAATTGGCAATCCGAATCCGTTTTAGCTTGATCTCACAACTCATTTTACACCTTACAAACATACTGGTACCTTTGGCTCATCCACGGGACGAGTATTGTTAACGATTTGAACCTAAAACGCCTACTTTCTCTCTTAAAATCCAAACCTATGATCCGAATCCGGTTCAGTTTATTCTCATAACTCACTTTCTAAGTTATTGACATATCAGTACCCCTAGCTCATCCATGGGATGAGTATTTTATATTGTTTCCCCTAAAACCACCAAGTATTAATAGTTTGGATCTAAAATGCCTACTTTCTATCCTAAAATCCAAACCAGTGATCCGAATCCGATTCGATTTGTTCTTGTAGCTCGAGGTTTCAACCCAAGAGGGGGGGTGAATTGGGTTTTTAAAAACTTTTGCGGAATTTATACAAGTTTATAAAAACTGATAAGCAACAAATAATTAATACAAGTAATAAGCTGTAAATAAAGAGTTTAAGGAAAGAGGATGCAAACACAGTTATAGTGGTTCGGCAATATCGGATTCATTCCGACCCTACGTCCACTCTCTTCAAGGAACTCCTTGAAGTAATACACTAAGAAAACTTAGTCGCGCAACTTAGCCGGGTGTTGTACAAACCGTACACAAGCAATTTACAGGAATTGCTTAAATTGAAAAATCTCATTCCTTTCGAAAGTAATCCCTTTACAAAGATGGTGTAAAGTAAAAGGTAGAGAGACAGCAAATGAAAGCTTTTTACAACAGAAATGTCTCTCTTTCAAAATAAAGCTTGAAGAAATGGCTCAACAAGATTATTTCAAAGTTTTTTGTGTTTCAAGAGTATAAAAACTTGATTATATGAGATCAACTCTTTTTGAATATGTGCTGCTTGTTTTTAAATGCTTTGCTGAATGGGTTTATATAGCAATTAATTAATATGACCATTTTGGACTTTAATTTGAAAAAGATTTACTTTAAAACATTCAGATTTGGAGTCCAACGGTCATATTTTTGAATTACCAGTCGACTGGGTCGAGATACCAGTCGACTGGGTTCACTTGAAAAATACTCGTTTTCAGACCTTCTGGGTATCCAGTCGACTGGTATATATCATCCAGTCGACTGGGGACTTTCTGTCCATTTTACCAGTCGACTGGGTTGATTCATCCAGTCGACTGGAAACTTACTGGTCAAAGTACCAGTCGACTGGGTTGTTTCATCCAGCCGACTGGGTACCTTCTGACCTATATACCAGTCGACTGGTATATGTATCTAGTCGATTGGGTTGTTTTCCAACCCAGTTTTTCTTCTGTTTTTCATTCAAAACAAAAAATAATGGTTTTAGAAAAACCTTTTGTGTTTGAGCCATTGAACAAGCTAATACAATGTATGAGTGAGACTTACATTGGTTCTAAACCTTAAGACCTATACTAGATCTTCAGTCTTCACTTGATACTTGATTTGGTTCGAGTTTTTGCACTTTGTTTCTTGGTTGAATGTGTTTGATCCTTAATACAACTTAGTTTAAACATGTTAGTTAAATAACAGTTGTGTTTTGCCATCATTAAAATACGGGCGATGGTCAACAATCTCCCCCTTTTTGATGATGACAAAACTAATAATGTAAAAACAGTTTTAAAAACTAAGTGTTAAGATTTTATAAAAATTTGGACAAAGTCTCCTCTGTTTTTCGAGTAAAACCACCCTGTAAACAAGCAAACACAGTTTATATTTCTTTCAACCAATCCAGAATTAAACTCAACCAATCAATAAACATTTTTACAAAGATATGGAGCAAAGCTCCCCCTAAATCTATGCATTGGTTGCGTTTTACTTAAATTTTCTCGTTTTTCTCATTTTTCTCCCCCGTTTTGACAACAGCAACCAAAGGGGGCATAACATAAAAAATAAGCTAGTTAGCTAATACAGTCAAATAGATTATAAGAAAACAAAGTTGTATGCGAAGATTTGGCTTCATTCGAATTTCGGAAGCCTTCCCGGGAAGAACCGGAAGTTTTCAAGCGTATAAGCATTTTATAGCAGTTTTAGTGACCAAACAGAGTTTTAACATATCACAAATAGCGTAAATAAATGCAAGAAATATGGCTAATAGTAATATATCATCATAGAGAAAAAGTCATATACAATCAGGGCTTCTCAGAGCCATAACTAAGAAAAAAAGTAGTACCTGAGATGTCCGTGCTATGTGATAAGAACTAGAAAACCGCTAAGTGCTAACAAAGGATAGAGACTCAAGGTGCGGGAGAGTCCGAGCTGTCACGAAGAAGTTCCCTAATCTCAGCTAGGGAACCCTCGGTGTGCTCTCGATGTAACTCGAAGTCATCCCGTAGGTGGTCTATGGAGGAGCTCAGTCTCTGGTAATCAGACTGCATGGACTGAAAACCGGACTCCATCGTCATCTAGAGACTCGTGATAGCTCGTAGGATGTCACCGTAACCAGTCTGACCAGCACTCGAGTCACCAATGGGAGGTGCTCGGGTATCCGTCTCCATCTTAGCAGTCGTATCAGTATCCTCATCACTGTCGCTTGCATCCTCTTGGATCCTTAGGCGCTTTTCGGCCTTCGGATAGAGGAATCCGTCACGAACAGTACATCCCATATTCTTCAGAGATGAGATGTTGATGATGTCCGTCAATCCGATATCCTGAGCCTCGGAGGCAGGCAAAGGTATCCGGAAGTGCTGGAGGTTGAGCGTAATGAGCATCCCATAAGGAAGACACCCGGAATCATTTGCTTCGCTGTTTATCATGTTGACGAGCAGCAGAGGATATATATTGAAGTGGTGCTCAGATTTTAGGCACCAAATCAATACTGTATCTATTTTAGATAGATACCCTCGACTCCCGAGTCTCGGGTGGATGGTCCAACTAACAATCAACTGAAACATCTTTGAGTCGAGGGCAAGTCACTACATGTGTGAAATGTAGTGGGTCTGTACACATAGTTAGGGTCGCCCCTGGCTATCCGACAGGCCTCCTCAACTTCAAAGTTGTCTGGCCATCCATCCAGACTCCATTGAACCCCCCTTATAGGGATTCTCAGAATGCTCATCAAGAGGTCAGTGTTGACCTCAAACTCCACACCGCTAACTCTGGTTCTGAATCTCAGAGCCAGAGGACTGGGTTTCACCAAGTTCGCATAGAACTAGTAAATCAGTCGAGGGTAATATTTTTCATGATTCTGACCAGTGGGGTCAGATTTATTGCCTCAAAGGCTAGTAGAATATCGAAATTACCATGGTGAATAGAGTCGAAATCAACGACTCTACCCGTCATGATTTTCTTGAGACGGATTATAGAATTATACCTCTTGTGAGCCGCTGGGCTGTAAAACAGAGTCTGTTCCAACTCTGTTCTGGGCTCCTTGCTGGATGACCCTACTGCTCCCTTCCCTTTCGACTCCGAAACCGAAGGTTTTGAAGACCTTGGCTTTTTAGGCGCATTAGGTCCACTTGTTGTGAGTTTAATACGGATTTTGTCACTCATTTTGGAGAAATCTGGAGTTTTTGGAAAAAAGTGATTTTGGTGAAAATGAGAGATTTTAACCGTAGAAAGTTAAAAATCTCTTTAGGAATGTGTAGATCGGTGTGTTTAGAAGGGATTTGGATGGTTTTTGGATCAAAAAGATGAATTTTTCTAGAGAGAGAAAGCTTGGGCTCTTTGAAAATGGCGTAAAAATGGCGAAAATGAACAGTCCCTTTTATAGAATCGCGATACCAGTCGACTGGGGTCGATATACCAGTCGACTGGGTCCCTTTGAAAAGATGAACAGTTTCTTTACCAGTCGACTGGGTAAACGTACCAGTCGACTGGGTAAACTGACAGTGAGTTACCAGTCGATTGGGCTATCTTTACCAGTCGACTGGGAGGACAAGGGGTATTCATAAAATTGGCTCCAAACAGGATTTGATCTTATAGACGACTGGAGAAGACTTACCAGTCGTCTGGAAGTTTTGACAGAGAGTTACCAGTCGACTGGGTCAAAATTACCAGTCTACTAGAAGATCAGGCAGAGACTTACCAGTCGACTGGAGCACATTTACCAGTCGACTGGACCCTTAGTAAAATTTCCAGTTCTGAAATTTTTTTTTTTTTTTTAGCACGATTTTGTTTATCTATGACATTTTTGAGTGAGGGGAATAATTAAACATGGATTAATACTCTATCACTCAATGTCAAATATGCAAATGATGAAATGAGATGCAATCAAACATTCAGTTTATCAAAATCAAGCAATCCCATCAATATTCTAATCTTACAAAAACTAGCTTCACTTAAGGGTTTTGTAAGAATATCAGCTATTTGATCTTCTGAAGGTATGAATTTTAATCTTATATCACCTTTTTGAGTGTGATCTATTAGGAAATGATGTCTAATCTCTATATGCTTGGTTCTAGAGTGCTGAATAGGATTTTTGGTTAGGTTGATGGCACTAGTATTATCACAAAATATAGGAATATTTTTGAGACTCATGCCATAGTCTTCTAGTTGTTGTTTCATCCATAGTACTTGGGCACAACAACTGCCAGCTGCTACATATTCCGCCTCAGCGGTTGACAGCGCAACTGAATTCTGTTTCTTGGAGAACCAAGAAGTTAACATAGCACCTAAGAATTGGCATGTTCCACTTGTGCTCTTTCTATCTAACCTACATCCAGCAAAATCAGCATCTGAATATCCTACTAACTCAAAAGATGATTCTCTAGAGTACCATAATCCTATGGTCTGGGTCCCTTGTAGATATCTAAGGATTCTTTTTACTGCAACTACATGTGATTCCTTAGGATTAGACTGAAATCTAGCACACATGCATACACTGAACATTATATCAGGTCTACTTGCAGTCAAATATAGTAAAGCACCTATCATGCTTCTATAATATTTAGAATCTACAGTTTTACCTCCTTCATCAAGATCAAGTTTGGTGGTTGTGCTCATAGGCGTTCCAATTGGCTTTGAGCTTTCTATCTCGAACCTTTTTAGTAGATCTTTGATGTACTTTTGTTGATTGATGAAGATACCTCTTTTTAGTTGCTTGATTTGCAGTCCAAAGAAGTAGGTAAGTTCTCCCATCATGCTCATTTCAAATTCACGTTGCATGCACTTTGCAAACTCTTGACACATAGATTCATTAGTAGCACCAAATATAATATCATCAACATATATTTGAACTATCAAAGTGTCATTCTTGTGAGTTTTTGTGAAGAGAGTTGTGTCTATTTTACCTCTTACAAAATCATTGTTAATAAAAAATTTACTTAATCTTTCATACCATGCTCTTGGAGCTTGCTTCAACCCATATAGAGCTTTAGAAAGTTTATAGACATGATTTGGAAGACTAGGATTTTCAAATCCAAGAGGTTGTTCAACATAAACCTCTTCTTCTATAAAGCCATTTAAAATGGCACTTTTCACATCCATTTGAAATAGCTTGAATTTATTAAAGCATGCAAAGGCTAATAACATTCGAATAGCTTTTAATCTAACTACAGGAGCATAAGTTTCATCAAAATCTATTCCTTCCTCTTGATTATATCCCTTAGCAACTAGACTAGTTTTATTTCTAGTTACTATACCATTTTCATCCATTTTATTTCTATATACCCATTTAGTTCCAATAATTGAATGATCTTTAGGTCTTGGAACTAGTTTCCAAACATCGTTTCTCTCAAATTGATTTATCTCTTCCTGCATTGCAATTATCCAATCATTATCTTTTTCAGCTTCTATAAATGTCTTAGGTTCTACTTGAGACAAATAAGCTACAAAATTGCAAATATTTCTAATGGAATAGCGAGTTCTTACCCCTTGTGAAGGATCACCAATTACTTGATCAATTGGATGATGATTTACATACCTCCAATCCTTGGGTAGATTTTCCTCTTGTTGACTTGAGGATGGTTGGTCCAAATTGGGAGTTGCCATCCCTTTATTTGTTTGAGAAGAACTCACTTTTGGGTCAACAATGGGAGTAGGAGTTCCCATTCTTGGAATAAAATCTGCATCATCTTTAAAGGAAACATCTCCACTACTCGTTGGGTTAGATTCATCAATAGTTACATGCACAGATTCTTCTACTACTAGAGTTCTCTTATTGAAAACTCTATAAGCCTTACTAGTAGTTGAATATCCTAAAAATATCCCTTCATCGGTCTTGGAATCAAATTTACCCAAGTTAGTTTTATTGTTATTTAAGATGAAGCACTTACAACCAAATGCACAAAAATAGGAAATATTGGGCTTTCTCCCTTTCCATAGTTCATATGGTGTTTTATCAAGCAATGGTCTTATCAAAATTCTATTTAAAATATAGCAAGAAGTATTCACAGCTTCAGCCCAAAAATATTTTGGTAAATTATTTTCACAAAGCATTGTTCTTGAAAATTCTTCTAGAACTCTATTTTTCCTCTCAACAACTCCATTTTGTTGAGGAGTTCTAGGAGCTGAAAAGTTGTGATTAATTCCATTTTCATCACAAAATTTTGAAAAGCTTTGATTTTCAAATTCTTTGCCATGATCACTTCTTATGCTTGAAATACAAATTCTTTTTTCATTTTGTACCTTTTTGCAAAACTTTTCAAATCCTTTGAAAGCTTCATCCTTATAAGTAATAAAAATAACAAAGGTATATCTTGAATAGTCATCAACAATAACAAGAGCATATTGATGGCCACCTAGACTAATGGTAATTGAGACTACATTTTTTGCTTTAAAAGATATCCTAGATTGTTTTCCCATTTGACAAGCATTGCAAATTTTGTCTTTCTCAAAATTGATTTTAGGAAGTCCAATAACTAAATCTTTTCTTGAAACAATTTTTAGCAAATTCATGTTTACATGACCAAGCCTTCTATGTCATAGCCATTGATTTTCACTAAAAGCATGAAAACATTTTTCATTATCGGAATGCAAAGATTTCAAATCAACTATATAGACATTTTCATGTCTATGGCCAATGAATTTGATCTTGTTGCTCTTGATGTCTATAACTAGACAATGAGAGGTCTCAAATGTGACTTTATATCATTTGTCACATAATTGACTAATGCTACGTAAATTTGGCTTAAGGCCTTGTACTAGCAATACATTATCTAAGGTTGAGAAATCATTACCGATTTTTCCATGCCTGATGATCTTTATTTTAGTATTGTCTCCAATGGTCACAAGTCCACCATCTCTTAGAGTTAGCTCCTTGAATACGCTTTTATCACCGGTCATATGCTTCGAGCAACTGCTATCAAGGTACCAACAGTTACCTTTCTCCTTGGTGTGAAGACAAATCTACATCACACAAGGATATACGACAGCACTTTTAGGTACCCAAAATTTCTTGGGTCCTTTGGGATTAGTCTTGGAAAATACGGTTCCTTTTGGGACCCATACTTTCTTAATATGAGGTGCTCTATGAACAAGTTGATGATGCACAGTCCTAGCATGATAGTCATAGAAATTTCTAAGATGTCTTACATGTGAATTCCTATAAACCTTAGGATAATATTTCCTAGGATACATGTTTCTATGGTAAGGAGTATGAAAATTCATGTCATTTCTATAAAGAGTATGATGATAATTCCTAGGATGAGCACGAGCAGAATGCATTCTTTGATTATACACATTGTTCCTAGAATGAGCATGATAATTATTTCTAGGATGTGTATGAGCATTTCTAGAATGAGCATACATATAAGCATGAGTATTTTTAGAATGCTTCAATTTAGTATGATCATTTAAGTTTCTAGACTTCCTAGCATTTATCGAGGGAGTGCTTTTAACAATACTAGGAGCTTTTGAAGTAGAGGCTCCATCTACACAAGAGGCTTTCATGAATAAGCTCTCTTTTGTTTTTTGTTTTCCCAATGGAGAATATCCTACACCAGATTTTTCTCCACTTAATCTTTGGGAAGAAAGCACTTCATCAAGTTTTTCTTTACCAAGCATAAGTCTAGATATAGTGCTGTTTAATTCAGAAATTTTATTTTTCAAATTCTCATTTTCATCTTTAAGAAAATCTTGAGACGAATCATACAGTAAAGATGATAATTTTTCTTTTTCTTCTCTAAGAATTATCATTTCTTTAAAAAGAGATGATACTTCTTTCTTAAGAACAGAATTTCTATAATCAAATTTCTTTAATTCTTTATGCATTTCATTTATGACTTCTAGCAGTTCTTCACTACTAGTAACAATATTATTTTTTGAAGAGGGAGAAGATGTTACCTCACTTTCATCATCGATTGCCATCAAACAAAGGTTGGTAATTTCCTCGTATCCGATTTCTTTGTCTGATGACTCATCTTCTTCATCATCGCTCCAGGTAGTTGCTACCATAGCTTTCTTCTTGAAGCCCTTGTATGGTTTGTTTGAAACCGGACAATCAGCTTTTATATGTCCTGGCTTTTTGCAGCCATAGCACATAAGTGGTTCCCTTTTTGAGGTGGGATCCTTTGAGTAAGGTTTCTTGCTTTTCTTCAAGAACCTATGGAATCGTTTGGTGATTAAAGCCATTTCACCATCCTCTTCACTGCTCTTTGCTTCTTGTTCTAATTCATTTTCTTTGTTGCTCATAGAAGCTTTGAGAGCAATTTGCTTTTTCTTCTTCTCATCATCATTGATGATGGGAGTCATTTCTTACATCTCGTATGTCAATAATAACCCAAGCAGCGTCTCAACATCAAGCTTGTCAAGATTTTTGGCCTCCTGAATGGCTGTCCTCTTTGGTTTCCATTCTGGTGGCAGAGATCTTAAGATTTTTCTGGTTAGTTCAACTTCCTCAATATTCTTGCCAAGCAATTTTAAACCATTTATAATAGTAGTGAATCGTGAGTGCATTTCGGAAATGGTTTCGTTAGGAGACATCTTAAAAGATTCATACTCAGAAATTAGCATGTAAATTTTAGACTTTTTTACTTCACTTGTTCCTTCATATGTGACTTGCAATTTATCCCATATTTCTTTAGCAGAAACGCATGCAGATATTTTGTTATATTCAGAAATATCTAATGCACAATGTAGCATGCTTGTTGCTCTACTATTGAGAGACATCGTTCTACAATCCTCGTCAGTAAACTCAGTTTTGAGTTTAGGCATTGTATGAAGAGTCTCTCCAATAACTATTTCTTTTGAAGGAATTTTAGGTCCTTCTTCTATAATTCTCCATAGATTGTAATCTTGTCCTTCGACGAAGATTTTCATTCTATTTTTCCAATAGTTATAATTTGAGCCATTGAACAATGGTGGTCTAGTATAAGAGTGTCCCTCAGAGTAGCTATTTGCTGCCATTGGATCAACTCTAGGATTTTAAGCCTAATAAAGAGAACGAGGCTCTGATACCAATTGTAGCTCGAGGTTTCAACCCAAGAGGGGGGTGAATTGGGTTTTTAAAAACTTTTCGCGGAATTAATATAAGTTTATAAAAACTAACAAGCAACATATAATAAATACAAGTAATGAGCTGTAAATAAAGAGTTTAAAGAAAGAGGATGCAAACACAATTATAGTGGTTCGGCAATATCGGATTCGTTCCGACCCTACGTCCACTCTCTTCAAGGAACACCTTGAAGTAATCCACTAAGAAAACTTAGTCGCATAACTTAGCCGGGTGTTGCACAAACCGTACACAAGCAAATTACAGGAATTGCTTAAACCGAAAAATCCCCTTCCTTTCGGAAGTAATCCCTTTACAAAGATGGTGTAAAGTAAAAGGTAGAGAAACAGCAAATGAAAGCTTATTACAACAGAAATGTCTCTCTTTCAAAGTAAAGCTTGAAGAAATGGCTCAACAAGATTATTTCAAATCTTTTTGTGTTTCAAGAGTATAAAAACTTGATTATATGAGATCAACTCTTTTTGAATATGTGCTGCTTGTTTTTGAATGCTTTGCTGAATGGGTTTATATAGCAATCAATTAATATAGCCGTTTTGAACTTTAATTTGAAAAAGATTTACTTTAAAACGTTCAGATTTGGAGTCCAACGGTCATATTTTTGAATTACCAGTCGACTGGGTCGAGATACCAGTCGACTGGGTTCACTTGAAAAATACTCGTTTTCAGACCTTCTAAGTATCTAGTCGACTGGTATATATCATCCAGTCGACTGGAGACTTTCTGTCCATTTTACTAATCGACTGGGTTGATTCATCCAGTCGACTGGAAACTTACTGGTCAAAGTACCAGTCGACTGGGTTGTTTCATCCAGTCGACTGGGTACCTTCTGACCTATATACCAGTCAACTGGTATATGTATCCAATCGACTGGGTTGTTTTCCAACCCAGTTTTTCTTATGTTTTTCATTAAAAACAAAAAATAATGGTTTTAGAAAAACCTTTTGTGTTTGAGCCATTGAACAAGCTAATACAATGTATGAGTGAGACTTACATTGGTTCTAAACCTTAAGACCTATACTAGATCTTCAGTCTTCACTTGATACTTGATTTGGTTCGAGTTTTTGCACTTTGTTCCTTGGTTGAATGTGTTTGATCGTTAATACAACTTAGTTTAAACATGTTAGTTAAATAACAGTTGTGTTTTGCCATCATTAAAATACGGGCGAGGGTCAACAGTTCTCACAACTCTCTTTCTACGTTACGGATATGTTGGTATCCCCGGCTCGTCCACGGGAACATACTTTTGCATTGGTAAAGGTTTTCTGAAACTTCTCTCTCTCTGACAACATACTCTTAATTATTGACAATAACCAATCGTAGCAGTTCTCAGACATGTTAAAATCTGACTTACAGTTTAATAGCTGAGCAACCGCCGATAACTTGGTATGCTTCTTGCAACCTTCCCATAACGGCTCGTTAGCATCTCTTAATAAATTGTAAAACTTGGCATCTTCATGATTTGGGGCATCCTCAGCATCCCAACTAAAATTAGGACTAGCATTATCCATTACCATGCCCCCCATCTGATTCCTTCCTCCACACTATTAATTCGGCTCGTCAAACGTCCCCTAGACAAAAAGACCCCTCGGTGTCAAGTCCATCTATAGTAATTCCTAACAAAACATTTCTTGTATAGGTACATGGTATCTACCTCTCTCTTAAAAAACTTATTGTTGCTACAAACCAAGCAAGGACACCGAATAGTTCCCTATGCACATAACGTTTATTACTATGCGCGAAGTTAAAGAGTTGTTCAACTCCATTATGATATTCTTTTGATACGGAATTATGCACAACCGACGGTCCATCCAACTCCGATCAACTCACATCATTCCAGATATTAAAACAATATTGACTTTTAAACTTATTCCAATTTACAATTAACTGACAGATGTAACTCAAAATAATGAAGTAATTTAAAATTTATGAAACAAACCGTTTTTTTGTAAATGAAAATGTATTAATGAAAAAAGTGCAAGCGGTGCGACTCAAGTACAAAGGTTATCAATAGAAGATAAGCTCCACAAGGCCTACTATATCAAAATTATTTACAAAAGAATTTTTTGACAAAAAATTTTAGCCCATTAAACTATTTATCTCTAATTACATCATCAGTGATTCTAAGAAAATCATTTACAAAGGACATTTGATCCACCCACAAAAAATGTTTTGCTTGAGAACTTTTTGCCACGCCAACATGATATCTTAGTTATCTAATGTTCATAAGACAAACCAATTTAAAAGCTTTGTTTTTAGTGGAAGTCTTTTTTGAGTGCATTATGTTACTTTTTTGTCATTCAAGAGTGCAAAGTAAGATTACACAAGGAATTATATTGTCTACTTACAAAAACAATATATTCGTACTCAAATAATTGAAAACTAATTAAATTAATAGCATACATAAGTTATAGTTTGCATGTCTAATCAACAAGAGTAGTACTGGAGCAAAGAAGAAGTAGTGAGTACCACTGATTGATTGTGTAACCTTGAGAGAAATAAATGATAAAGTATTAGCGCATAAAAAATTTAAAATAACTGATTATATATGAACATCACGAATGTTGATACTTTCTAACCATATCATTCAATTCACTAAAAGGTAAGAATCTTAACCCATTTTGGAATTTGTAATACTTAATGCATTTAATAACTCTTACGTCGTTTTATTTTGAAAAAAATTTGGCAACATCTCCTCTTAGTTCTCCAAGTACACGACTTAAATTAAGTGCTATCACTAGAAAGAGATATGCCCGAATTTAGTATGTACCCAGCGAACAATGAGAGATACTACCAAAACTTTAACGAAATGAAACAAGCAAAGAATTATTAATTGCAATACATATCATGTATTCCTAAACTGTCCACACTAGACAATTCAATGATTATTTGAACACAAAAACTCTCATTGCAAACATATTAATCAGAACATTTGTGTCACTCAATAATCATTGAACGAGCGATCTAAAGTAAGATAAAATGCATTATTTATGCAAATAAATAATATAAGAGAGATAAAATAATATAAAAAATAATAATTTATTTCCAATTGGATTAACATATAAGAAAATTAAGTGATAATTAACAATCTATTAAACTTTGTTATTCAGCTTTGCTACTAATTGAAATTGTATCTCAACCCAATCCCTTTATATTAAAATAACTATCTAATTATTAAATGGGCCTAGGCCCTATATTATGACCTCTTGCTCACAAATAAGTAGTAGTGCATAATTCTAATGACATGTGAGAGTTGATGCTAGAAACAATGAACCAAACATTTTAGAATTCGATTAAGCATTAAAAACAAATCAATCAATTTAAAATGCAATAATAGATATTCAGTATGCAATTACAAATCTAAGGGTCTAATTACAAATCTTTTTGATAAAATTGAATCTAAGGGCCTGGTTACAAAACTTCTTGTTAAGATCGAATCTTATTGGTCTACCAAATCATACTCACATGGACAAAAAGGGTCACTAAACATTTAATGATTATTAGCGTCTTCGGTCTTGAGTGGCCCATTTATATAAATGTTGTTAATAAAGTGCTTTAGGTGATGACGCTTTGGTGATACAAGAGCACATCAACTTTTATAATTTTTTTATTAACGGATGATAATCCTTGGCTCATAGACAAAATCATTTGGTTTATCTGATCAATTCAGTTCTAATAATTGAAATAACCGGAAACTAAATTTTAATTTTTTAAAATACTCAATTAACCAAATTTTAATTTGGTAATTTGGATTTTACCAAATTTTTATCAGTTTTCACGAAATTAACCGAAATTTCTAGTGTTATGGGCTTAAATGTAAATTCACTATTTTGTAATCTTTAATCACTATGAAAAGAGCTATTATATGATACATATAAAAAGATATTTAATTTATTAATGTTAATTCGGTTTTTTTGTTAACCGAAAAATTTAAACACCGAAACAGACATAAAATTACCGAAATAAATAGAAAAACCGAACTGAATTTACCAAATAATGCTCACCCTAAACAAAAACGTAATCACTGAAAACCTGATATACAAGATACAAAAACTGACCACCATGAATTGTCTTAGGGAAAAAAAAAATTCCAGGGACCATAATATTCCCCACTTTGTGCTTCTTTTTTTTTTTTTTTCCCTTCTCTTATGAGACACATTATTGTGTAAAAAGTTTGTATCTTACACAAAAGGAATCTGAGTTTTACATACAACTTACTCATAGAAATTAGCTCCATTGATTTTCATTTTCAGTTCACTTTTAAGGAAATTAAACATAGAAATTAGCTAGAGTTAGTATGGGAAACAAATTAGTAAATAAAATTGTTATATGAATTGTTCTTGTAATAGATAAATAATTAAGCAAATATTAAAAATGTTCAACTAAATAAATTAAACTGAAATTAATTAAATATATGAGAGAGGGCTTACCTGCAGTGGTGGAGGACGAGCAGCAGTGGAAGCGGCGCGGTGGAGGCATAGGCGCGATGAAGGCAAAGACGCGGTGGAGTCAATGCAACGATGGTGGCAACAGACTGGTGGTGGCAAGGGCGCGATGCAGAGAGATGGGGTGGAGAAAGAGAAAAAAATGGGGATGGAGAATAATAAAGGAAAGAGAAAAATGAGAAAGAATAAAAAGGAAAGCGAAAGATGAGGAATATTTGCAGGGAGGAAGCTGAAGGAGAGAAAAATGGAGGGAAATGGAAAAAAAGGAAGAGAAGGGGATGCATAGATATAGGGTTCATACTCATTTGCGACGGACCCATCCGTCACACGAGTTAAAGTCCAGTCCATTTTGAGTTTTTTAAAATATTAAATTCAGTGAATAATTAAATAAATAATATAAAGTACATTCCTTATTTGCAACAGGCTATTTCCGTTGCAAAAAACCCCTTTTGACGGACAAAAATTAAAAATTTAAATTTAAAAAATCTCAATTGCCATGGATAGATTTTATTTGTTACGGAGCCATAATTAAATGCGACCTATTTTTCGTTGTCGCAGATGATCAGTCACGCAAAGTTTTCTTACAGTGTTTGATAATTTATTTACTTTTTAAATATAACAATGTATGAAATTATAAATGAATTCTATAAAATTAATGAAATTTTTTGTTCCAAACATACAATATGTTAGTAATCTCTAAGCAATCATGTGCGGTTGGGCTTTAATCCATTAGTTGTCTCATACATCATTTTTGTATCATTTTTATAATAAAATGTTTTAACTTTTGCCTCCGAGTTTTTTCATGATAATCATTTTAAAAATAGATATTAGAGGTGGAAGTGAACCAAGCAACTCGACTCGTTCGAAAAGCTCGATCTGAAAAAATTAGCTCAAAACTCGATTAAATCTTGCTCAAGTAAAATTTTTGGCTCAAATAGCCAATCAAGCCAACTGAATTAATAATTTTAATTTTAATATATATTATATTATATAAATTATTAAAATAAAATTTAAAATTATAACTTAAACTTCATTAGTTATGAGTTTGTAAAACTAATAAAATTAATTTAAATTTAAAGTTTAATAAATTTACAATTTGAAGCGTTTGGGTGCAGATTGTGATCTTGATTTATGAGATTGATTTGAAGTGTGTGACTCGAACATTCAGATGAGAAAATTTGCAAGTTCTAACCACCAAGCTACATATTACTAAGATTGAAATTAACAATAACATGAATTTTAATCATTTACAACAAAATAAAGCTAGAAAATTATGTATATAGTTATATATTTATATTTATAATTAAAAAATTATAAATATATATACTCTACTTGATCTCAACATTTTTTGAAAATTGATGCTCTCGCTCATCCCCTCACAGACAGCTCACTGGCAGTAGGAAGAGAAGAAACAATGGATAAAAGGGAAGGAGTCCAGGAGATAAAGATGAGGGAGCAAGATGGCTCAGCCACAATAAAGTAAAACCTTAGCCACCAACCACTGAGCCAATACTAATGAAATTATAAATACCCTGCATTTGGCCTGATGGCCAATACTAATAATACTAATGAAATTATATTATTTATGTATCTAGGGTTGAATCTTCAACATGTATCTAGCTTGCTTGTATGTATCATAAAGTAAACAAAAATCTGACATCAGTTATCGTTTCGTTACTGTGTAATCATTTGGTACAATCACATGAATATTCAACCTGTCATCAAGTTCTCCCTACTTACAATAATGAAGCATAGATAGAGATATCTGGTGAAATATATAGTGAAAAATATGAATCAATACATTGCTGGATTTAATTTACACCAAAAATCACTAGACATAAATATCGGTGGCCTTGAAAACTCTATTTCAAGTTACAATAATCAATTGTGTAGGAAAACCTAAATGAGTTATAATACCTTTGGGGCAGGGACCATATTGGCCATGCTTCCAAAATAACAATTTTAATCAAAAAACGCAAATCATATTGTGGTTGGACACATCATAAGGCAAAACAATTGTAATAAACAATTTAGAATGAATTTTACTTACCCTAGAGCAAGTGATTCAGATGAGAGCTGGAGAAAGTCAATGGTACGATTTAAGGTGGAAAATTTGGCAATTTCGTTTGAATGATCTCTTTGTTGCAGCCTGCTCAAACTTCTTGATGGCAGTTTCATTTTCCTCTAAGCTAGTCTGAACAAAAAATCGCACCCACCAAGACGAACTCCTTAATTTAGCCTTCAGAAAGAAAAAAGGGCATGTTATAATCAGAGTAAACAAAATCCATGACATCAAACTGGATCACAAACAGTTTGGCAGCTTAAAAGAACTGATAACTAAACGTCACCTACATTTCAAGACTATTTAACCAGAACTCGCAAGTGCTGCCTTTGGGTTTGTGTGTGCATCATTTTAACTCGGTTATTCTCAGAAATGTGGAACCATTAATCCATGAAAGTGGATTACTAATATATATTTCTTAGGTTAATTTTTAAACTTTTAACTTTGTGAAGAGTACTTGTAGAGTTCTAGGATTTTTTTGGCCATATCCACATGCTATATATGCAGCTTGTGTACAAGAGATCTCAACATCCAAAAACTCATCCTAAAATTATTGCAATACAGTTTCAAACAAGAGCCATGCAACAAAAGCATAAAAGTGTTGTCTGCGTATATCTATGAAAGTGAAGATACTCTTGACCTAACATACTGTCCCACCACTTAGCAGCTTGAAGCCTATGAAACATGCAATTTCAAAGCAAAAATATGTCAACAGCCAGCAAAAGAAACAGAAGAGGATACACTACGCTTATACTACTAGCCTACAGCCAAAAAGAGGACATGCACTTCGACAAAGCAAACAAGACTAAAGAGAAAGGTAGACCATATATTGCATTCATCAGCAAACTCAACCTTCTGCATTTATCACAAGGCGCCAATCATATATCTGATTCATCTGAACTATGAGAATCCACAGAATAAGGTTTAATTCTTTGCTTCCTAGATCAGCAATCATTGTAGAAAACTGTTTGCTTAGACCAACAAAGCTAATTAACAAAATATCAATCAACATGTAACCTAAAGTGATATGAGGCCGTTTTCTATTTCCTAATGCCAAATTCAGTGTAACAAGCTTGATAGTTTATCGTTTAAATCTCAAATAGATGATCTTCTAAGACCACCTTTTGCTTTGCATCCAACCAAGATTGTACTTTCCTTTTTTTTCAGTTTGCATTCTTGAATATGAAAAACCTTATGTCAGTTTCAATGTCTCATTGATCTTATTCCATTTGAACTACAACTGCAGTTAACCGCCTACCTTATTTAGAAAGGGAGGTCATAAAAAAAACTACGATTGAACAACATAAATAATTTGCTTTGCTTAAAAAGAAAACATCACAAGGGATATTAACTGTAGCTAAACATTAGTATTAAAATAGTTTGTGGCCTTTTCAATATGACAGGACAAAACTTAGCTTCATAACATACTACCAAACAGTAAATATCAAGTGCTCTTCCTACAAGTTAGTCACTTAACTGTAGCTAAACATTAGTATTAAAATAGTTTGTGGCCTTTTCAATATGACAGGACAAAACTTAGCTTCATAACATACTACCAAACAGTAAATATCAAGTGCTCTTCCTACAAGTTAGTCACTTACCGCCCTCCCAAATTTCGCTACCTCTGCAACTTTAGATCTTCGCTGACCTGGAATTCCTACATTTGTATCCATCAACATTGTCCTTGAAATGTCAAAGAAATTATTTATCTAGCAAAATCAATAATATATCTTAGTACCAGTAACTTTGTTAAAAAAAGTCCTTTTATCAAAAGGTTCTACTTCGAGATCATAAATTGGACAAAACTTTCTTTAAGAAGCAAAAGATGGCATTCATGCAACATATAATTTCCAGTACATGCATATACATCCAGACACACACACACACACATTGATAGAAACCTTGTTAATTATTAAAAAGTCAAACTGCAATAAAAAAAATTTATAAGTCAAACTGAAATAGAAATTTAAAGAAACAATAAAGGAGAAGAGTAAAACATGTGGAGAACAAGCAACTGCTAGTCGTTCTAAACTATATAATCACAGCTATTGATTATTTTGCTTTAACCAAATTACAATTTTCCATCAGACACTAGTCCTATTTGTCAATCTATTCTTCGAAGCTCGATACATTTACAATGGTACAAAATACTTCTATGCTTATCTTCTCCAAGCAATCAGGTAGATTCAAGAATTAGAGATTCTGATGATATATATCTCACCTCATTTCTTTCTCCAGCACCAAGAAGTGGTAACTGATCATGGTCATATATGTGATGGCAAACATAGTAGATTAAAATCCAAAGTCACGCGCCCATGCTAACAATATAATGACTCCAAGAATATATAAAGCTGGCTTTAAATGATTATTGGATATCAAATAATTAGCAGGCACAGGTCAGTTGATATTCTAAATGGACGCTCATTAAAGGGCCTAAAGTTGTAGATCAGTTGATCTTAACAAAGAATGGAAACCAGAGAGTTCGATAGATCACAAAAGCCTTTGCTTGGGATTGCTTATTTTCAACCATTTATGTCTTAAATTGTAAGTAAGTGCTTTATTTAATGATTTTTTGTGGTAAATAAGTTCCTAAATCAACTTAAAGTGCTGCTTAGTATGAAATAAGCTTAAACAAACAAAGTCAAGTAGCAAAAGAAGGTTCCAAAAATGTCAGTCAGCCAAAAAAAACAGAAAAAATGTTTCGTGGAAGATAAACAAGTCACTAGAAAAGTTTTTAAATTCAGAAAATATCATAAGCTCTTTTCACCTGTAAATATTACAACACTGTCAGCTGATACCCTTGCCAAATCTGGAAGAGTCTTGTTGAGGTACTTTGGAGACAAGTAATCCAGTGCATCTGACACGATTACAAGAGGAAATGATTTTGGCCTGTAAGGAAGAGGAATCTTGATATCAGCAACCCGCACAATGCCTTTGCGCACGAGTCCTTTGCAGTTACCATCAGCATCCTCCAAATCATACGGTTCCACACCCCAGGCTTCAGTATCCTCTTCTTTTAGCAATTTAGAAATAACCGAACAAGTATTAGGGCCAACATGTAAAACTTTGTGCATGCTGTCACCATATGCTTTCTTCAAAAGAGGAAATGCTCGTTGAACCTCCATTGTGCACATATAATCACCTGCTCATGGAAAAGTAATCATGCTCTTTAAGTTGAATGTGATTTGCTACACAATGACTAAACAACTGACCAACTTATGTAATAATAAAATGATGCTTTAGGTAAAGTAAAGCAATAACAATAACTATAATAATTGGAGTTACTTGTAATAAGACTCTAGGTTTTGGTACCTATGGTAAAAGACTACAAGCATTCTACTATTTTTAAGCGGAGGGGGACATTATTGATTCAAGTTTTCAGAGTGTCATCAAATATGTTTCTTAGTATAAATATCTACATGATTTTCATATGCATATTTGTAAAAGAAGATCAAAGCATGCAGCCGTGTTCATATTCCCATATATGCATTAAGTTGAGATATCAAATATTATATGAAACTCACTAGAACTCATAATTTACAAAGAGGCCATCATCATATTGTTCAAAAAGAAATAAGAGGTAAAACACAGAAGAAAAAAGTATCAAGTGAACCATATTAACCTTCAGCCCTACTAATAGCCTCTTTACTGCCATGAAATCCACCTGTTACGTGAAAAATTGAAACAAAGTCAGTGCATGGTGGATGTATGTAACATTCTGCTATGGTAAGTGTCTAAATATAGGATATAAAGTTGCAATTGGCCAAATAATATTTCTTTTTCAGCTAAGTTATGGCAAAAAAATTTAAATTTTGTAGGCACTCTAGGACACCAAAAGGATATTTTATTATAGATCAAATTTTAAAATGGGTAACATGTTCTCTGGCTGTCCTAAGTTATACATGTCCTATGGTGGTGATTTCTTTCAGAGAGTGCGGATTGGATATGTCCAAATTGATCTTCATTGGGCAAGCTACTCCTAACTGCGCCTGTCCTTGCATTATGTTTAGACGTTTATTTGTGTCTAAACCATATAATCATGCATGAAAAAGATGTCTATTGTGTCAAGAGCTATAGTTGCCACTAGAACTTATAATGATGTCAAAGTTTTAGTGTCCTATCAATAAATCCTAGTCTAAGGTGCCCTGAAATCGAAACAAAATGGAAGTGGAGCAAATTACAAACCAGTTACTAATAAGTAAACAAGTTGCCCCTACACATTGGCATACTCTAAGAAATTTGCAATACAAATTATGCACCTGGTTAACTTAAAAGACAAACCTGAGCCCCCGCGCAAATACGCAACAAGAAGCAGTGCACCCTGTAAAGCATCCACCAACAAAAGAAGAAAATCACCACTCAACCAAATAAATGTAAACCAAAACGCCTATAAATCTTTTCCCCACTATAATTTTCAACAAATTTAAAAATGTTAACAAAGTGTAAAAGATTGAACTGTATTAGAATCATGAGTAACAAACTTTGAAAACGTTACCACGACAATGAGTCCGATGGACAAATATGGGGAAGAGCGTGATTTGGAATTGAAGGAGCCTGCAAAAAGACCACCTCCTCTGCTGTCCCCGTATCGACGAGAGGGATTCACTGCCCTCCTTGACATGGCTGAAAACTTAATCGATGATGTGCCTTCAAACACACTATGCTGGTTGAAAAAAAAAAGGAACCACAAAATTATCAAATAACCATCTTCAAATACAGATTCTAATACATACAGCAACAATGTGTGTTGACATAATAAGTTGTAAATCGTAAAGCGTTTAAAAGAGATTAATGAATTCTGCAAAAGAGATCCGCACAGGAGAATTGAAATGAGCATTTTTACCAAGCGACAGTGACTGAAGTAGTCGCATTCGTTGGGAATTCACCAAAAGGGTCTGGATCTGAATTCTATCTGCCGGGCTAAAGTCAGAGAGAGAGAGAGAGATTTATGAAAATAGGATTTGTTCACATTAGTAGAAGCTTTTGGGGACCTGGCGAGGTTGAATGGCGCGTCTGTGTCGGTTGCGACATCCAACGGTTATCTATCAAAACAAATTATTTCTAATTTTTTTATAAAAAAAAATCGAGCTTTCCTTTTTTGAAAAGTTTGGAGTTCACAATGAGAAGTGCCTGAGCCACCGATCTTCCACCACGTGGCTTAAGAGACATTTTACCTTGATCCCCGTTTCAGGACATGTTTATTCAAAATTATAACTATAAATTGAATATTTTTGTGTGTGACACAATTTTTTATTAAGTTCAATTCTCAAAATTTTATAACTAATCATAATTAATAAAAAAAACAAAATCTTATTGATTTAAAAAAATTATATTAATTAAAGTATAATATAATTCAATTAATTCATATTATAATTCTTAAAATTTTATTTCCATTCAAATTATTTAAAAATAAATTACAAAATACAAACTTTCAAATGAAAACTAATTTATTAAATAATCAATCTTTTTTTCTTTAAATTCTCTTTCTTAATTATTAATGTTCAAAATCGATTATGATTTAGTGATTAAGTTAAATTAAAGAGTTAAAGTCTTTACTTATAAGCTATTTTACTATTATACTTCTAGTTTTAAAATATAAAAATTTAATTTATTATTATAATTTATAAAGATAAAATTGTAATAAAATATATCATATATATATATATATATCTATCTTTCGTTAATATGATTAGTTTAAATTATTTGTTCAACATATTTAAAAGTTATGACCTATAAAAATAACCCTAACAAAAAAATCAAAAATACTAACAATAACCCTAATTACCAATGCTAGGCGACATAGTGACGACCAAATCCAAGCTCTGTATAAAAATTTGGTCAAGGATGTTTGAAGACAGTTTTAAAAACTGTTTTCAATTTCAAAAATTAAAAATAATTTTTAAAAATTAAAATTAATGTTTGAAAAAGTATTTTTAAAAACAATTTTACAAAAATCAATTTTCAGAAACTTAATTTAAAAAACTCCAAAGCAAAGTTTTGGATTTTCATCTTCATTTTCATTTTTCATCCCTATAACACGACTCTCTGTTCTCTGCTCTCTTCTCTCTTCTCTCTTTTCTCGATCGAACATCACCTCTCTGCTATCTGCTCTCGTTGTCATCTCTCTCTCTCTTGCAATCTGAACAAAACCAGTACAGGCCATTCTTATGTCCCTCACACACTCAACACATACTCTTACCCCTTCTCATCTCTCATTCTCGCGCAGTCTCAAAACCCTTCCATTATCATCTCCATCAGTCACTCTCGAAAAAGTCATCCGATTGGAGAGCCATAGCCAATTCCAGTTATGAAACCCGTCGATCCAGTTGGTATCTGAAGCAAGGGTAACATCCCAGCCTCCTTCCAGTAGCGCCCTGTGTTACCCATTACCCTTCCAGCAGTGCCATAGCCAGTTCTAGTTGTGAAACCCGTCGATCCAGTCACTCTCGACAGGGAATTTCTGAAACCCCTTACCCATTCTCATCTCTCTCTCGCATTCTCAACCCATTTTTGAAACCCGTTTGTGTTACCCCTTTCTGAAACCCATTTTCAGTACCCATTTTCTTTGTGAAGCAACAAGGTATGCTCGTACTGTTTTTATATGCTTTTTAGTGTATGCCATATCTATATCAGCATCCTTATCCGTGTTTGAAATTCCTGGGTTTAATAAATCTCAAGTGGGTTTTCTTTGTGAAGCAACAAGGTACGCTTGTACTGTTTTCTCCTCAGCTACTATAGCAATGTCTGTATGCTATATCTTATAGAAATTTATATTCACTCAGCTCATTTCACCAAAAAAATCTGCTTCTTTTTGTACACTGATATAGTGATTTTCTTTCAATTGTAAGTTAATTCTTTACATTTTTCATGATCCTATCGTGCTCCAGTTTTGTTTTTAAGCTTCAATGTGAGAACCCATTTCATATTTGCTGTAACATGTTGATTTATGGTGCTTACTTTTTAGACACTATATTCCTCTGTTATGCTCCAAATTTGTGCAATTTAACTTTGCAAGACACAGTATATATGTTAGAGAACAATTTAGTATTCTAAGCTGTTGTTTGAACATCAAAGCAGGGAATTTGTTACTTATTGATTATCTGAATTGTGTGGAGACTGTCCTTTGTCAATTATTTACTTATGCACAATGCATTTCCAATAAAAAAAATGGGAATCATTTTAACTTATCTGAAATCGCTTTGAACATATATGTAATGAAAATGCATTTTACTTTATGTTTTGCGATGCCCTTGATCCTTTTCGAATGATGCTGTGAAGTGACTATAATTTAAAGGCACAAAATTTGTTCTTTCCAACTTTTTCTTTCTTCTTTCTTGCTGTCCAAATGCCAATCACATTTTTTCAAACAGAAGTTGCATGGAAATGCTTTGCGAGTATGCAAAAGGTTACTTTATTTTTTATTTATTTTATATAAGATAGAGTTCTTCAAAGCTGATATTTTGTCTTTGTCAATCTACCCATCAATAGCATCAAGTTTAAATGTTAGTTGTAAATGGTAAGTCACAACCTTCACTCACTTATATTTGCATATTTGAGAAGGTTGACGTTATCTTAACACATTTATCACCGTCTTCTTTTCTGTTCAGTTTCTAGTTTACAATTGGGGTTCAAACATGTGACATCTTTAAATGTGTTATATTTCTATTGCTCATAAACCATCTATCCTGTTTTTCATCATTGTTATTTCTCACTGTAATCTGTGTTTTTTTAGTCTATTTGAATTTGTATAGTTCTTAAGTTAAAGTTCGAGGCGTAGGACTAGGTGTTGAATGAGTTTGTTCAACATTCTTTGCCTCATCTTCTATTGTCTCTGTTTTCATAGCTTTTGGTAGGCTATAAAAGCTTTTAA
Source organism: Bretschneidera sinensis (assembly GCA_023935145.1). Taxonomy (NCBI): domain Eukaryota; kingdom Viridiplantae; phylum Streptophyta; class Magnoliopsida; order Brassicales; family Akaniaceae; genus Bretschneidera; species Bretschneidera sinensis. The sequence goes on from CM043700.1 coordinate 114,399,148, forward strand.
CATGGACCACAATGTTGTATAATATATACACTTGTCGTTTTGCTATAAGACGAAGTCTTTTACAGAAAGTTCAGTAAAATGGGTCAGTGATTCTTCAAAGCAAGAATCTAAAACTAACAGTTCTTGATCATAATGAAGCTTGGAGCTACAATTGTTGGTTTCTGCGGTTCTCAATTGATCAATCAATGTTTTTAACTACTATGGACTGGATTAGAATATCTCAATGATCTCTCTGTGTCTATTTTTTAATTAATTTATAATTGTCCCCACTCAAATTGATCTATTTAAAAAAGCAGCCATGTAACAGATGGCAAGTAAAGAAACCATGCCACACAAGAACATCACTTGATTAAATTAGTAAAGGAGAATTACATGTTTAATCTCAATGATGGATGATTTCAGTTTTGCCAGAGGCAACAAAGGGAGAGTTGAACTTATTAGAGTTCAGGATATATAATCAAGTACTGTTTATACTGTTTGGTTTAGTTTCTAAAACGAATTTTATATGTTAATATAGTTTTGTTACATAAAACAATTGTGGAGTTAAAGTTGCTTTATGATCTGTAAATCAGCTTTTTTATCACAAATTCAATCTTTTAAAATCTATTTTTTAATTTTTTGGTTCTTTTCAAAAAGTGATTTTTTGCTTCTTGTGTTTGGCTTAGCTCTTGCACAACATTGGTAAAAAAAATCAAGTTTGAGACTGTATGTACACCAAGATATAAGACTGTTTTTTCTTGATGATGACGTCTTGGTTCACTCGTAAAAAAGACGAGGGTTAAGCCTTTGGGATCACAAGATCTCATGTTTGATTCTCACCAAGATCAATCATTATACTTGAACAGGAAAAAAAGAAGACTGTTTCTTCCTTGATGAACAAAAAGATGTAAAAATATGAAATTTATAGTAAGCAAGGTAGTTTCTGTATAACTATATAACATCCCTAATTTCCCATAAAATTTAACATGGGCACCTCAGACCTTCTCAACAAAACCTCAACTAGTAGTAAACTCTACAATCCATTTAACCTGTTAGGTATACTATCAGATGTATATATATTTTTTTAAAGGAGTATACTGTCAGATTTATTTATGTGCCTATAAGGAGCAATGTCAGAGCTCTGTATGAACAATATCATCTCTGCTAGGTTCAGTGGGCTCAGACAGAAAAATATTTTCTCTTCTGGGTTTCAAGAGCTCATCATTTTCTGTCTGATCGATTAAAAAGTAGTCTTTGTCATGAGAATTTAGGCAGTCTACTGAAGGATACACAACACCATAGTTGAAGTCTTCAGCAGAGTTGCAATCATTAAATTTAACTGCAGCACCAGTCCCTGTGCAAGGGCTGCTGCAACTGGTGCCTGCACAGGGACTGCTGCAGCAGCCCTTGCAGCTGGTGCCTGCACAGGTGCTGGAGGGCTGCTGCACCAGCCCCTACACAAGCACCAGCTGCACCAACCCTTGCACAGGGACTACTACACTAGCACATGTGCAGGCACCAGATGCACGAGCCCCTGCACAGGGGCTGGTGCAGCAGCACCTTTATAATGTGCTTCAATTATGAGTGCTGGTTGTTGAAATGACTAATTTAGACTAGCCTATGCACTTCTATAGTAAACTTTTGTAACAGTTGAGTTTCTTTTGTTTAGTAATTAGTATAATTATACTTTTAATAATATAAGTATGGATATTATATGTTGCCCTCAATGAGTACTTCTGCTACGGACAATTTTTCTCCCATTTAGAAAAAAAAGAAATCAAGTGTGTAATTATCAGTTTGCTCATTCAGAGGAACCTTTTGAATATATATATATATATATAATATTTAGAATGTCTTGTATATGTTGTTGTTATATTATTTTAGGACAAAGGATAATTGGTATATGTATGTAGGTCCAATTTAAGTATCTTAAAATTGTCTGTTAATTTTTATTGTTCAATAATAATTTCTTAAGTTCGTTTTTAATGTAGATGGCTTTTGAAAGCATTGATATTTCTTTGTGGGGCTCTGAGAGAGAGAAATGTTTTATCGATGTCATGGTTAATGAGGTAAACAAGGGAAACATGAAAGATGGTGTGTTTCATAGAAAGATTTGCGATTTCGTTATCAAAGAATTGAATATGAAGACCAACAAGCTCTTTACAGTGAAACAATTGAGGAAGAAATTTCAAAGGTTGCGTATGAAATACCGGTTGTTTAGTCAATTGCTTAAGCAAACTGGGTTTGGTTGGAATGCAGAAAGTAATACTGTCACAGCCTTATGAAATACCGATTGTTTAGTCAATTGCTTAAGCAAACTGGGTTTGGTTGGAATGCAGAAAGTAATACTGTCACAGCCTTAGATGAGACTTGAGAAAATTACATTCGGTTATCGTTTTTCTCTCTAAAGTTCATAGTGTGGACTTTTCTTACGATAATTTCTTTTAAATTGATAATGACATTTATATCTTCATTTTTTTTTTGGCACACTCGAAAGCTTCCCAATTTCGTAAGCAAGGCCGTGAACACTACCAATTGTTAGGGATAATCTTTAACAAGTCAACTGCCACAAGAATTCTTCACCATGCTTCAACCTATTTAGATTTGTGGAATATAAATTATACTACATGATAACCATAATGGGATTTGTTTTTTGGTTTAGGTTAAGAAATAGACAATTCAGACCTCAATAATTGTGGTAGTCAATCTAATTCATCAAGTTCGTTCGCTGAAGATGAGTATGAAATGCTCTCATTGTTAATGCTTCTTATGTTTGTCGAATATGATAAAAAATTTATGAATAAATTACCTATGCGAACATCACAACTCAGTGGACATAAATATATAATCGAATTGTTAAATGGTCGCTCAGAGGTAGTTTATGAATTGTTTTGCATGGACAAAGAAATATTTATTCACTTATGTAACGCACTAAAGTAATATAATTATATAAAAGACTCAAGGGGTGTCATAATAGAGGAAATGATAGCCATTTTCTTGTTCGTTGTGGGGCACAGAGTTGTAGCTGATTGATTTCAACATTCATTAGAAATAATTAATCGACATTTTAAGATAATGATGGGAGCATTGAATAAGTTTATAAAGCACATAATTTGTTCATCGAATGACCACGTGGTGCCTCCACAAATTAGACATGATCGAAGATTTTGCCCAGCTTTTAAGGTAATGTATCTTATGATTAGTTGTTAATTTATTAGTTTAGCTTTGTATATACAATATATAATACCAAACTGAGTCTAATCGTATGCAATTTAATGGAACCATAAATGCATTGGCGCAATTGATGGAACGCACATCAGTGCATGGCGTCAACAGAAAAAGCTACTAGTTATAGGGGTAGAAAATCGGTTGTCACACAAAATGTGATGTGTGCATGTTCATTCGACATGAAATTCACATACATGTATAGTGGATGGGAAAGTACGGCTAACGATTCATGAGTCTTTTTGGATGCCTTAACTCGATCAGATGCTCAATTTCCTTGGTCTACTAATGGTAAATCTATTTTAGTACTAAGTTAATATTATATACTAATTGATTGATATGTACTAAGAGAATTTGTATGATTTATAGGTGAGTATTATTTAGTGGATTTCGGTTATCCATGCACAGCCGGGTTTCTTCCACCGTTTAGAGGTAAACGATATTACTTAAATAAATATCAAGATAGAACAGGCCAACCAACGGGTTATAGAGAACTATTTAGCTATAGACACTCATCTTTACGTAATGTTATAGAACGTTGCTTTTGGGGCTTAAAGGCGCGCTTTCCAATTTTAAAAATGATGCCTAGATTCAACCCCGCTAGATAACTTCTTATAGTTGTTGTTTGTTGTGTCGTATATAATTTTGTACGCCAGTGTTCTCAGAGTGATCAACTGTTTAATGAATGGGAAGCAAAGAGTCATTAAGTAAAAAGCGCAGGAGGGTCGAGCAAATTTACAAATAATCATACAGTTGATTTGTCTGATGCGTATGTAGCAGCTATGACTGCGCTTCGTGAGCTTATTGCCAATAAGATGTGGGCAGACCGTTTTGGTATTTGATTTAATATCTGGTAATCATGGTATGATTTGTCGGTAAGAGTTAGTTAATTTAATGTCTTTATTTGTGTTTAATTTAGCTTTTTTTAGTTATTGAATTATTTTTTTTATTCTTAGGAATATATTTCACATATTGATATATTATTTGACTTATAGGGTATGAGTATAGCAAACCAACTAAATTGGGCAGTTGAGGCAAACCATTTTGTTAGAAGAATTTTGGGCCGTTTATTTCCATTTTCAATTTATCAAAGTTGTATTTGATAAATGAATATTGTATCTTAAAGTTGTCTTCAACTAACATATTTTTAACAAGAAAATTATGTTATCTTTTAGATATTGAACAAACTTTAATATTGTATTTGATGGATTGGTTGTTTATATTTTTATCAAATTATGAAAGTTGTATTGTATTTTTTTATTTTTATTTTTTATTTAACAAACAAATATGATATGACTATGGAGAAGAGTGTCGTAATGTTTGATCTATGATATATAACTAACATTTTAAAAATAAAATAATATTAATTATTTTCAAGAATTTGGTGTGTGCTAAAAAATATATTTAGAAAATATGAGAAATAAAATTAATTTTAGATTTAAAATTTAAATTAAAAATTGAAAACAATTACAAGAATGTGTAATTCAAACAGTTTTTTATTTTCAAAAATGTTTTCAAAATAAGATTATCGAAACAACATATTATTATTTTTTGTTTTAAAAATAATTTTTAAGTTTTTTTTAAAAAAAAACTGTTTTTAATTTTAATTTTCTAAAACAGTTTTCCAACGTTAAAAACTGCCAAACTTGCCACTAAACTGTTTTCCCCCTCCCAAGTAGATCAATTTTAGAACTCCTACTTCACAGGGAAATACCTCGCAGAGAAAAAAAAAAACTACACAAAAGATAAAAGAGTCAATTTCAAAGGCGGTGAAAGAAGCAAAAATAAAAATAAAAATCGATCAAAAAGAAAGAGAAAAAAAGAAGGAGAGGAAAATTAAGAATAAACCCTAACTATGCTATTGGGGTCTGGATGTCAGTCATCTTCTGTTAATAGGGATCGTTAAAATACGATAACTGAATTACGAGGAAATGGTACGCGAAGCCGGTGACAAGAATAAGGACAATCCATGTCAGTCTCCAAACAGACCCTTTCAGGAGAAAGAGGAAGACATGAAGCTTTGGGGAGTCTTCCTCTTCGGTTTAATTGGCGCCACTGCCACCACTTTCGCTGTGAGTTCTCTCTCTTTTCGTGCTATTCCTTTCTGTTTTACGTCCTTGCATTTTTCTTTTGAAATTTTTGTTAATCAATTAGTTTTTATAGATTTTTGAAGGTGCAAAAAGCTCAATTATTTTTATGTAATTTGATTGTTGAGCTTGAATCTAACTAGTTTGTTTCGGTGGATTTTTTTTGTTTTAATATAGAACAATATTGAGACATTTTTTTCTGTTTTAATTCGAAGCTTATTACTTCTAGGCCTGATGGCACTGTTATGCCTTTGTAATTCACATCTGTGTTTTTTACTAGTTAGAACTCTACTGAAAATGAACTTTTCATGCGATAAGCTTGATTGAAATATTTTTTAATTGAACTTTATTCATTGCAAAAGTTTTAGATTGATCGTTTAATTAGAATATGGAAGTCTTTATGATGTTGGTTAGCTGTTTATGTAATGTAAATCAAGTTAAAAGGGGTAATATAATTTTAAAGTGCCTGAACTTTTCAAAATCCCTATTTGGTGATAAATTTTAGCTTTGAAACTTTCACTAGATGTTCTTTTATAGCACAAATTTTATTTGAAATTTGCTACAAATTGTTGCAAATTTAGAGAAAGTTTACGGAGACACCTTCAAAGCAAGAATGCTTTCTCTGTCTCACATTTACATTTATGATAAGGAAGCACAAAGACGTATGCCCTGAGTATCATTAGCTTATTATGTTACAGTTTATCTCTCTGTATGTGTGTTCAAAGCAGGTCGCAACTGTCTTTGTTTAATGATGATGTGTTCCTTGTAAAGCCGCCTTAAGTCCGTAATAGCAACATGCACATGAGTTAAGTATCAAAATAAAGATCAGTCGCTCACTGGGTTAAAGAGACCATGTTTGTCATTTTACAAGGAACTGTGGATTGGCATTGTATATTCTCTAATTACACAAAGAAGAGGGACAATATACAGGAGTCTTACATAAACATACCATGAGTCTTATATCATTGCATTTGCTCCAATTCTTATCATGGATCATATTTTACAAGAATTGGTTATGTTGAAAGATTAAGCTTTCAAAGAAATGGTGTATATAGTGTTTTAAGATTCTATATCGTGCATGGGTTACACCTCTGAAACCAAATTGAAGCTTGCATTATGAGGAGGTCTTAGGACCTGAGCACAAGACTGTCTTCTGACGATACAACGTTAACACTTGGATTAAAAGCTTAAACTATCATAAAACAGCATAAGAAATATTGAAAACATATTCCAAGTTACTTCTTTGGAGTATTATCGTAAATAAAATCTTAGAAAGTGTTCTATGCTGTGTTTACCAATGCACGGCTGGCACATGAACTCACTGTCTAAAGGTTTTTGGTTTGTTAGATTATTATTTGTGGGACCAATTCTGTTGGATACTCAGGTTTGATGCTTGTAGCAATTTGGCAGGTTGGTCAGCTACGGAGGACTGTTGATTGGTTCTATACCCAGGTAGACATATATATATATATATAATTTTCAATCACCAATGAAATTTCAGCTTTTCTTTTTTCTTTCTTATCTCATTTATTAAATTCCACTAAAATATTGAAGGGAGATCTTTTCTTCTACACTTCTTCCAAAATCGGGTGTATGCCAGTTCAATGGAAGGGGAGCTCTGGGATTTTCATGCATTTAAATTGTAAAGAAAAGAGAAAGTTGATAGCTTTGGTTCCCCTGCTATTTTTTTATTGGTTTGGTGCCAGAGGGATTGAAGAGATTGGATGGCATCATGGTGTCTCTTAGGATCTTAAGAACAGATGGATCAGTTCTTTGAATTCTTTTTTCAATACCAAATATTTGTAAATGAATACAAGATTCTGGAGTTCATTGATTTTTTGAATTGTAGATGATTCCTTTTGTACAGGGGTCAGCACCCCTTGTTGCATATTTGTAGGTTGTTTATTAGTATCAAAAAGAAAATTTGAAGGAAATTTTATTGACATTTGTAAAAGAATGTTGGTTCATGGCTATTTGTTTTGCCTTAACAGTTTGTATGATGCCATTACGCTTTGCAAACAAATGGCAAATGTATGGATATAATGAATAACAGTCCAATCATGGATCTAGTAAAACAACAAGCAGATCTCTTTGCTTTTTTGTTATGATAAGAATGTAGGTTCTTTTTAGACAGTGCACAACACTAGCTCATTTGGTTATTATATGAGTCATTTCTGCCTCCAGTATATATTTTCAGGGTGACATGTCAAACTTTTAGGGAGTAACATCATGTATCTGTTCTCTGTCCCTACCTTTTGCTTGTAGGTATTGTCCTTGTAGTTGCAGTATTCAACTATTGTACCCTTTAATAAATTCTGTTATTGTCAGAGAAAGAAATTTATCATGTAAAATAAGTTTTCATTTAGTTTAGGTAGAACTACGTTTTTTTTATATTGATGTTTAGATGTCAAGAAAAAAACATTCCTTTTATTCACTTATCAAAAAGAAAAAAAAAGAAAAAAACTTTCCTTGTAGTTGTACTATTTTTTGTGCCTTCATGTCAATGAAAATATTATTTATCTTTTATATTTTCTTGTTTGCTGACATTAAGTATCTTTTCAGCAAAATAGTTCTTCTTATGTTTGGTAAACAATGTGCGTGTTGATAGATTAGGTGAACTGATATCTTGTGTACTTTCACTATCAAAAGTTAACCAGGTCACAATCATCATGGAAAGGGGCAAGTCGGAGCTCTTTCCGGACATCTTTTCAAGAGGAAGCATGGAGAAAGTATAATCGTCGAATGCAAGACGAGTATGAAGAAGAAATGGAAAGAGTGGTGAGTTCGTCTCAAGTCAGGTTGCTTTGTTCTGTGATTCCTTGCTATATATCTGTATCAATCCTATGAGCCCCTTAAGATTCTTCCAGAAACTTATCAAAAAAAAAAATCTTCCAGAAACTTTTGATTGCTTCATTCAAATTTGTGAAATGTGGTAGAAAATTTTACATTAGAGGGGCAGAAGCCATAATATTCAAGATTTAATAGAAGTTGGATATAATGATACAGGATAAATTGTGAAATTAATTGTTCCTATTATTTTTGCCAAAATTTCAACTGCTGCAATGTCGTTTCATGCAACTGTGAACATTGAAATTGCAACAGTAATGTGATATTTGAAAGCAGGATTTTTTAGATTTGAATCAAAGATCTGGACTGAACGTGAGTGGAACACAATCTGAAGGCATAACTATCTTTTGTGGTTACTCCAATCAGCAAGCACACTGTAGCATTTAGGACTTGTTAGGAAAATTTGTCTTGTCCTGCCCTGAAGGCTTCAAAATCTCCCATGGTTATGCCTGGATGTTGATATGTTGGTTCATGTATAGTTAGTTTGCCTGGTTTTAGATGCTTTTCTTCGTTGAGTTTTATGCCTTTGTGATGTTAATTTGTCCTTTTCATGTTAATCTTGTGCTCTTTGTAGGAGCGTATAAGGCGTATGCAAAGTGTGTTCAACAGAGAGAGGAACAAATACAAAAGAAGCTACGAGAGCTGGAGGGAAAATGGTCCTGGTGCATATCATCAACATTTCCAACGAGATGATTGGTACTGGAAGGCTGATAAATCCTACAGAGATCAGAAGACTAATTACAGGGAACCTCCAAGACACAGTGCAAACTATCCATTATCTCACCACTACTCAGTTTTGGGTCTTGACAGGTAATTATATTGGTATACAAGTGGTTTTCATCATCATCAAAGTAAATCTGGATCGGACTTCAGAGAAAACAAAGAAACTGTTGAAGTATCATGACAGCACTTAATTTTTTTCCCATCAATTAAAGACATGTTAATTTTTTCCCTTGTCAAAGTTGGAAGAAAAAAAAACGAAATTGTTGAATCAATGAATGATTGGACTCAATGGTTTTGCCATGTTTTTAATTTTTAATGACTGTTTCAATCTGATCTTGATTATTGGCTTGAGATATTATGTACTCTTAGGCTGAAGGAACGATGAGGGATCTTGCCGATTTTGCTCCTGAAAAAGGGTTATTTTCTGACTTGTGTACCAAATATCTTGGCTTGTTGCATTGGCAGAATGTTTTACAAACTTCAAAACCATTACTTAGGCGTTGTTTGGGAACTAATTAAAGTCAACCTAAAGCACAGAACTTAAAAGTGATTAAAGACAAAAAAAAAATGGCTTTAAATTGGCTTTAAATTAGCGTTAATAAGTTTCCAAACATCACCTTACTTGGTTGAAGAAATATTAAATGAAATTGATTTGATTGTCTATACCTGGTTGAATGCCATCCTTTTTTTATGAAAGGTGCCATCCATTTTATTTTAAAATTGTGATAATCAGTATAGGATTAGCATCACTGTGACTATCTAACCATGTTCTTTTGAAGTTGGTTTCACAAAAACTGAGAGAGCATTACTTACTGAAAGACGAAAACCATTCCATACACTGTTTCATGTTATTAGCTACATTATTATGTATTAAAAAAATTGTCCATAAACATGATGTTTGTAAATTTGACAGGAGGATATAGTTTTCTTTTCATGAATAAAGTAAAATTATTTCCTCAATTTTGTTAATTGTTAATGACAAGCACAACTGTTGATGACATGCCAAGTTGTGTCTCTGTTAATCGTTCCTGCGGTTGATTTTGATCATATGGTTAAGGTTTAGGTCCTGGGTCCTAAAGGTCCCAAATTCGAGTGGTGCGTGCGTTTTACTCATAAAAAATTATGCTATCTCACTCTGGTTATCATAAAATTATACTATCTCCGTCTCCAAAATATGCTTGACCATTGGACAATGATTCTTGTAATTATTGAAGTATGTCAATCGCAATTGTAATGGATGTTTTCAGTTTTCTCATGTTTGTCATTAGCAATTGAAATTGATGCCTTCACTTTTCTTACTGTTTAAACAGGTCCAGAACAACACCGTACACAGAAGCTGAGATTAAGGTATGCTAAATAATTAATATGATTACTTTGATGTTACTGCAGAGCACAATAGTACTTGATTTCTCCTGTAATAATGCGGTTCAATAATCGAACTTAATGGTTATAACTTTTAACTTATATTCGGTGTTCTATTGTTTTTTTCTCTTCTTTTCTTTTATTTTTTTTTTTCTGAGTTATTCAGTGTTTTATTCTTGTCTATGTATCATAATATTCTCTGGGTACATATTAGTCAGAGCTTAACATGCTAAGAATTGTGTACTGCTTAGCAGACTTAAAGCTGTGCTTGTGGTATAAGACAATGGTTGTCTTCTCAAGGCAAACTAAATGTTAAAGCTTGTTATTGTGTTCATGTGTTCACCATTGTATTTTTCGTTCTTTTAGAATCTCTTGCTGGAAATTGAGGGTCGTAGTGTAAATTGAATCCTACTGTGTAATTGTGATTGCTGATCAAATAGGTTCTCGTAACAAATTTGATTAGGAGATATGTAGAAGCATGTGAATAACAGTTTGTACTCTGTTTTCTGTTGGACACTGTCCACTATTGGCACCTCACATCTTGTTATTATTTAGTTCTCAATATGTTCAATTGAGAGTTGGATGCTGATTTTGTCAGCTAGAGCTGATGTCAGTTCGAGCTGACACCCGTCGGATCAAGAGAATAAAATTAATAATTGCACTTGCTTATTTGAGAGTGTTAGAATATTCTTTTGATTCAACGGCGGTCACCTAGAGCCGACATCAGCACCCAAACATTACAGTGATTTATCATTTGATGGGCATCATAGAGTAACTAAAATAATGTTCTGTTTTTTATCTCTCATTTTTCTCCCTCGCCACTTGTTTCCATCTCATTTCTTTGATGCTATAATATGGATTTCCTTCTGTATCCTTCAGAAGGCATTCAGGTCTAAAGCAAAGGAGTTCCACCCAGATCAGAACCAGGATAATAAAGGTAGGATATAGGCCATGTTTGGATTTAGATTTAAGTGGCACTTAAATCTAATTCCAAACATGCCCTTAGGGCATTACCAAGTAAAATTAGGTGATAATACCATTCTTTGAAGATTATTTAAAGTCTACTTCTTACTGTCTGCTGCAGAGGCTGCGGAGGCGAAATTCAAAGAAGTAATGACGTCCTATGAGGCTATAAAGCATGAAAGGAAGGACATGAAGTTATGAACCAGCTAACTGTGCTGCACACTTTGTGGAGACCTAAAATAAAGCAAGGTGCTCAAAGGTATTCAGCAGTGTAATCCCATCTTTTCTTGACAATATCTAGTTACCAGAAGAACACTGAGTTCCTGCAGATTAAATTTTCCGGAATTTTCTGTGTTCAAAGTATTGATGTTCTATTGATAGGTTATGAAAGCTGATTTTTTGAGGAATGCATATAAGAGGCGACTAATGTATTTTATAGATTATGTAAATAAATAAGGTAAGATTGCAAACATCAATTTTCCCCCCTCAATGGAGCTTCTTGATTGGGTTGAAGCAAATTGTATTGGAAGGTTTGATTCTGTTGATTGTATACTTAGTATTTCGCCTTGAATTTGTATCTTCCTATTTGTTTGTTGGAACATTTTGTGCTGGCAAATTACAACTGTTCTCAATAGTTATTTCTCATGGCCTGAGGATGATAAGAGACATTATACATTACAAACTCTTAAAAGAGCTGCTATGTTCCACGGAATGGTGAGCCATATTTGATCAGGGATTTTGATCGAAAGTGAATCCTAGGGGAGCACAAGCGGGAGGGATAACTCTTCACAGTATTGGTAAGTGGATGTGATGCAGCTATAATTAAAGAAAGACAAAGGAAGGGTGAAGGCAGAAAGGAAACAAAGGAAGAGCAAGACATGAAGGAGGTGTCTTACAGCCTAGAAGATCCTTGAGGCTTATTACCATCTAAACCATCCGGATAGATTAGAGAAGACTTAAGAAGAAGGAAGAGTTAGTTACATATTTTGTTAGGGCCAAAACTGAATCATAACTAACTAACAACTAAGTTTTCTCATTAGCCATAAACTGTATAAATAGGACTTGTAATGTGTAATGAATGATATTAATCAAACTACTCAGAAATTTCTCCTCTCTTGAGTTACTTTCTTGTAACTTTCTTAGAGTTTACGCTTGTTTTGAATCAAGTCAACCTCCATCGAGTTAGGGAAGACATCATTTGTGGTTTCATTGACTCAATCATCTTCTCCACCATTCATTTTTCATTAAACCCTTACCACATTCCATTCTTTTACACAAATTCTAGAAATTCAACCACAAACACATACCATGGCTAATGGAACCAGATCAAGAAACAATGAGGTTACATGGGATAAAGTTTTTTAACTCACCAAACAAATGAATGATGACGGCTAGAAAAAGTTTGACAAGCTCACATTTGACATGGAAGAACTGAGGACCATTGTCCACAAATTTGTTTCACATGCATCAGCATCTCCAAAAATCCAAGAAGAAGCCTATTGTCCACCCTACAATGCAACACCATTCAAGAACTTCAAGCTAGAATTTCCAAGATTCAGTTCTGGAGATCTCTCAGAATGGTTGTTCAAGGTGGAGCAATTCTTTTTGTACCACCAAATTCCATAATTTCAAAAACTCACTATGGTTTCTTTTCACTTAGATGGCTCATCATCAAGTTGGTACCAATGGATGTACCAAAGCAATTAGTTGAGGGGCTGGAAAGAGTTTGTTCATTCTTTGCAAGAAAGATTTTGACTTTCTCTCTTTGATGATCCCCAAGGCAATCTGACTAAACTCAAGTAGCACACATCTGTGCTAAATTATCAAGACAAGTTTGAAGTACTATCTTGCAAGGTTCTTGGTCTCGCTAAGCAGTTCTTGAAAAGTTGTTTCATTTTAGGAATCAAACCTTCCATCAAAAGGGAAGTCTTGCTGCAAAGACCCCTTAGTTTACATGAAGCCATTAGCATTAAAAGAATGGTGGCAGAGGTGGCTACGAGAATCATGTCAACCATAAATTGGGTTACTAGACCAACTCCAACTCCTTTTCTCTCAAGCCCTAAACATGTGTAGCAGTTTACACCACCAGTGCCAAGACCAATAACCAATGTCAACAGGCTTACACCAGAAGAGCAACAACTAAGGAGGGAAAAAAGATTATGCTTCAACTATGGTGAGAAGTATAACCCTGGACACAAGTGCAAGAAACAAGGCACACTATGCTTATTTAAAGGACTAGAGTCAGAAGAGGACAACACATTAGAGGAGAACATAAATCTAGACACTTGGCATTAAGGTAATGATCCTAGTCTTGCTATTAGTTTCTATGCATTGATGGGTCATGTATCTCCTCAAACACTTAGACTACAAGGAAAAATTGGGAGACAATTTTTACAAATCCTGATTGATGGGTGGTAGTAAACACAATTTTATCCAATAAAGAATTGCACACTTCTTGGGGTTACCTATTACCCATTACAATCACATTAAAGTACAAGTAGGAAATGGTGAATACTTGTCTTGCATTGGCATGTGCATTGCAGTAAACATATGGCTCCAAGATCATATGTTTAGCATTGATTTCTTTATTATACTTGTCAATGGCATTGATGTTGTGTTAGGAGTGCAATTTTTATAAACTTTAGGTCCTATCACCACTAATTATAGGACTTTAACCATGGCATTTGTTTAGGAGGGACAACCAGCATTGTTGCAAGGCCAGTAAAGATTATAATGTGGCATGGTAGGCTACAGTCAGCTTAGGAAGATGATAATGCATAATTCTTTATCTTCTTGTTTTATGTTAATGATTGTCCTTGACTTTTAGCCCAAAGAACAAGTATCTTTGATTCTCAAAGATATAATTGACCATCAAATTAAGAACATCTTACAAGAATTCAAGATAGTCTTTGAGGAGCCAGTAGCTTACCCCCAACAAGAAGAGTGGATCACAAAATCCAGTTGTTACCTGGCTCTTCTCCTATCGTCATCAAGCCTTATAGATACCCCCATTTTCAAAAGACAGAAATTGAAAAGTTAGTCAAAGATATGCTGCAAATGGGAGTCATCCAACATAGCACTAACCATATAGCTCTCCAGTGTTATTAGTTAAAAAGAAAGATGACACTTGGAGGTTTTGTGTGGATTAAGAGGACTAAATGCAGTAATTGTCAAGGATAGTTTCCCTATACCCACAGTGGATGAATTGATTGATGAACTTCATGGTGCAAATATCTTCTCCAAGCTGGATTTGAGAGCTGGCTATCATCAAATTAGAATGCATCCAGAGGGCATTGCAAAACAATATTTAGGACTAATCATGGCCACTATGAGTTCCTAGTTATGCCATTTGGTTTAACCAGTACTCCCTTTACTTTCCAAACTACAATGAACCAGATTTTTGAAACCTACCTCAGAAAATTTGTTATAGCCTTCTTTGATGATATTTTAGCCTATAGCAAGTCCCTTGAAGCACAACTGGATCATCATACACTTGTATTAACTTGTCTCCACAAAGCTTCTATGTATGCTAAGCTATCTAGGTGCAATTATCGCACCACTTCAATTGACTACTTGGGTCACATCATTTTTTAGTATGAGGTAGCACCAGATCCACAAAAGATCCAAGTTGTGATAGATTGGCCTACTAGTTTAGAGGTTTCATAAGCCTCACTGGATACTATAAGAAGTTTGTTAAAGGATATACTTCAATTGCTTTTCCTTCTTCTCAAGAAATACAACTTTATTTAGAATGAGTGTGCAACTGATGCTTTTCAGAAACTAAAACTTGCAATGAATTCCACCTCACCCTAGTCTTGGCACTTTTAGACTTTAATCAACCTCTTTTTTTTTTTTTTTTCTAATGAAACTTATGCTTCTGGACATGGGATAGGAGTTGTACTTCTTCAACAAGGCCATCCTATATTATTCTTCAGCAATAAGTTGTGCCCTTCAATGCAATTGGCCTTAACTTACTAGAGAAATGTTAGTCATTACTACAGCAGTGCTACACTGGAGACAATATTTGCTTGGGTTGTGCCCTTCAATGCAATTGGCCTTAACTTACTAGAGAAATGCTAATCATTACTATAGTAGTACTACACTGGAGACAATATTTGCTTGGGCTTGAATTTCTGATTCATACATACTAGAAGGGTCTAAAAGCACTAATGGACCAGACAATACAAACACCAAAATAGAAAATCTTTCTCAGAAAGCTCCCAGGCTTCAGGTTCTAGATTAAGTACAAACCAGGCAAAGACAATGTAGTTGTTGGCAGCCTATCAAGAAGACATGCAAAAAAAAAAAAAGTCAATGTATCCTATCTTGCTCTTTCCCTACTTTCATTTGAATTCTTAAAGACTCTCAAAAGGGGAAAATTCTAAAATGCTTGAGTTAGTAGAACTAGTTATTGCAATTACAAATAACGCTGCTCAATACCTTGAAAGGGCAATCAGAAATAGGTTGATTTATTGGAAGGGTAAGATATATCTTAGCCCTCAATCTACAATTAAGCTCAAGCTATTAAATGAGTATCATTCATCACCAGTAGAAGGGAATCTTGGCATTCAAAGAACATTTGCCAAGTTATCTTTTAGATTCTTTTGGAAACACATGAGGAAAGAAGTAGTGAAATTTGTCAAAGAATGCTTTGTGTGCTAAAAAACTAAGTCTATTAACCATGCTCCTTATGGTCTCCTACAACCTTTTCCCATTCCTAAACAAATTTGGAAAGATATTTCCATTGATTTTATCACAAATTTACCTCCAGCACAAGGCTTCACAGTTATCTTTGTGGTTGTTGATAGACTATCAAAGTTTGCACACTTTGGCTTCTTCCAAAGCATTACATAGCTGCTAAGGTAGCATACCTATTTGTCAACATTGTTTGAAAGCTCCATGGGTTTACAAACACAATTGTCTTAGACAAATGCTCAGTTTTCATGAGCTCATTCCAGACAAAATTGTTCAAGCTTCAAGGCATTGCCTTACACATGAGCAATGCATATCGTCCTTAAAGTGATGGCCAAATTGAGGTAGTCAATAAAACACTAGAGCAGTACTTGATTTACTTTGTAAGTGACATTCCAAGCAAAAGGCCTAAGTTCTTGTGTTGGACAGAATTTCACTATAACATTGCTTTTCATTCATCCATTGGCATGTCCCCATTTGAAGTGGTTTTTAGGAGAAAACCTTTTAACCTTGCAGCATACACCAGAGGGGATAGTAGAATATTAAGCATTGATCAAGACTTAAGAGATAGAAATGAAATTCTCTAAGTAGCTAAGCTCCATCTACAAAAAGCTCATAACCAAATGAAGGTTGCAGCTGACAAGCATAGGAATGATCACTTTTTTAAGGTAGGGAACATGGTGCTTGTTAAGTTACAACCTTATAGACAAACATTAGTTGCCAAAAGACAATCCAACAAGCTAGAAAGAAATTTTTTTGGTCCTTCCCCTATCATCAAACAGGTTGGCAAAGTTGCTTACAAACTAGAACTACCACAGGATGCACAAATCTACCCTGTATTCTATGTGTCCCTCTTGAAGCCTTATACAATACCAAAAGATGGATTATCTCCATGTGCTTTACCTCTCAGTTGTGAAGAGGATATCCCCTTTACAAGCCACTAACAATACTAGAAAAGAGAAAGGTTTTGAAACAAGGAAAATGGACAAACCAATGGTTACTTCAATGGGAAGGATTTCCAGCAAAAGAATTCATTTGGAAAGCTGTTTCGGATCTCCAGAAAATTTTTCCTTAATTCAACCTTGAGAAAAATGTTTCATTCAATACGGGAAGTATTGATGCAACTACAATTAAAGAAATACAAAGGAAGGGTGAAGGAAAAAAGGATACAAAGGAAGAGCAACGTATGAAAGAGGTTATCCTACAACCTAGAAGATCCATGAGGCTTCAAGGATTACCTCCTCAACCATTTGGATAGCTTAGAGAAGACTTAAGAGTTAGTTACAAATTTATTAGGGCCAAAACAGAATCATAACAAACTAACAACGAAGCTCTCTCATTAGTCTTAAACTGTATAAATAGGCTTGTAATGTGTAACGAATGACATTAATCAAACTACTTAGAAATTTCTCTTTTCTCTTGAGTTACTTTCTTGTAACTTTTTTTTTTATAGTTTGGGCTTATCTCGAATCAAGTCAACCTACACTGAGTTAGGGAAGGCATCCAAATGATTGGTTTCATTGTAAATCTTGGGTGGCATATGTCTTGCAGGCTGAATTGTGGGCTATATTTAATAGCTTGAACTTATCTATTAGTTTCAAAATTTTGCTTTTGTACTCAAATTCAGATAACATAGGGAAGAGGTTAATGGATTCTCTTTTAGAGTGATCTTTATATAGTTTTGATATTTACTTACAAGGAGCCTCTCCAATGCAGTTGAGAATGTAGAATTATGTATGTTAGGAGCTACAACTCATTTTGAGTAACAAGAAATGAATGACATTTCACTCATCTCCCATTGGATTTAAGGGCAATATGTTTTGTTTGGGGTCTCATGGCCCCATTTTGTTTTTCTTTTTATTCAAGGGGAAATCTTAGATTAAGATGAACTAATAATACTACTCTGACGAGGGAGGCATCCTCCCAATAAATCAAACAAGTACAATTAAGGATATCTATAGGAGGATCCTAATATAAAATACAAGAATCTACTTCAAAAGAAGTTATTTTTTTTTCTTAGGCATCTGCACAACCGTTACCCTATTGAAAATATGCTCGAGTTTAAACCTGCTAAAGGAAAGTAGCAAGGATGTGTAATAATCAATAATAGCTTCATTAGGGTGGGAAACAGTATCAGTTTTCTCTAAAAGTTCAATAATCACTTTGGTATCCATCTCCACAAAAAGACATTGGATATTCAATTTTTTTTGCCATAAATAATCCATCTCTTAGCCCTTATAGTTCCGCACACATATGGGAGGTGATGCCAATGTCTTTAGAGCAGACTCTAATCAACTTGCCCTCTTTATTCCATAAAACACTACCAACACTTGCGAAACCAGGGTTACTTAAGGAAGACTCATCTGTATTGAGCTTGATCCAACTATCATTAGGGAATTCCAAGAAACCTGAATGGTGGTTCTGTTTTTGGGTTGAAAATGGGAGAGAACAAGATGAAAGAATTCATAAACTTTAGATTTACAGAAAGAAATAATGGTACTGATTGGAATGTATTGTTTTCTTCAAATTCTCTGATGTTTCTACTGTTCCAAATAACCCAACAAGTAGTAGCAAATAGGACAGGCCAGGGCATATTAGAATGAAAGAACTCTTAGGTAGAAGCGTTAGAATCAAGCTAAGTTTCCAAGTTGAAGAAAAAGGATTTAAAAAGGCTAAGAGGGATTCTCACACAACTCCAAATGGTTTTAGCATTAACACAATCTCTTAAAATGTGAACAGTAGATTATGGAGAGTTACAAATATCATAATCAATAATATTTCTATTTTTCAAATTCATTTTGGATGTAATGCAATCATTATCACCCAAATAATATGGTTAGGTTTTATTACTTCTAATTTGTACTTGTATAGATTTGATACAATTGATCAGGTTTAAAGGGGGAAATTGATAGAGATTCCAAGTCCCACAAACCATAATTGTTCCAAATATTTTTTTACTTTAAGCTCTAAATCTTCTTTAGTTAAAGGCCTATAAATGAGGTTTCTGAGGTTTCCAATACCCAACCAGTTATCAATCCAAAACAGCACACTCTCCCCAGTTCCTGTAGTCCATTTAATGTCGTGTTCAATAATGTATCAGCCCTTTTTAATACTTCTCCAAGATAAGGAAATAATTTTTCTACCTCCTTTGACTTTTTGGGATAGGTATTTAGATTTAAGACAATGAACCCATAGAGAGTCTATATATTTAAAAAATTTTCAAGTAAGCTTGACCATGAGAGCAATATTTCTTAACTTAGTTTTATTAAGCCCAAGACCTCTTTTCCTCTTTGGTTTGGTAACTTTTTCCCAGTTGTACAAATGAAGTCTTTTCTTGTCTTTGGTGGATCCCCAGAGAAAATCTTCATTGATTTTATCTTACTCCTAAAAAAATAGAGCTAGGTAAATTCATATAGTGCATTTAATAATTGGGAATAGCCTCCATCATAGTAAATATAAGAGTGGTTGTAGCACTAAGAGAGAGGAATTTGGCTTTCCAACCAGCTAACCTATTTCTAATTTTTTTTTAACAATGAAATAGAAATTGGATTTTGAATTAGGATTACCAAAGGGGAAACTTAAGTATTTACTTAAGGGGTTAGTCTTTTGAAAACCAAGATAATATGCCAAATTAGTAGAAATATCTTGACTCAAATTTGGGGAGAATAGGACCTTAGATTTCCACCCATTAATTTTCTGACCAGATCTATTACGAAAATCTCTAAGGGTTCTTAGAATACAGTCATAGTTTTATCTATCAGTAATAGGAAATAACATTATATCATCAGCAGAAAATATTGTGAGAAACTTTAGGACCTCCCCTAGCAATTCTAATAGCCTTCAAGTTCTTATTATCATATTCCTCACATATCCTATAAGACAGGTACTCCATGAATAGAATTAACAAATAAGGGGATAAAGGACCCATGTCTAATACCTTTAGTAGGTCTAATTGACTCAGCCTTATCACCATTAACAAGAAAATGAATTTCAATGGAAGAAACAATAGACATAATTAACTTATTCCAAAGAGTATGAAATTTAAAATAAACTAGCATCTCCTGAATAAAACTCTATTCAAGCTTGTCATAAGCTTTTTTCAAGATCCAACTTAATAGCCATTAAACCTCTTTTAGCTTCTTTTTTTCAATTTAATGGTGTGAATAACTTCCTGAACCTCCAAGACATTGTTAGTTTTTCTTTTGACAAGGATGAAGCCTCCTTAATGAGGGCTAATAATAGAGTCTAAATTAGAATTAATTCTTTTGACAAGAAATTTAAACACAATTTTGTAAAGACTAGTTCAAATGCTAGTAAGTCTATACTAGGTGATTTGTTCATGCCCAGTGGTTTTAGGAATGAGACATACCAAACTTTCATTCCAGGGAGAGAGGATATCGCTCATATCAAAGACCTTAATCAGAACCTTACAAATTCTCTCTTCCATAGTAATCTAAGATTTTTGGTAGAACCCAAGATGACAACAATCCTCTCTAGGATCTTTGAAAGGTTTCAAAGACCAAAGACTTTCTTAAATTTCAATGGGCAAAGGTTTGGCAATAAGTTGATCAAACAAGTAGGGATCGATTTTTTAGATGAAGGCAAGAGCTTCACAAGGGTTGAGCTTGGAGGAGATAAGGGAAGTAGTAAAGAGAATGTTGAAATGGTTACAAAGAACTCATTCAATATCTCTAAATTCAAAAACCCTATCACATAATTTTGTACTATTAGATAAGTGATAATCTATTTTCTTAGAACTCTATGAAAACAACTAAGGCACTGAGTGAGTTGTCGCATGAGATTAAGGTTCATTCCTCATTGAATTTGAATGTTTGTCATGTCAAGGGGCTGATTGATACAATAGAATAATAGAATTCCTAAGTCACAAATGATAACCTTGCAAAAATCCTTGTTTTTGCTATTTTGAGAACCTGAATTTCGAGCTTAATAACATTTTATCCCAAACACTTTTGAACTAGTCTCTATCTAGAAAAAAATATATTTTTTAATTATGTTTCCAACAATATATTATGAGCCTTGATCTGATAGGAGATGAGTGAGAACTTAATTTTTTTACTGAAAAAGCTCCAAAATATATTCATACCAAACCATTTAATATTTTTTGGACTTCATTTAAAATAAAAGATGAATTTGTGGGTTCCACTATATGAGATTAAAAGAAGAATCTCTAAAATTTTTGAAATGTCTAACCACGCATCCAAACTCATTTATATGAGTGAGAATAGCCCGCTCAAATTCAAGGTCCATAATTTGCCGATTTTCCTAATTGGTACGAAAACTGGATTTGGAAAGTCATTAAACACGTGCTTATTCTCTCTAGGACGGACAGAGCTAATTCTTAACACTAATAAGACCTCATAAACCTTATAAATATCCTTTCTAGCAGTAATAGACGATATGCCTTCCAAATCTTTTTATCTCCACACAAAACCCTAGCCACCAAATAACCAATTTTCGGATTTTTGCCTTCATCCTCACCAAAACACAAACTCTAACCTCCAAATACAAATCGAACATAAAAAAAACACAGCATCCACTTAATACCCAATCAATATCCTTCATCAAAAAAGTATTTTTTTTTCGTGTTTAATCAATCATTTGATGACGGTAAGCGATGAAAAATGCTTAATTTGTTAATCGATCAAAAGCATCCCAACGTTTTCTTGAGATCTTCGAAGGATATTGTCACCCAATTTTGAGGAAGGATAAGTATTTTACTTTATAATTTTATGGAAACCTACTTAAAGAATATTCAATAAAGTATTTTGTTGATCTTCACAGGAGTTTACATGCAATAATGGTATAAACTCAAGTAAACTTTCTTATATATCTCTATTGTGCTCCTTTGTTATCTAGTTTGATTTAGATTATTTGTTCAGTGTTTTAACATATGCTTAATCTTGTTTTTGTGTTCTAAATTTATTCACATGCTATTATCTAACTGGTTTGAGTGTTCTTTCAATTAATATTCTATTGAATTAAGGGCTGCAATCAAAAACCTAAAACTAAGAACACAACCCATGGACTGATTTCCTACTGCAACTTTGAAGTGGCAATTGGCTCTATCTGCCACTTCAAAGAGGTGGCCAAATATGCTTTCCTCCTTTTTTTTGTTCTTAATTTTCCCTTTTTTGCTTGTTTCATTCTCAATTTGTTTCCTTTGATTGGTTTGCATGTTTGCATGACTTTTAATATGTTTTAATGACTAGAAACTCCATGATTAAATTATTTAGCGTTCATCATGCATTAAACTTGTTCCTTGATTCAAATATAAGTCTATGCTTATATATGTGCTTCAAATGCTCTATATGCTTTAATTGATTCTTTATCCATTATCTTGTTCCTAGGATAGTATGATGATTTAATCATGTTAAAGTTTTTGTTACTTTTTATCTTTTATGCATGTTTGCATGCTATTTTGGTTATTAGGCTTAGATTAAACTCTCTTTCGTTCTTATATGTTTCCACATGCTCTTCACTTGTTTATCCTTGGTCACATGCTTGATTTGAATGGAATAAGCTACCAATTTATGTTGATAATGCATGAAAAAATTATTTCCTTATTACGATTTACACATATCTTGCTTGTTTATGCTTGAATCTTGATTGATAACATGCTTATACTTGCTTGTTCGGATTATATGTGATCTTGCTCATCTAAGTTGATGAAACTGGATGATTTTATATGCATTTATTGATGAGAATATGTAATACCCATGCTCTTAGAGTATGGGTAAAGAAGTAATGTGATAAATATGACATGAAATTAAAATAATATATATACGTGAAAAATTTATTATTGAATAAAATAATTCTTTTAAAAAAAATTGGACGCGTGGTGGTATAAAGAAAAAAAAAATTGAAGCATCAAGGTTTGGAGGACAAAATAAAAAAAAATAAAAATAAAAAGGAACAAAAAAAGGACAACACCTGGATGTCCAGGTGTTGTCACACAGTACATGCAAATTTGCATGAATGACAACAAATGGGACACTAAGCCATTTGAGAAAAATAGAGGCACTGAATGTTATATATATATACTTTTTATTTTAATTATTCTTACCAAATCCTGTTTGGTTTCCTTCTTTCTTTAATCCAAATTACTCTATTTTTGTTAACACTTGGGGACTGAAAGAAATGTTGAAAGGGTAAAATTTTGAAGAGGTTTATGGGGGAAATTTAAAGAGAGTTGAGGAAAGCTATAAGAAAAACCAAAGATAATAATGTGAATTTTATTTTTGAAATTTAGCATACATGAAATTACCTGGAATTCAACGTGAAAATTTTAAAGGGTATGAATTCTGGAGGAATTGAAGAATAAATTAGAAATTTTAATATAAATATTATGTCAGGCGTTGATGTACAGTAATAAGGTGAAATTGCTGAAAAATGGTCGAAAAGGCAAGGAGGTGATCCACGAGTAGCTCTAAGTGCTACGTGGTGAGTTAGATTTACTTTAAGTAATCAAAATAAATATGAAATATATAGTGATAATATTTGAATAAATTATTAACCTATCATTTGATGATATATGAAAGTTGGTTGATGGGTATGATAGGAATAATTGATATGATATATGAGGAGAAGAAATTAGTGAAATTGGTTAAATAATAATTTGAGAAGAAGCATGATAGCTAATTTGAATGTATGAATACATACTTGTTTTTATATTATTGTTCATATGCATATTTCATATTATTATTCATATGCATATACATGAAATAAAATAATCGAGAGAGGGCCGGTCTAAATGAAAACCGTGACAGCTGGTATATGCTGGGAATAAATGAAAACCGTGACAGCCGGTATATGCTGGTGAGAAATGAAAAACCGTGATAGCCGGTATACTGTTGAGAAATGAAAACCGTGACAGCCGGTATATGCTGGTGATAAAAGAACCAGGAAGGTAGTCGGTCTAAGATAAAAATATATCGACATGTGGGAAGACGTTCTGAATAATAATAACATTTAAATTCACGCATTGCGTTTGTTTAAATATTGATTGTTATTGTTTGAGATGCTAAAGTACTTTTCATGATTGTAAATTTATTGATAGATGAATGAATCTCAAAGAGAGACAAATATACTAAGGAAGAAATATAAAAATAAATATGATGAGAATTATCTGGCTGACTGATTATATGTTGTGAACCTCATAATGAGGTAATTATGAGATAAAATTGATAGTCTCAAGATAATTAATTATATGAAAAGAAGAAATTTATAAAGGATGGAGATTTTGATATGAGTTGTAATAATAGAATGTCATTATCAAAATATATGATATATAGATGAATGAATATTGGAAGATTAATTATAAAAATTGAATACTTCTAGTAAATTTAATTCACTGAGCTTGTGAAGCTCACTCCTCATTGTTCAATGATTCCAGGTAGCGGGCAGGACATATAGAATTGTGAGCGGAGTTTCAGACTAAATTATTTTCTGTAAGCCACGTGGTCCATATTCTCAGACCAGTGAGAAAAAAAATATTTGTAAATATTCATGCATATTATGTTGTATAAAATGTTTAAGTTAAGATCTGAATGATGTATCTCCCCTGTTGAGAGTTGAGGATTGATGTAAATAAGTGCAGTTGCTATATTTTTATTGTTGCATATATGTGCCGTGCTAGGATTTTCAAAATGTGATAACACTGTCTCGGGGGTGGCTAACTTGGGATGGGTCATTATAATTTTGTTATCAGAGCATTATGTTTTATGATTCTGTAGACTGCATAAAAAGAAAGAAAGTGGAAGATTAAAATAAATTATATTTTAATGAATAGTTTGAGGATGACACGTGGACATGGTAGAGCTAGAGTTAGAATTATTGACCTGAGAGGGCATGGTAGGCCCCAATATTTAAACAAGTCAAGGTTGAGATGGATGTTGAGTTTGAGTTTGTGGTTCCTAGAAGGGAATGTGTTGGCAGTATAATTGATACTAGTAGGGGTGTGAGAGAATCTGGAGTCGAAACAGATGAGCTAAGAGAAGCTCTTGCTCATGCTCTTGAGAAAATGAATGCAACAAATGATAGAGTTGATAGTCTATAGCATAGACTTGATGAACAGGCTAGAGCAGTGCCTACGGTTGTTGCAATTCCAATAATGGTAAACGTTCAAAAGGGGAAATGTGAGTTTATATACGAGATGCAGGGAGATTGTTAGATATATTAAGTTGAATGATAGGTTTTTAAAGGATCTATGAATCCTTTGGAGCCTGAGCTATGGGTGAAACATGTAGAAAGATTATTTGGTAGTTTACCAGTGACTGATAGGCAGAGAGTCATCTTTGCTTCGTTTAAGTTAAAATGGGAAGCTTTAGAATGGTGGGAGGATAATCTTCCCAGGGTAAGTGCATATGTTGATAGACCCTTAACTTGGAATAAGTTTAAGGAGGATTGTTCTTTTATAAATATTTTTCATATACTTTCAGAGCCCAACATAAGAGAGATTTCATTTATTTGAAGTAAAAATATGTTGATTGTGGCTCAGTATGATAGTAGATTTGTAGCTTTGACAAGGTTTGTATCAAAAATGGTTTACATAAAAGAGAAGAAGTGTAAGAGGTTCATAAATGGATTTCATTTTGAGATTAAATTGAAACTATCTTACATGAAACATATGAATTATGTTATATTGGTGGTATAGCACTTCAGATTGAGAAAGATGTGATGGAGTTTAAGAGGGAGAGAGATAGTGGATGAAAAGACTTAGACATAAAAGTTCTAGAGGTAGTAGTAGTAGTATGAGTGTACAAGGCGAGAGACCACCTTAAAGGAGTCGTCTGTGTGAAAGAAATACCTATAATGCAGAGTTAGAGGTAATTTAGATCCATAGCTTCCATAATTCAAAGTAATATTGGTGGGACCCATAGATTTGCGAGATAGTCTGTGAGAACTGGAAGTTATGGTAAAGGTAGGAGTGTACTACCTAAAGGATGTGTTAATATGATAGAAAGACTAGAACGTGTTATAGATGTAATCAGATGAGATATTTATCCCAGAATTGTCCTAAATTAAGGTGCATTGTATGTAGAAAAGGCGGACATATCAATGTAGGTTGATTTTGGTGAAACTCATTCTTTTGGATCCAATGTATTTATGAAGTCTATTTATGCATGTATTAGTCCTTTGATACGTAATATTATTGTTGAAATTCTCACTAGAGATAGAGTAATAATAATAATGTTTACAAGGGCTGTGTGATTCATATTGGTGATAGAGAATTTGAAGTTGATTTATTACCTTTGAATATGATATAATTTCATTTGATTTTGAGAATGAATTGGTTGTCGACGTATTACGCTGGGGTTGATTGTTCTAGAAAGAATGTAGGGTTTATAATATGGATAAGAGAAACTTAGTTTCAGGGAGAATGTAAGATACTCTCGAACTATCTTATTTTTCTCTCACTATTAGTAAATGGTAAAGGAAAGGATGTGAGGGGCATTTGGAATATGTGGTCGATTTTAGAAATGATAGTAGAAAGTTAGAAGAAATCTTAGTAGTGAAAGATTTTTTCTGATGTATTTCTTGATTAGTTGTCTAATTTACCCCTCAGTAGGGAGATTAAATTCTCTAATGATGTGATACCAGGTTCATCCCATATATCTATAGCACCCTACAGAATGACACTCGCTGAGTTGAGAGAAGTGAAAGTTCAGCCTTAAGATTTGTTAGATAAACAATTTATTCGACCAAGTGTGTCACCATGGGGAACCCCTGTATTGTTTGTAAAGAAGAAAGATAGAACAATGATGTGGTGTATAGATTATAAACAACTGAATAAGATCACCATTAAGAACAAATATCCTTTACCTAGGATAAATGATTTAATTGAGAAGTTGTAGAAAGCAAGGGTATTTTCTAAGATATACCTAAGATCAGGTTATCACCCATTTGAGAATAAAAGAAGGAGACATGTCTAAGACTGCTTTTATGACACGTTATGGTCATAAGTTTCTGGTGATGTCATTTGGGTTGACCAATGTTCCAGCAACATTCATGGACTTGATGAATAAAATATTTAAACTATTTCTTGATAGTTTTGTGGTTGTATTCATTGATAACATCTTGGTGTATTCTAAGACTAAGGAAGAACATGTAAAATATTTAGAAATTGTGTTGGAGATTTTGAGGAGAGAGAGATTGTATGCTATAATTTCCTAAATGTGAATTTTGGCTGAATGAAATAACTTTCTTGGAATATGTAATATCTGGAGATGGCATAACAGTTGATCCACAAAAGGTAGAGGCAATGTTGAGTTAAGAGAGACAAACTAATATAACTGAGATTAGAATCTTCTTGGGGTTAGCTACTTATTATAGAAGATTCATTCAGAAATTTTCTATTATTGCAATATTTTTTACTTGATTAACTAGGAAAGAGGCAAAGTTGTATGGTCTGGGGAGTGAGAAAGTTTCCAATTACTAAAGGAGAAATTAACTATAGCTCTAGTTTTGGTGCTTCCTTCTTGTGATGAAGGAATTGTGATGAATAGTGATGCATCCCATCAAGAGTTGAGATGTGTGTTGATGCAACATGAGAAGGTAATGACATATGCTTTTAGGCAACTGAGGAATCACGAGAGAAATTACCATACCTAAGACTTAGAGTTAATTGCCATAGTGCTTGCTTGAAAATTTGGAGACATCATCTGCGTGGAGCCACTTGTGAGATATTTACTGATCACAAGAGTTTGACGTACTTACCTACCTAGAGAAAGTTGGATTTGAGACAAAAGTGGTGGATGGAGTTGTTTAATGATTATGATTGTACAATTCATTATCATCCATGAAATGTTAATGTAGTAGCTGATGTATTAAGTAGAAAGTCTACGAGAAGGTTAACGGTTATTGAGAGTCCGAATGTGAAATTGATGATAGATTTTAGAGAGATAAGAATGAAGTTGAATACCAGTGATAGATGATCATTATTAACAAACATGGTTGTACAGTCATCAATAGTAAAATGCTTGTTAGAGATGCAAGGTAGGGATGAGGAGATAGAAAAGATTAAATAGGAAGTGCTTAGTAGAAGGAATATGAATTCAAAATTTGAAATGATGGTATTTTGGTATTGGAACATAGGGTTTATGTTCCCAATAATGCTGAGTTGAGAAAGGAGATATTAAGAAAGGCACATGGTGATGTATATTCAATGCAACCGAATAACAATAAGATGTATAGATGATTGAGACAGAATTATTGGTAGTCAGGATTGAAGAGTGATGTAGCTCAATACATTTCTAGATGTTTGGTTGGTCAGTAAGTGAAGTCAGAGAATAAACATCCGGGAGACTTACTACAGCCTCTTTTTGTCCTTGAATGACCATAGAAAAAAAATATGAGTATGGATTTTGTTTCTACATTTTCCCATACCTAGAGAGGTCACGATATAGTGTAAGTGATAGTAAATAGACTTTCTAAGTCATTTCAATTTCTTCCAATTAAAACTAATTGGAATCCTAAAAAGTTGGTTGAACTGTATGCAGCTAAGATTGTAAGGTGGTATGGAGTACTATTGAGCATAGTATCAATTAGAGATGCTAGATTTACATCTTGGTTTTGGAGAGGCTTTTAGAAATCCATGTGTACACAGTTGCAGTTTATTACAACTTTTTATCCTCAAACAGATGAGTATAAAAAGGATTATTAGAGTACTAGAAGATATATTAAGGGCAAATGTGATGAGTTTCTCAGTAAGCTGGGATGCTTCCTTACCATTGATGGAATCTACTTATAATAATCAACATCAATTTAGTATTGGAATGACGCCGATTTAGACATTGTATGGTAGGAGGTGTAGAACTCCTATATGTTGTGAAGAAATGGGAGAGAGAAATATATTTGGTCAATAAATTATTGAGTTAACAACTGAGAGGATCAAACTGGTTAGAGAGAACCGTAAAGTAGCACAAAGTAGACCGAATAGCTATGCTAATAATAGAAGAAGACCTCTTGAGTTTCAAATAGGTGGTTAAGTGTATTTAAAATATATATATATATATATATATATATATATATATATATATATATATATATATATATCTATCTCCATGGAAAGGTGTATTAAGATTTAAACAGGAAAGAAAAGTTGAGTCTAAGGTATGTGGGACCCTATAAGGTTGTTGAGAAAGTTGGGCTAGTCGCGTATAGCCTAGAATTACCTCAAAAGTTGAAGCAGTTACACAATGTGTTTCATGTTTCACTTTTGAGAAAGTGTTTACATGATGAATGTCATAATATTTTGAGCCAAGTTGTAGAAATTCAGGAAGGTTTGACTTTTATACAAGTACTAATGAGAAATTTAGATAGAAAAGAACAAGCTTTGTGTAATAAAGTAATTTCAGTAGTTCAAGTTCTGTGGCGGAATAAAGATGTTGAAAAGATTACGTGAGAATGTGAAGCAACTATGAATAAATATTATCTACAATTGTTTCTAGAGTTAGGTAAGGAAATTTCGAGGATGAAATTTTTATAAGGTGGGTAGAATTGTAATACCCGTGCTCTTAGAGTATGGGTAAAGAAGTAATTTGATAAATATGACATGGAATTAAAATAATATATATACGTGAAATATTTATTATTGAATAAAATAATTCTTTTGAAAAAAAAAACTAGACGTATGGTGGTGTAAAGAAAAAGAAAAAAAATTTGAAACATCTATGTTTGGAGGACAAAAGAAAAAAAAAAGAAAGAAAAAGGAAAACACCTGGATGTCCAGGTGTTGTCACACAGCACATGCAAATTTGCATGAATGACAACAAATGGGACACTAAGCCATTTGAGAAAAATAGTGGCACAGAATGTTATATATATATATATATATATATATATATATACACACTTTTTATTTTATTTTAGTTATTCTTATCAAATCCTAATTGGTTTCCTTCTATCTTCAATCCAAATTACTCTATTTCTGTAAATACTTGGGGACTGAAAGGGTAAAATTTTGAAGAGGTTTACGGTGGGAAATTTAAAGAGAGTCAAAGAAAGCTTTAAGAAAAACTAAAGGTAATAATGTGAATTTTATTTTTGAAATTTAGCATGCATGAAATTACTTAGAATTCAATGTGAAAATTTTAAAAGGTATAAATTCTAGAGGAATTGAAGAATAAATTAAAAATTTTAATATAAATATTATGTCAGGTGTTGACGAACAGCAATCGGGTGAAATTGCTGAAAATGGCCGGAAAGGCAAGGAGGTGATCCACGAATAGCTCTAAGTGCTACGTGGTGAGTTAGATTTACTTTAAGTAATCAAGATAAATATGAAATGTATTGTGATAATATTTGGATAAATTATTAACATATGATTTGATGATAGATGAAAGTTGGTTGATGGGTATGACAAGAATAATTGATATGATATATGAGGAGAAGAATTTAGTGAAATTGATCAAATAATAATTTGAGAAGAATCATGATATCTAATTTGAATGTTTGAATACATGCTTGTTTTTATATTATTGTTCATATACATATTTCATATCATTATTCATATGCATATACATGAAATAAAAGAACTTGGAGGGGGCCGGTCTAAATGAAAACCGTGACAGCCAGTATATGCTGGAAATAAATGAAAATTGTGACAGTCGGTATATGCTGGTGAGAAATGAAAAACTGTGACAGCTGGTATATGCTGGTGAGAAATGAAAACCGTGACAGTAGTATATGCTGGTGAGAAATGAAAACCGTGACAGCCGGTATATGCTGGTGATAAAAGAACCAGGAAGGCAGCCGGTCTAAGATAAAAACATGTCGACATGTGGGAAGACGTTCCCAATAATAATAACATTTAAATTCATGCATTGTGTTTTCTTTAAATATTGATTGTTATTGTTTGAGATGCTAAAATGCTTTTCATGATTGTAAATTTATTGATAGATGAATGAGTTTCACAGAGAAACAAATATACTGAGGAAGAAATATGGAAATATGATATGATGAGAATTATCTGGGTGACTGATTATATGCTGTGAATCTCATAATGATGTAATTATAAGATAGAATTGATAGTCTCAAGATGATTAATTATATGAGAAGAAGAGATTTATAAAGGATGAGGATTTTGATATGAGTAGTAATAATAGAATGTCATTATCAAAATATATGAGATACAGATGAATGAATATTGGAAGAATAATTATACCAATTGAATACTTCTAGTAAATTTAATTCACTGAGCTTGTGAAGCTCACTCCTCATTGGTCAATTATTTCATGTAGCGTACAGGATAAATAGAATTGTGAGCAGAGTTTCAAACTAAATCATTTTCTGTAAGCCATGTGGTCCAGATCTTTAGACTAATGAGAAAAAAAATATTTGTAAATATTCATGCATATTATGTTGTATAAAATGTTTAAGTTGAGATTTGAATGATGTATCTCCCCTGTTGAGGGTTGAGAATTGATGTAAATAAGTGCAGTTGCTATATTTTTATTGTTGCATATATGTATCATGCTGGGATTTTCAAAATGTGACAACACCGTCCCGGGGGTGGCCAATCGGCGATGGGTCGTTACAAAATATATGTTGTCCTTATTTATATATTGATCATGGATGGATGAATGGTTTACTTTTATGCATTAGTCTATGGCTTATTTTATTTATCGTTTTCATATAAACTGTTTGGGAATGTAAT
This sequence comes from Bretschneidera sinensis, assembly GCA_023935145.1. Taxonomy (NCBI): domain Eukaryota; kingdom Viridiplantae; phylum Streptophyta; class Magnoliopsida; order Brassicales; family Akaniaceae; genus Bretschneidera; species Bretschneidera sinensis. Next base: position 114,430,702 of record CM043700.1, read on the forward strand.
GCCACATTTAGGTGACTTATTTTTCTTTTATTTATCATTTTATTTTTAAATTTTAGGGATGTAAGTCGTTGTTAAGAACTTTTCAATTCTGTAATTTTCATTGTAATCGCATATACTTTTTCTCGCACCTTTATTGATGGTTTATTTTTGATATTGTATGATCATATTTTTTGTGTGCTTCCATATTCATTATGTGATTGCATGATCACTAAAATCAAGAAAAGTAATCAAGTTAATAATTGATAAAATTAAAAAGAATCCATTTGAAATGCAAGAGTAAGGGTTAGACCCCTCGAGGTCTAGGCATTGGTGGGTGTTCATTTGTGATCTTCTCACCATGTACTCGATTTTCATACTCATGAATCTCTTCCTTTAATTAGCTAGTGGATATAGGTTTCTTGGTTCTTGAAAGCTAGGTGGTGACTCCTTAATATGATTATCCACCAACAACTTTGTGTGGTTATCATGTCCCTCAGCAATCCACATGATAATCCATTGAGGAAAAGTTATGTCCATTCGGATTGTACCTTAAGTTATCCCTTACAATATGCTCATATCACGATTTGAGTGGTGATCGTAAGGTATTATCTAGTATCCTATAGTTGGCGACTCCATTGGAGAGATTAAACATAAAATTGCATTCTAATGGATCTTTTTATCATTAATTATTAATTTAATTACTTTTCACCCCACTTGGACACACTTCTATATCGAGTACAACTCTAGGAAACCATTTAGGGAGGATGAATACGACATAGGTGTCCATTCGATACCAAGACGTAACCAACATAGTCTCTCCGCCTCATGAAGGTCGTGAAAAAGATTCTGCACCACGGGATTGCCAAGTACTCTTTGATCTTGTTGGAAATTCTACCAACTTGGAAGGTATATATGGTATCCTATGTCATGTTGTACCAACCAACTGTACCTTGTCTAGATGTTACCATCGAGTCTTTAAGGGAGTCCAATGCCCATCCTTACTTAATTTGACCTTGCATGAGCATTTGGAGTCAGTATCCATAACTATCATGGTTTTTCATCATTATTTTAAACCCCAAAATAGAAAATGTTTTAATGGATTTGAAGACTTGATCCTCAAAGATTTATTTATTATTTTTTTTATCATTTTCACAAAGTTGATTTCCAAAATTCTTAAAGTCATGCATTGATTATCATGGATTGTTAAATGATTGTCTCTTCAATGGATGCTCCACTACCATGTTTTTTTCTCTTGTTGCTCAAATATTCATTGAACTTAATGGATTAATCACCTCCACTTGAATTGGGAATTGCTTAAAAATAACTTTAAAAGACTAATCACCCATGCTTAAACAAATTTGAAGAATTAACCATAACAGTTTGCTTACATGAAAATTTTCTTTCCACACATGACCATTCATAAAATGCATTGTTTTTCCCGGACATTCTTGACATGATTGATTGGCTTGATTATTCTATGCTTATGTGAGGTTTATTGTATATATGTGAATCATTGTTTTGTTGCCATGTGTTGTGCATTTATCTACCTAAATAAATAAGAAAATAATCGTACAGTTTTACTTGCAAGTGCACATGGTCAATGGTAGCATAGTGTGCAAGTGCGAGATCATCTCCACAGGGATTGGTGAATTTTGATTTAGAATTAGTTTCACAGAGTAAAAATAGATGGGAATAAATATTGAGTTTGGACAATAATAATAAAAACATAGGGACTTGGTATCCACAACTAATCATGCTACCCAACAAAACAATATGCCAGTGCTCTACTCATGCTATGAATACCTACTGGTTGTCAACCTAAGGGCTTAGTCCAAACCTTAGGCTATGGATTTCCCTAAGCAACGAGTTAGGCGTGGTGTATACTCTAACTCTTTTCTCTCTTAAGGGATTCAGCATGGTGTATATTGAGTTGTTCATTAAGAGAGCATAAGGTCTGTGGAAATCGACAACCACACGGGGCCTAGGGTTTGGTCCACTCCCGATTTCTCATGTTGATTAACCCAAGAATTCAGCGTGGATATCTTTTGTTACTATTTTTAAACCCAGGACTCAGTCATCCAAATTGATTCAACTAACTGATTCATACCACATGCATAAGTTGATCAGACACTATGAGGAATGCAAATAAAAACAGGTATTAATCAAATTAAGAATCATAGCATAAGTATTGCAGAGGCGCCAATATTGAATTATTGGTTAAACATAATTAAAGCTTCAACCAAGCCCTTACTAGGGTTTAGTTACACATGCTAAGTAAACTAAACATCATAACCATAACTAAACTAGAACAGAAAAATAAAACCCAAAGGATGCTGAGGAGACGAATCGTCAGTTCCTCTCAAAGGCTTACAACTTCAAGCTTAATTCAAAAGTATGTTTTCTGTGTTTTGTAAGACTATATTTAGGGCTCTAAGGGTGCCCTGAAACCCTAATTTCCAATTTAAGGTCCGAAGCCTTCTTTCTAATTCTGGCTCTGCCACCTCTAATGCGTGTGCGCTCGAGCGCATGTTTGCACTCGAGCCTTTTGAGTGTACGCTCCTGTTCGCTCGATCACAAGGGAGGTTTTCTCGAGTGCACCTTACTGGCTTGCAGAACTTTACATTTTATTCCTTAGAGCTCCAAAATGTCTTCTTTTTGTCAAAGCCCTATGAAAAACACATAAAACACGAAAATGAAATAGAGTCTACTAAAATAGATAAACAAAGAGTCTAACAAGCGCAAATTAAGGGGCTTAAATATGACTGTTTAAGCACTTATCACACCCCAAAACTTACATACTACTAGTCCCTTAGCAATATAAAACGAAAGACTATATTAAAACAAATTTAAAGATAAATTTATTCTTTATGATATCCAAAAATTTGGGTTGCACATAAAACCATAACGACCGTTCATGAGTAAGCTTATAATAAAAATATATTTTTGCAATGAATAAGGATTTTAAAAGTTTATGTTACTTACCTAAGGTTGGTTTAAGGCATCACAAGTTTGATTTGGTGTGTGGTGAATTAGTACATAGAAGATGGAGCTTCCAAATAATTTCAATATATAGTGTTTCGGTGTCCAAACCTTCATCGAATTCCTTATCAAATAGAGCAAAAATGGCATAGTGTTTAATTCTTTCCTTTTTCTTTCATCATGAGATTTTTACCATGTTGAGTTCTATTAAGCTTTCTAATTAACCCTTGTAACGAGTGTTTAGCCAATGACTCCCAAACCAAATGGTTTTAGGGTATTAGGTGAAAAGACACCCCTAAGGACTTACTAACTCGAGTCAAAAAGGCTACGAAACTAACAGGTCTCAATGCTTGCTTGCTTGCTAAGTGAAATTCCCTCATTTTGATGTGAACACTCACTGCTTACTGAGGCAAGAGGTCCAGTTACTCAGTGGAAACTTTATTTAATGATTTGTTAGGAGCATTTTATTTTTTTCGTTTTTTGCATGATGGACATTTTTCTTTATTCTTCTATGCCAAAGTGCTCATCTAAAAAGTTATCTGATTACAGTTAGGTCATGGAAACATATACATAAAAATTATATGTCATACCCCACACAAATGCGTGCTAATGTGCTCGTGTTAGATTTAGATCAAAATTGTGAATTCCTTAAGTGCCTTGAGGTAGGTAACTAAACTTTTAAAAATTCCTATTACTAGACTATGTGTTCTAGATTTTAAGCTTACTAATGAAATTTCATCATGTTTGTTTTAAATCAACCACAATTTTCACACAAAGTGATCATGCATTTATCTTTAAAACCAAAAAGTTTTGGGACATAGTGTGTGCATGTGTGTGCAAGTGTCTCTCTACCCCCAAACTTAATATACACATTGTCTTTAATGTGAGAGTGTCATGGAAAGATTTGACTTGGAAGTTAGAGAGCTAGACTGCTGGCATGGCTCATAGTACGCCCTCAAACTTGAACTTGATGCACGCACTATGTTCCTAAAAAAAAAAACAAATATTGTACCGAAAAACAAGAAATATAGAAAATAAATAGCTAAATAAACATAAATAAGAAAAGAATAATACTATAATAAAAAGGATATGCAGTGGGGTGCCTCCCATGAGCACTAAGTTTTACGTCTTCAGCCAGATGGGGTATCCTCTCACTGCTAGTCATCAAGTGGTGCAATCGAAGAGGTATCGGGTACAAGAGGTAGGCGGTCAAGGATGGCCTGTAGCATCGCCTCCTGTCGTGCAAAATACGCCTCTAAACCATCTATCCGCTGATGGATCAGCAGGGTCGCATCTCTGTCCTCCCGGTGGATGTCTGATAGCTCACAGCGAAAAGAAGATAGCTCCTCTAGCAGGTGCTGGTACTTAGTGGACCCTATGTCTGGCTGGTCCTTTTCCCTCGTAGGGCTCATTGCTAGGTGCTCGACATCCATCGGATCATCCGCCATAGGCTCAGCAATCAAAATTTGCACTTGGGGTCCTCGAGGCATGTGGGACTGATTGAGGCTCCACTGGGCCCTCCCGAAGAATGGGTGGTCACTCACCGGTCCATCAATGGAAGATCCTCAGATCTTTTTCTTCTTGAAAATGTGGCTGAGTAAAAAAGGGAAAAGGAGCCCCCATGCATTAGCCGTTGGCTATGCATATGGTCCCAGAACTTGTGCATCTGGCTCTAAATGATGGCTGGTATGGAGTACCAGTGACCCCGGTGAAAGGCATAAAGAGCATGTAGGAACTGATCCCTTCTCTGAGTCTTGTGCCCCAAAGGGTACACATTGTGCTTGAGGATGGAGTCCACAAACCACAGGCGGGGAGCCAACTTTGACCAGCTCCCTACATTGTTGTGCCGGTTCGTATACTGTCCCGCACACATATCCTCAATGATGTGGGGCAAAGGGAATGGGTCTGGCTGCTCCTTCATATTACTGTCCTCCGAAAGGGATTCATCACAGCAGTGGAGGGCAGTGGCGATGTCTGTGGTGGTGCGCTCTATGAATTTTCCCTGGACTGAGGAGGACAAAATCTCTGGTCGGGTGCAGTCATAGGTCAGGTTCTCGTAGAAGCTGACCACGAACTGAGTGTAAGCCGTCAAACAGACTGGCTTGAATAACCGTTTGAGACCCCAGGCCTTGAACTCTTTGACTGCGCATCTCGTGGCGTCCAAACTTTTGAAATCCTCATTAATATTGAAAGAGGTCTCGAACAGGATTTTGCACTGCTCAAAACTCGATCGGGTGGAATGGGAGTGGCTGCTGGAGGCTCGGGAACTGGAGGCCATGTGTTTAGGAAAGATTGTGTAGCTTCTGGTGTGATTACGCTCGATTATAGTTGATATGCGTTCGATCGCACAAATTTGAGGTGCACTCGATCACAAAGTACTAGCGCTCGAGCACACTTACTTAGACAATATGTCGAACAGCTGATGTGTAATAAAAACTCGAAGTTATAGAAAACCCACGAACTCAACCCTAACGCCCTGCAATTATGAAATAATACAACCAACACATGAGATAAATACAGAATAGGCTAAAAATATAACTTAGAAACCCGTGTGTAATGGTGTGCATGTAAGTAGAACAAAAATGGGTTTGCATACCATGTTGGAATTGGGGAATTTCAGGGGCGTGTGATAGGGTAAGAAGGATGGTCGTGCTTGTAGGGGGTGATTCACGGTGGTGGTGATGGTGGTGGAAGAGTGGTGGTTTGGAAGCAAAATATCATACACGACTAGGGCAAGTGCAACTGTGAGAGTGAGAGATGCGATAAAGCGTAATGTGAGGAAAATGAGTTTTTGTGAGCTGAGTAAGAATAAAAACCCTTACATGCGTTTTCTGCCCCATGTGCACTCGAGCGCATAGAATAGTGCAAGTGTGTGGTGGGATGCGCTCGTGCACTATGGAGCGTAGTGAAGGTGCGTTCGAGCACAAAGGAGGTGCAATCGAGCGCAAGGCATAAATTATTGATACTAATAAAAAGATAAAGGACCAAAATAATGAAACAACCAACGAAAGAAACTGTAACGATACAACCATACCATATTATAGTGACCTCAGTACCACTAACCTCGATAGAGGCACTCGAGATATATTGTTATCAATGTCTGAACCGTTCAAGCACTCTCTATAGTAGCTTCAGTGCTAGTCTCTTTAGAGGGGGCACTTAGAGCCTACCCCATGTGGCTCAAGTGCCCTCGACAGCTACTTTATCTCCAATTGTTGTGTGAGTTGCAGAGCTTTATTGCTGTCCTTAATCACATCATCATCCTTTAGCTCAACATTCAATCTTGTGACACCATGTTTGAGGCTGGTCTCCAATTGATCAATGTGATGGACCTGGGAAACTTGTTCAACAACACCTTGTACCAAGCTTACATTAGAGCATTCATTATCATTTTTGGTTGATTTTAATGTATTAAATATTTTGAATTCTATCTCCTCATCATTTACCTTCATAGTAACAATGCCCCTTTTTACACTAATATTTGTGTCAGCAGTTATCATAAAGGGTCTTCCTAAGATGATGGGTAGAGGTAATGGCATAATGCATTCTTCCATATCTAGTACAATAAAATCAGCATGTAAAATAAATTTACCTACTTTTACCAAAACATCCTCGAGAATACCTCTCGGTCGTTTGATGCTTCTATCAGCCAATTGCAAAGTGATGGAGGTTGGTTGAAGCTCCCCCAAACCTAGTGTCTCGAATACACTGTATGGCAATAGATTGACACTTGCTCCAAGATCAAACAGTGCATGCTCGAATAGTTGGTCACCTAGCCTGCAAGGAATAGTAAAACTACATAGATCTTTTAGCTTTGGGGGTAGTTTTCTTAATAGCACAACACTTACCTCTTCAGTCAAGGCTACTGTTTCATGCTCCTGAAACTTCCTTTTATTAGTGCAACAATCTTTCAAAAATTTAGCATACGCAGGAATTTGTTTAATTGTATCTAATAAAGGAATGTTAATCTTCACTTTTCTTAAAATTTCAAAAATATCAAGCAATTTAATTTCTTTCTTAGGTTTTACTAACCTTTGAGGGAAGGGTGGTGGTGCATTTACCTTCTCCATCTCACACTACCTTAGATGTGGATGCTTTGTCTGGAGATGCTTGTGTAGGCTTATCGCCGCCTATGATCTTTCCAGTTCTTAGGGTCGTCACAGCATTCAATTGCTAGTGTCCTCTTAGATTAGGTATTGGTTGGGCTGGAAGCTCTCCTTACTTTCTGCTACTCAGTTCCTTGGCTAATTTCCCCGTTTGTACCTCTAGTCCTTGAATGGCTTGATCATGTTTTGCAGTGGTTTGTCTCATCTCAGTCCGAAATTGTCTTGTTTCTTCCATGAATTGTTCGTGTGAAGTCATCAACTGTTGGTGTTGAGATACCAACTGCTGGTGTTGAGTTGCTAGTTGCCTCACAAGACTTTCGAGGTCATTTTTCTTTGTTTCGGGAACTGAGTGGGCTGCTGATTGAGAGTTTCTTTGCTGTCCTTGACCATTCTGATTGTTGCTCAACGAAAAGTTTGGGTGATTCCACCATACAGGGTTGTAGGTGTTTGCATACGGATTGTTCTTCGGCGGATAGTTGTTTGATCCCACAAAGTTTGCTTACTCGGAGTCTACAGATGAATACAAGGGACATGTATCAGTATTATGATCAAATTGGGAACATATCGCACATACCTGGAGTGGTGTCGCTGGTGGATTAGATGATGTATTCTGAACGGCCATGGCTTTAACTAACAGATCTAGTTTTCTCTCCACAGCAGCTATTTGGGTAGAAGATCCTCCATTTAGGTTTACTTCATACATACCTTTGCTCTTGGTTACATGTCTACCTCGAGAGAAGAACTGCTAGGTATGTTCATTTAAGTTCTCGAAGAGCTCCATGGTTTCTTCGCTGCTTTTCTCTATCAACACTCCTTCACAACCTGAATCCATAATACTTTTGTTAGTATCACTTAAACCCTCATAGAAAGCATGTACCAGTTCATCCTGAGGTAGGTTGTGATGTGGGCATTTGAGTAGCAACTCGTTGAAGTGTCCCCATGCCTTAAAGAACAGGTCTCCATCCTTTTGTTGGAAAGACTGAATCTCCTTCCACATTTGCCTCATCTTTTGGGCTGGGAAAAACTTTCTTAAGAATTTGCTGGCCAACTCCTCCCAAGTGTGGATCAAAACTGCAGGCAATGAATTGTACCACAGTTTAGCATTATCTTTCAAGGAAAAAGGAAGAGAATTAACCTGATTCCTTCTTGGTCTAAGTCTCAGAAGTGTTGGAATTTGCAGAGATCAAAGAACTCTCGAAGGTGCAAGTGTGGATCCTCACTAGGTGTACCCCTAAAGTGAGTCAATGCACTCAGTATTTGCAGAGATATGTAGTAGTTACCTTCCACCTCAGGTTGATAAGCAATGCAAGATGGCTGATCGAGGTTCCATGGGATGAAGGATTGCTTCATCTGTCTTCGCTCAAGTGGTTGTTGATTGTCGATCTGTTTTGCCATTGGTACTTCCTCCTCAATTTCTTCTTCTAACTCTTTAGAGTTATTTCTAAGCCTTTGGCGGATGGTCCGCTCAAGCTCGGTGTCAAGGGGAAAGAATGTTGGATGTTTGGATCAAAGCCCGTGCATGAATCGATAACAATAACTTTAGTGCAGCAGTTTAACACTGCTGCCCAGGCAACTTTCTACCTCAATTGCACTCGATCGCACAGAGAGCTATGCTCGATCGCAAGTGGTGCAGAGAGTTTTGTTGGGGTCCCTGAAACAGAAAACAAAAAGGAATTAGATTAGGTTTTTGATGTAAAATAAATAAAGGTAAAAACAGAAACTTAAAAATTGATAAAAGTAACACAGAAAATAAATAAAATTTATTAAACTAAACGAAAATAATTCTAAAAATAAATTTAGTGCAATCCCCGGCAACGGCACCAAAAACTTGTTATGCATTTATCTACCTAAATAAATAAGCAAATAATCATACAGTTTTACTTGCAAGTGCACAAGGTCGATGGCAGCATAGTGCAAGTGCGAGATCATCTCCACAGGGATTGGTGAATTTTGATTTAGAATTAGTTTCACAGAGTAAAAATAGATGGGAATAAATATTGAGTTTGGACAATAATGATAAAGACGTAGTGACTTGGTATCCACCACTAATCATGCTACCCCAACAAAACAATATGCCAGTGCTATACTCATGCTATGAATACCTACTGGTTGTCAACCTAAGGGCTTGGTCCACTCCTTAGGCTATGGATTTCCCTAAGCAACGAGTTAGGTATGGTGTATACTCTAATTTTTTTCTCTCTTAAGGGATTCAGCATGGTGTATACTGAGTTGTTCCTTAAGAGAGCATAAGGTCTACGGAAATTGATAACCACACGGGGCCTACGGTTTGGTCCACTCCCGGTTTCTCATGTTGATTAACCCAAGAATCCGACGTGGATATCTTTTGTTACTATTGTTGAATCTAGGACTCGGTCATCCAAATTGATTCAACTAACTGATCGATATCACATGCATAAGTTGATCAGACACACACATATGAGGAATGTAAATAAAAACATGTATTAATCAAATTAAGAATCATAGCATAAGCATTGCAAATGTGCCAATATTGAATTATTGGTTAAACATGATTAGGGCTTCAACCAAGCCCTTACTAAGGTTTAGTTACGCATGCTAAGTAAACTAAACATCATAACCATAACTAAACTAGAACAGAAAAATAAAACCCAAAGGATGCTGAGGAGACGAGTCGTCAATTTCTCTCCAAGGCTTATAACTTTAAGCTTAATTCAAAAGTATGTTTTTTGTGTTTTATAAGACTATATATAGGGCTCTAAGGGTGCCTCAAAACCCTAATTTCCAATTTAAGGTCTGGAGACTTCTTTCAAATTCTGGCTCTGCCGCCTCTGGTGCATGTGCGCTCGATCGTATGGGTCTGCGCTCGAGCCTTCCGAAGGTGCGCTCGATCACAAGGTAGGTGCACTCAAGTGCACCTTGCTAGCTTGCAGAACTTTAATTTTTATTCCTTAGAGCTCCAAAATGTCTTCTTTTTGTCAAAGCCCTATGAAAAACACATAAAACACGAAAATGAAGTAGAATCTACTAAAATAAATAAAAAAAGAGTCTAACAAGTGCAAATTAAGGGGCTTAAATATGACTATTTAGGCACTTATCACCATGCCTAATCATGCATCTAGAATTTTAATTTGCATGCTCACTTTTTACATGCTCATGTGCACAGTTTTGATTGTCAGTCTTATATGCCCAACTCTTATGCAAATTCGTCTTGTGCTTAAAATAGGAAAATGAAATAGGTGTGCTTTACTTGAGTGTGATACTTTGACATGACATATGAGATATGTGAAGCTTTTAGTGAGTGCATGCATGTAGTGAACATAAGGGCACAATTTATCTATTTGCATTCATCTTGTAATAAGATTAGGAATTCTTGTCACTTCACATTAGATTATCTCTTCATCTAAGTGATTCATCTTCTCATACACAAGAAAGAGTCATATTGGAATCAAAATGAAACACTATATAAGGTTAAATGCATGAATCACATGAAAAAAATTCACTTCTTGATTGAATGCGTGTCTTGCATGTTTTTTTATATAAGGATGCTTGAACTTAATGAATACATTCTAGCCACAATGAAAACTAACCATAGAAACACGTGTAAAATGTGAATGAATAGGGTTAAAGCAATGCATTAATACATGTTTGGAGCGTGGGATAAAAAGTGTTGTCTATTTCTTTGCATGAATCATGATCCCATGTGTTTAATTGTCTTGGATGACATGAAAAGATATAATGACCTTTTAATGTGAAACTTAATCAATTCCATTGTTTGATTTGCACAATTCATGAATCATTAAGCTCATTTGTGTTGCTTTGATTGCATGAAAATCCTTTGGTGTTCAATTTTAATATATTTCTCGTATGCATACATGAAATCATGTGCTTGAATGGTTTCGATGATGCAATACAGCTTCGATCTTGATCTCATTCTTTTTCGATTTGGTCTAAACTTTCAAAAAAATCAAAATCTTATTTTCTCTTGTAGGTCAACAAAGATTTTTAAATTGGTAGAATTAAAATTGAAATTATGTTATCTATTGTGCTCGGATTGAAATTTCACTTCATCTTGATCGTTTTATGCATAAACATTGTAGGGTATAACTAGCTTCATTCTCGAACTCATTACAATGTGTCAACCTTAGTTTTTCAAAATCAAATTGTTTTCTTTCGTGGGATCAACAAGAATTTCTTCCAAAATAAAATCTAATAGGGCTAAGGATCGAATTTGAACTCTATATGTTGCTTTTTCATTCTTCCATAGGTTGAATTTATGTCTTGACCTATATATACTTGGTGTGAATGTAATTTTACTTGATTATTGGTGCATGTCTTAGATTGATGATCATCAATTTTGCACACATCATTGACAATTGTGTAAGAATGAGTATGTTCATGCATTCTAGATAAAGAGGGCTAAGGATCGAGTTTATTTGTGTTGGAGCCATATGATAGCAGTTTTGTCAAGCGTATAATTCTCTTTAGGTTGCATGAAATATAATTTGATCTAGCATGTAAAATCATTCATCCTTTAAAAAAAATCAAAATTCAAATATCATTGTTTTTTAAAGCATTTGTGTCCATGTTTAAGCATTCTGCATCATGAAAATAAAATCAAAAAGCAAAATAAACAATTTTCTTGCATCTTTTTTGTTTGATTGTTTAAGCATTGTTGTGTCTTACATCTCTAATAGGGCTAAGGATCGAATTTGAACTCTATATGTTTAGCTCGAAAATCATGTTGCTTATTCATTCTTCCATAGGTTGAAATTATGTCTTGACCTATATATGCTTGGTGTGAATATCATTTTACTTTATTATAGGTATATGTCTTAGATTGATGATCTTCAATTTTGCACACATCATTGACAATTGTGGTAGAATGAGTATGTGATAGGTGCTTAAATATTCATATTTAAGCCCCTTTATTTACATTTGATAGGTCCTTAGTTATGTTAATTTAGCCCATTTTACTTCCTTTATGTGTTTCATATGTTTTTATAGGGTCTTGGAGAAAAAGAAGCAGTTTTGGCACTTACGGGAAGAAGCCTGAAAATCCTGGATCAGTTTCTGGTCAAAGTGCGATCGATCGTACTACTGCATGCGATCGAGCGCACATGCGATCGTTCACACACATAAAGGATCGAGTGCGTAATGCGATCGAGCGCACTTGTACGGGAGTAAAACGACATAACCTTATTTTGGAAATAAGAGAGTTTTTGTGTTTTTTGGAAGTTAGGGTTTCCAGAGCCCTCTAGGACTACTCAAGCGCTATAAATACACCTATAAAGCACACAAAAATCATCAAATGACTTATGAGAGAACACTTCTTTTATTTTTGCTTAGCTCGGAGTTTTAGGCTTTGGAGAGGATTGACAACCCATCTCCCTAGTATTCTTCGGGTTTTATATTTTATGCTTAGTTTATATATGATGTTTATCTTAGATAGCATGTGTAACTAACTTTCTTATAGGGCTCGATTGAAGCTCTAGTTATGCTTTCTCACATATTTATTTATTTATTTATTTTTGATATGTAAATAAAGCTTGTATTAATCGAAATGTACAAAAATAACACTGGGCATACCCAGGGGATTTACAATGAGAGCAAAAACTGAAACAAAACAAAAATATGCTTACAAAAGAAGCTTAATCTCAGGGCAACAAGCATACACAATTCTATAAATTACAGTTTGAATCTTCTTGGCTAGGCTGGTAGGTTGAACAGGAGTTTGCTCAAATAATTTAGCATTTCTAGCCATCCATATACTGTACACTGTGCAAGCTAGGGCTATCCTTTTTGCTATGGCTGGAGGGCCAGATCCTCTTACCTTTTGGGTCCACTTGATTGCACTTTCTATTGTAGTCATTTGTCTTCTGCAACCAAGCCAAACTTTGATGGAGTCCCAAGTTTCCTTACTAATTCTGCATGAGAAGAAAAGATGCTCCCTAGATTCATCTTGCTCTTTACATAGGAGGCAGAGCTTGTCATCTCCTTCCAGCTACAGTCTATCCTTTATGAGGAGCCTGTTTTGAATGGCCAGCCAAAGAATAAAGGAGTATTTACGGGGGTAGTGACCATTCCATACCAGGGGAGCCTAATTGACCACATTTCCTTTTAGTCTGATTGAATTGTAAGCCTTCTTTATGCACATATCATCTTGTACCCTCCATTCCATTAATCTGTCCCTGGCCTGCTGAGAAGAGGATGATTGGCTAGCTAAGTCATTTCTGATTTCTAGAATTCTCTTCCATAGAGGGGAGTCATCTTTTCTAGTCATGATCTCCTAGATAGATCTGTTCATCAGATAGTAGTGCTGAACCCACTAAATCCATAGAGAATCTTTCTTCATTTGGATGTTCCAAAGGACCCTGGTAAGGAGAGCCTTGCTCCATGCTTTTAAGTCAACCAGGCCTAACCCTCCTTCAGTTTTTGGTTTGCATAAATCAGCCCAGGCTACAAGAGCTTTCCTCATACCATAACTTTTACCATATAGAAATGTTTTGCACATCCTAATTATTTTCTCCAGGGTGTTACCAGGGATAGGGAAGATAACAAGCCAAAAACACTCCACCCCTTGAAGCACTGATTTGATCAGTTCTATTCTGCCAGCATAGGACAAAGAAGAGCTAGCCCAGACATTTATGTAACCAGATATTTTGTCAATGAGGGGGGAGTAGTGAGTAGCATTTAGTCTAGCAGAAGCCAATGGAACCCCCAAGTATTTGAAAGGGAGGCTACCATCCTCCATTCCAGTGATCCTTCTGATTTCCATTAACTCAGTAGCCTGGACTCTAGCATGAAAGATATTTGATTTGGCCAAGCTTGCTTGCAGCCTTGAACACTCACTAAATTGGTTAACACACTTCATTAGTTGCCCCACTGATCTAACATCCCCTCTAGCAAAGAGAGTGAGGTCATCTGCAAAAGCCAAGTGGGTAATCTTGAGTTTATCACACTTGGGATGATATCTGAATCCATCCTCTTCATTCAATCTCCCAAAAAGTCTGGACAAGTACTCCACAATCAAGACAAATAAATATGGGGAGAGGGGGTCCCCTTGTCTAAGTCCCCTTTTGCCAACAAAGAAACCATGCAAACTCTCATTAATGGATAGAGAGAAGGTTGTTGTAGTTACACATTCCATGATCCATTTTCTGAATTTTTCAGAAAAGCCAAGACCCTCTATTAAACTGTTCAGGAATTCCTATTCAACAGTGTCATAAGCTTTTCTAAGGTCTATCTTGATCATACACCTTGGAGAGATTCTTTTCCTGCAATACTTTCTGAGCAATTCCTGGACCAAGTAGATATTTTCTGCCATGCTTCTAGATTTAATGAAGGCTGCCTGAGCAGGGTTGACAATATGGTTCAAGCAGAGAGCTAATATGGAGGCAAGGATCTTAGAGATTCTCTTATAGATCACATTGCAACAGGCTATGGGTCTAAAATCCTCCACTTTGGAAGCTTGTTTACATTTTGGGATCAAAGCTAGGGAGGTATGGTTTAATTGTTTAAGTAATCTCCCATTCTGGAAAAATTCTTGCACAGCCTCAATGATATCTTGGTTGATTACATCTCATGCTTTCTTAAAAAATCTGGAAGAATAACCATCTAGACCAGGGGACTTATCCTCCCCTATACTCCAAAGGGCTTTTTTGATCTCTTCCCCTGTGACATCCTTAATCAGCAAATCAGCTTGACTCTCTTGGATTGTAGAACTTTCTCTAATGACTTCCAGATTAAGGGGCCTGCAACTGTAAGAAGATCTCAAAAGGTCCTTATAGAACTTTAAGAACTCCTCAACCACTTCAGCTTCAAAGGTAGTCTGTGACCCATTTGAGGAGACCACAGCAGCTATATGGTTTTTACTAGTCTTTCTTTTTAACAGGGTATGGAAAAATTTTGAACCCCTATCACTGTTCAGAAGGTATCTGCATTTGCCCTGCTGGGAAAGGAAGCTCCTCTCAGCCTCAGCTAGTTGAAAGGCCTTCAGCTTCTGATCAGCCACCATTGTTTGGAGCTCTGAATCAGAAAGATTATCATGGAGCTCCCTTTGGAGACTGGACAACTTTTGTGAAGCCTTCAGAGCTCTCTTTGAAATATGGCTGAAGTGCTTCTCATTGAGCAGTTTAAGGTGGGCTTTGAGAGCTTTCAAGTTTCTACTCAGTTTGAAAAGTTTAAAGCCACCCAAGGTACTGCCCCAGTGTGATTTAACAGTGTCAAAAAACTTATCATGGTCAGTCCACATGTTGAAAAACTTAAGGATCTTCTGCCCCCTAACTTCATCCAGCAAGTTAACAAGGCAAGGGGAATGATCAGAAAGGCATCCAGTAGGAAAGAATGTGGCCTGTGCTCTGAGCCCCTTATGGCACCAAACATTATTCACCATCACTCTGTCCAGTTTACACCAGATTTTGTTGTTTGACCAAGTGAACAGGCAACCAATAGCACTTACATCTGTTAGTCCAGTTTCTCTACAACAAAAGAAAGGGTCCCTTAACTCATAGTCTGTTATAGGTAGCCCATTTGCTTTCTCATTAACAGCAAAAACATTGTTAAAATCCCCCAGAATAAGCCAAGGGGCTGGGTTATCATAGCTGAAACTACACAAATTATCCCACATAGGTCTTCTAGCAACAATAGTATTAAAACCATATACAAAGCTGACTACAAATTTATAAGAGGATATTAAGCATAAAACATTACAATGAATGACTTGGGGGCATGCTTCAATTATAGACATACTGACCTTAGAAGGATCCCATATCACCAAAATCCTCCCAGCAAGGTGGGCTGAAAAATTGTTAATTTGTCTCCAAAGGCTGAATTTGTTGCCCATAATTCTGAGCAGCTTATCTTCATCAAGCTTGGACTCTAATATTCCCATCACATCAATCCTGTTTCTTTTCATGAGGTGCAACACCCCATTGTGCTTCAAGGGTTTGTGAAGACCCCTGATGTTCCAGCATGCTACAATCATTGAGGGTTCTGGGAGGATTTCCCTCCCTTCCCAACTGTATGAGGATCTTTCAAGCTTGATTTTCCTTTTTTTCTCTTTGCTGTAGGGATACTGCTCCCCTACACTCCTGTCTCCTTGGGCAGCTCACAAGTATTAGGGGGATTAAAGGGATGGATGGACTTTAATCCAGATACCAACTGGACTGGGCCTGCAAGCCCCTGGTCTCCCTCTACCCTTGCTTCTATGGTGCTAGGATCTTCCCCTTCTAGAGTATTCACTTCTTAGACTGCCCCTCTGGGATCTGGAGATGTTATTCCTTTTACTGGAGGTATTAGATATGGGCTAACCCCCATTGTCTCAGCCTCTTGAGTGTTCCCCCCCCCCCTTGTCAGTGTCAAGAGAATCTTTAGTCCCTTCTTGCCTTGCATTTTCTGCCCCCTTACCATTCTGCTTTCTCCCTTTATCAGGTTTTACATTAAGGCTGCAGGAATGGAGGTCATGGCCAAGGACCTTACACTTGGGGCAGTATCTAGGGAGGTTTTTATAAGATATCTTTTGCTCAAAAATGTTCCCATTAGGGAAACTTACAGGTATTGAAAACTTAATTTTCTTTGCTACATCAATCTTCATAAGCAGCCTAGCATATGATATTCTTTCTTTATTGTTTGTAAACTGATCAGCATAGAGAGGCTTACCAAGTTGGGAGCCTATCTTACTTAGGCAATTTGCAGTCCACAGCTCTAGGGGTAGACCCTTCAACTAAATCCAGATAGGGATAGTGCTTATTTCTTCATTGCCAAATTGGAAAAATTTAGGCATGGATTTCAATAGTAAAGGTCTACCATATACTTGATAGGGTCCTTCTTGCAAAACATTCATACTAGCCTCAGCATTCTCAAATTTGAATACAATCCAGCCACTATCATGGAATTGAGTAAGGACTTTTACCTTCCAGGGGTAGCCCTCCCTGGGAACCTGCCAGCAAAGTATCCTACCAAGCAGAAAGGGTAGTCTCCAAACACTTCCTCAATGTCATCCTCTGTAACATATACCGTGTCTCCCTCACTTTCAATGGTTGAGAGTTGTAAGCCCTTACTTTGCTTCCTATTGTCAGCAAATAAGCTTACCCAGGGAGCTTTCTTGCTTTCCTCCTAGGGAGTTTTTCCACTGTTAGCATGGCCTTTAGCCCTTATTTTTTCTTGAGCACCAGGAGAAGCTTCCAGCCCATGGAGAGCCTCATTGAAACTAGAACCAGTAGGGGGACCTCTTTTCTTCAAGGGAGAGTGAGGCCTGGTCCCATTCCTTGCCTCTTTCTTTCCTTACCTTATTTCTACTGGTCCTCCGTGAACAGTAGCTTAGCAGCAGGAAGAATATGATCCAACCTGGTCTGAATCTTCATCATTCTTTTCAGAGGAGCTTAGGTTCTCATCCTCTAAGGCCTGAGAATCTTCTTGCATTGCCTTCATTGCCTTAGCTTGATTTTGGTTACTGTTCACCACTGATACTCTGTGAGAGCTTTCTTCATTGCCCGAGGCAGAGCTTTCCAACTCAGGCCTCAAGAACTCCTCCTCTCCCAGGAGCAGGAAGAGCTTTCTGACTCTTTACTTGATCCTCTAGACCCATTCTTGCTGGAGTCTACTGGAACTTCTTCACGCGATTCCAGTACTGTAGCAGCTTTGTTTTTGAAATTTTTTTAAACAAATTCCAAGTCTTTCTTCTCTTAGACTGAGAGGGGAGGCTTCCTACTAGATTTCTTCTTTCCCATGCTATGAAAATCAGTGATTATGGCACAGAGAACAGGGGAGGGGGAGGAGAGAAGAGCGGGAAAACCATGGACAAGTTACTGTAGCAGTTGAGAGCTTCTCTCTCTAACTTGCCCGAGTGTTTTTTCTCATATATTTATTCATTGATAAAATCTTTGCTAATAACCTTTATTATGTTGCTTAACTTGATTAATGCCTTTGCTTATTTAAATTCCTCATATGTATGTGTATGGCCAACGTATGCATGTGGTATAGATTGGTTAGTTAGATCAATTTGGATGACCGAGTCCTGGGTCTAACATTAGTAATAAAAGATATCCACACCAGATTCTCGGATTAATCAACATTGGATACCGGAAGTAGATACCATGCCCTAGGTCTCATGTGGTTGTCGATTTCCATAAATCTTATGCTTTCTTAATGAACAACTCAAGCAGATACCATGCTAAATCCCTTAAGGAAGAAAAGAGTTAGAGTAGATACCATGCCTAACTCGGTGCTTAGGGAGATCAATAGCTTAAGGAGTAGATACCATGCCCTTAGGTTGGCGACCATTAGGTATACATGATAAGGCTAGTGCACTGATACATTATGTAATTGGGAAAGTATGACTAGTGGTGGATATCAAAGCCCTATGTCTTTATTATTATCAAATCACATTCAACAGTTCTTTATTTCTTTTTACTTTGAAGAAACTAATTCTAAAACCGAACTTTACCAATCTTTATGGAGATGATCTTGCTTTCGCACACTATACTACACTATTGAACTTGTGCACTTGCAAGTAAAACGAGTGTGATTATTTGCTTATTAATTTAGGTATATAAACGCGCAACAAGTTTTTGGCGCCGTTGCTGGGGATTGCGCTAAATTTCATTTTAGGATTACTTTTGTTTAGTTTAATCATCGTTATTATTTTATTTTTTGTTTATGATCTTTATTTTTACTTTTCATCAAACCCTAATCAATTTCTTTTTTTTTGTTTCAGGTACATCAAACCCTAAACGTACCTTCTGTGATACTTGCAATCGATCGCAACCTTCTGTGCGATCGAGCGCAAATAAGACAGAGAGCTACCCAAGCAGCAGAATTGAGTTGCTGCACTGAAGCCGATTTACCTGATTTATGCACGGACTTCGATCCCGACATCCAACATTTTTCTCCCTCGATCCCAAGCTTGAGCGGACCATCCTACAAAGGCTTAGGAACAACTTCGAAGATAACGAAGAAGGATTAGAGAATGAAGCACCAATGGTGGAACAACTCGAAAACCAGCAACCACCTGCACGAGTACCAATGAAGCAGTCCTTCATTCCACAGAACCTTGATCAGCCATCTTGTATCACTTATCAACCGGAGGTGGAAGACAACTATTACATATCTCGACAAATCTTGAGTGCCTTGACTCACTTTAGGGGTACACCTGATGAGGATCCACACCTGCACCTTCGAAAGTTTTTCGACCTTTGCAAGTTCCAGCATATCCGAGGACTAGACCAAGAAGGAATAAGGTTAATTCTGTTATCTTTTTTCATAAAAGATAATGCTAAACTGTGGTACAATTCTTTGCCCGCAATTTCTATCCACACTTAGGAGGAGTTGGCTAGCAAATTTCTAAAAAAGTTCTTCCCAGCCCAAAAGACGAGACAGATGAGGAAAGAAATCCAGTCCTTCCAACAAAAGGATGGAGACCTCTTCTTCGAAGCGTAGGGACACTTCAACGAACTGCTACTCAAATGCCCACACCACAACCTGCCTCAAGATGAATTGGTACAAGCCTTTTATGAAGGTTTGAATGATACTAACAAAAGTATTGTTGATTCAGGTTGTGGAGGAGTGTTGATGGAGAAAAGCAGCGAAGAACGATGAAGCTCTTTGAAACCCTCAGCGAACACACTCAGCAGTTCTCCTCTGGAGGTAGATATGTAACCAAAGGTAAAGGTGTGTATAAGGTAAATCTGAATGGAGGATCTTCCCCTCAAATAGCAACGATGGAAAGAAAACTAGACTTATTGGTAAAAGCCATGGCTGCTCAAAATGCCTCATCCAGCCTACCATCTACCCCACTCCAGGTATGTGCAATATGTTCCTAATACGACCATAATACTGATACTTGTCCTTTGTATTCACCTGATACAGAACAAGCAAATTATGTGGGACTTAATAACTATCTGCCAAAGAACAACCCTTATGCAAACATATGCAACCTTGGTTGGCGGAATCACCCAAATTTCTCATGGAGCAACAATCAGAACAATCAAGGACAGTAACGAAACCCCCAGCCCACTGCTCATGCTACTCCCGAACCAAAGAAGAATGACCTCGAAAGTCTTGTGAGACAACTGGCCACTCAGCAGCAGCAATTGATGACATCACAAGAATAGTTCATGACTCAACAAAGACAAATCACTGCAACACATGAGTAAGCAATTCAAAGACTAGAGGTACAAATGGGACAACTAGCTAAAGAGCTCAGTGGCAGAAAGCAAGGAGAGCTCCCAGCTCAAACACTACCCAACCCTGGGGGGCATCAACAATTAAAGGCTGTCACAACCTTGAGAAATGGAAAAGTGATAGGATCCAACGAGTTTGCAACTACAGAAAAACCATCGGCACAAGGGTAAGTGAAACGGAGAAGGTGAATGCTCCACCCTTCCCGCAAAGGTTAGTAAAACAAAAGAAAGACAATAAACTGATTGATATTTTTGAAACCTTGTGGAAAGTTGAAATTAACATTCCTCTGTTAGATGCAATCAAACAAATACCTGCATATGCTAAGTTTCTAAAAGATTATTGCACTAACAAAAGGAAGTTCCAGGAGCATGAGACGGTAGTCTTAACCGAAGAGGTAAGTGCTGTGCTTTTAAGAAAATTACCACCTAAACTAAAAGATCCGGGTAGTTTTACTATTCTTTACAGGCTAGGTGACCAGCTGTTCGAGCATGTACTATTGGATCTAGGAGCGAGTGTCAACCTGCTGCCATACAGTGTCTACGAGACACTAGGTTTGGGGGAGCTTCAACCAACCTCCGTCACTTTGCAATTAGCTTACAGAAGTGTCAAACAGCCAAGAGGTATCCTTGAGGACGTGTTGGTAAGATTAGGTAAATTTATTATACCTGCTGATTTTATAGTATTAGATATGGAAGAATGTACTCTCCTATTGCCCCTCCCCATCATCCTAGGACGCCCTTTTATGATAACTGCTGACACTAATATTAGTGTAAAAAGAGGCATTGTCACTATGAAGGTCAATAATGAGGAGATATAATTTAAGATATTTAATACATTAAAAGCAACCAATAATGATAATAAATATCCTAATATGAGCTTCATGCAAAGTGTTTTTGAGAAAGCTTCTCAGGTCCATCACACCGCTACATTGGAGACCATCCCCAACCATGAGGACACAAGAGTGGATATTAGGCCCGAGGATGACAATGTGATTAAAGACGTCAATACAGGTGCACACCTCCTCAAGAACACACCACAGCCTTCAAGTAAGTATGTTCTTCAAATTGACCATCCTGCAAATACTAATACTACTTTTCCTTACTTTATTGACCAGGCCTCAACAGTAGCGATGAAGCAACTATCAAGGGCACTTGAACCACCTAATGTGGGCTCTAAGTGCCCCCTTCAACGAAAGTAGCACTGTATCAAGAGAGCATTTCATATTTACCGATCATGTAGCTCAAGCATCTCTACTGAGGTTAGTGGTACTGAGGCCACTAACACATGGTAAGGTTGTATTGCTCCAAAATTGTCATTTTCAGCTAAGGTAAGTTTTTATTTTTGGCCATACACACTGCTTGCGATCGAGCACACCATTCAATGTGATCAAGCGCAAGAGTGCGATCGAGCGCACCAGTCAATGTGTTCGAGCACACAAGTGCGATCAAGCGCACTCCGTGTGCGATCGAGCACACTCATGGCAGAAGGGTTAGTTATAAGTCTAAAAATCTTCACACTCACTGTCTCTTCACATTTCACTCACTCCCTCTCGATCACACTCTCTGGTTACAAACGAACACTCCAACATTCTCTCTTCAACTCCCACATTCTCGACCCTAGCATCATCATCATCCCATCACCAACCATCATCACCAGCCATCACCACTAACGCACATCATCACCATCCTGTCACCACCCCATCTCCCTCCCCGTTATATATTCCCTCCATCCACAAGGTACTCTTTTTGCACACACACACAAATTTTAATGTTTCGTTTCCAAATTCTTTCTATATACGAGTAAACTTGTGTATGATTGGTTGATTTTCTACTTGCATGAGGTTAGGAACGAATTCAAATCCTCAAGATCAGAGCTTTTTATTGCACACCACCTGTTCAAGGAAACGCCTGACCGTGTGCGATCGAGCGCATGGTAGTTGCGATTGAGCGCATATCCTAGTGTGCGATCGAGCACACCCATTCAAGATCGATCGCAAATTTGGCAGAAACGAATAGTAGCATGTCCAAACCATCTGTTTCCACTTTCGGTGCATCAAGCAGCCGTGCCTCTTCATCCTGACCCAGCATTGAGCAACGAGAGCTCTTATTCGAGACCACCTTTGCCATCGATGACGTATTCAAGCTCATAGACGCCACTCAATGGGCCGTCCAAGCATTTAGACATCGAGGGTTGAAGAGGCTTTTCAAGCCGGTTTGCTCGACTGCTTACACTCAGCTCGTAGTCCAGTTCTATGCGAGACTATCCTTTGACTGCAGCAGACTGGGATACTGACTTCTTCAGTCCAGGGCACACCCAGAAAGATGATTAGTGCCGATATAACCGTTGCTCTTTATTGCACTGACACATCTCCTCCTTAGGACACCAATATCGAGGAACAGGCAGAGTCTTTTGCCCTGTCTGAGATTATTATGGATATGTGCGCTAGTCAGTACACCGACAGACACAACAACGCAGTTAGCCGATCAAAGTTGCCTCCACGACTTTGGCTTGTCGATACTATCCTTCAGTGCAATGTGTGTCCATTGGGGCATAAGACACAGCGAAGAGACTAGTTTCTACAGACCCTATATGCCTTCCAAAGAGGTCACTGGTACTCTATTCCGGCTGTTATATGGAGCCAGTTGCACAAATTCTGGGATCATGTCCATGGCCGGCAGACCACCATGACCAATGCATGGGGTCTCCCTTTTCCCGTTCCTACTCTCTTACATACTCAAGAAGAAAGGGATTAAGGGGACTACCAGCGATGAACCATTGCGAGAGCATCCCTTCTTCGGGAAGGCTCAGTGGACATATAGCCTCTCGCACATGCCTCGAGGACTCTCAGTACCTGCTTCAGCAGCTGAGAGAGTTAAGGAGGATCATATGGAGCTCGAGACCCCTGTCGTTAGCCCAGTACGAGAGGAGGACCATCCGAACATGGGACCTATCGAGTCCCAACACTTTCTAGCTGAGCTGCCCTCCTTTCGAGGTGAGGTCTCTGCCACTACCACACTCGTGCATTAGCGCATAGATAGTTTGGAGGCACGGTTTGCACGACAAGAGCTCTACTACAGGCTATTCTTGACTGCCTACCTCCTGCACCCCGGTACCTCTTCGACTGCACCACCTGATG
Organism: Bretschneidera sinensis; assembly: GCA_023935145.1. Classification (NCBI taxonomy): domain Eukaryota; kingdom Viridiplantae; phylum Streptophyta; class Magnoliopsida; order Brassicales; family Akaniaceae; genus Bretschneidera; species Bretschneidera sinensis. Next base: position 114,454,060 of record CM043700.1, read on the forward strand.
ATCAGCAGTGAGAGGGTACCACGTTTGGATGAAGACGTTAAACTTAGCACTCATGGGAGGCACCCCAAAGCATATCATTTTTATTAGTTTATTTTATTTTATTATTTGTATTTCCTAGTTTATTTTTCTATAGTTGTTTATTATTACTTGTTTTCCATTTCATGTTTGTTTTTCTTTCTTTTTCAAGGACAGAGTGAGTGCATCTAGTTGAAGTTTGGCGGCGTGCTACGAGCCATGCCAGCCATATAGTTCTCCATCTCCCAGGTCAGCTCCTTCCATGCTATTAACACATTGGGGACAATGTGTAATTTAAGCTCGGGGGTATGGGGACACATTCACACACTCACTATGTCCCATTTTTTGTTTTGTGTTTTTATAGATAAATGCATGTTCATTCTGTCCAATAAAATTTTGGGTGATCTAAACAAAGAATATGATTTGACTTCATAAGTGTGCTTAACACTTTGAACATATAGGCCAATAATTAAGTTTTGAACCTAGATGACTTCCTTTTAGGCATTATAGATTCACAAGTTTAACCTGAACTAACACGAGCACATTAGCACATAGTTGTGTGGGGTATGACATGTAATTTTAATTTGTATGTTTCTTTTGCTCGACTGTAAACCAAATGGCCTATTAGACTAACATCTTGGCATAAGAAAATAGAAACAAATTGTTAGTACTCAAAACCAAAAAAAATGCTCCTAATGATCAATAAAACAAACTTTCCATTGAGTAACTGACCCTCTTGCCTCAGTAAGTAGTGAGTGTCACGTCAAAAGGTGGAAAATTTGTTAACTCAAAATATCATTAAAAAAGAACTTTCCGCTGAGTAACTGGCCCTCTTGCCTCAGTAAGCAGTGAGTATCACGTCAAAAGGTGGAAATTCTGATTAGTAGCATTGAGACCAGTTAGTTTTGTAGCCTTTTTGACTCGAGTTAGTAAGTCCTTAGGGGTGTCTTTACACCTAATGCCCTAAAACCATCTGGTTTGGGAGTCATTAGCTAAACACTCGTTACATGAGTCAAATAGAAAGCTTAAGGGAACTAACTTGGCAAAAATCTCACAAATAAAAGAAAAGAAGAAAACTTATGCCATCTTTGTTGATTCTAATAGGAAATTTGGTGAATTTTGAGTCATCGAAACACTACACATTAGAATTATTTGGAAACCTAATCTTTTATGTGCTAGTTCACCACACACTAAAGTCAAACTTGTGATGTCTTAAATTGCCTCATGAAAGTGATTTGCGTTCAATACTCTTATTTATTACAAATATATGTTTATATGTGTTAAGCTTGCTCATGAATGCGCATCATTATTTTGTGTGACAACCTAAAATTTTTGTGGATATTATGATTATTGGATTTATCTATGTGGCGTTATTTTTTTTCATTTTCATTTTTAGTTTTGTATTGCTAAGGGACTAGCAATATGTAAGTTTAGGGGTGTGATAGGTGCTTAAATATTCATATTTAAGCCCCCTTATTTATATTTGATAGGTCCTTAGTTATGTTAATTTAGCCCATTCTACTTCATTTGTGTGTTTCACATGTTTTTATAGGGTCTTGGAGAAAAAGAAGCAGTTTTGGCACTTAAGGGAAGAAGCCTGGAAATCCTGGAGCAGCTTCTGCTCAAAGTGCGATCGATCGCACTACTGCATGCGATCGAGCGCACATGCGATTGTTCGCACACATGAAGGATCGAGCGCAGCACTGTGAACGAGCGCAAGACGCATGCGATCGAGCACACATATACGGGCGTGAACAGTAAAGCAACAGAACTCTATTTTGGAAATAAGAGAGTTTTTGTGTTTTTTGGAAGTATTGGTTTCCAGAGCCCTCTAGGACTACTCAAGCCCTATAAATACACCTGTAAAGCACATACAAATCATCGAATGACTTCTAAGAGAATACTTCTTTTATCTTTTGCTTAGCTCAAAGTTTTAGGCTTTGGAGAGAATTGACAACCCGTCTCCCTAGTATTCTTCGGGTTTTATATTTTATGCTTAGTTTATATATGATGTTTATCTTAGACAGCATGTGTAACTAACTTTCTTAGAGGGCTCGATTGAAGCTCTAGTTATGCTTTCTCATATATTTATTCATTGATAAAATCTTTGCCAATAGCCTTTATTATGTTGCTTAACTTGATTAATGCCTATGCTTATTTAAATTCCTCATATGTATGTGTATGGCCAATGTATGCATGTGGTATGGATTGGTTAGTTAGATCAATTTGGATGACCGAGTCCTGGGTCTAACATTAGTAACAAAAGATATCCACACCAGATTCTTGGATTAATCAATATGGGAAACCGGGAGTAGATACCATGCCCTAGGTCTCATGTGATTATCGATTTCCATAAATCTTATGCTTTCTTAAGGAACAACTCAAGCAGATACCATGCTAAATCCCTTAAGGAAGAAAAGAGTTAGAGTAGATACCAAGCCTAACTTGTTGCTTAGGGAGATCAATAGCTTAAGGAGTAGATACCATGCCCTTAGGTTGGCGACCATTAGGTATACATGATAAGGCTAGTGCACTGATACATTATACAATTGGGAAAGTATGACTAGTAGTGGATATCAAAGCCCTATGTCTTTATTATTATCAAATCACATTCAACAGTTATTTATTCCTTTTTACTTTGAAGAAACTAATTCTAAAACCGAACTTTACCAATCCATGTGGAGATGATCTTGCTTTCGCACACTATACTACACTGTTGACCTTGTGCACATGCAAGTAAAATGAGTGCGATTATTTGCTTATTAATTTAGGTATATAAACACGCAACAATATGTTCATGCATTCTAGATAAAGAGTGCTTCATCCATCTTTAGGTCCATATTTATTTGGCATACTTTTGAGTCTTGAGTTTATTTGTGTTGGAGTCATATGATAGCAGTTTTGTCAAGCATATAATTCTCTTTAGGTTGCATGTAGTATAATTTGATTTAGCATGTAAAATCATTCATCCCTTGAAAAAAATCAAAAATCAAATGTCATTGTTTTTTAAAGCATTTGTGTCCGTGTTTAAGCATTTTGCATCATGAAAATAAAATTAAAAAGCAAAATAAAAAATTTTCTTGCATCTCTTGTGTTTGATTGTTGCGTCTTGCATTGTCATAAAATTAGGAAAAAAGAATTTCATATAATTTTTTGTGTAGTTTTCATCACTTATATCATTTTCATAATAAGAAAAAAAATGAAAAAAAAAATTACGTCTTGCATTTCGCATGCCTTGTTTGCATTAATGTGTTTGTGTTTATGATTCTTTTTCCAAATTCATATGATATTCGTTGCTTGCATCTCAATCATCATCCTCTTAACTTGAGAAAAATTTGGTTGGTCTTTTGCATTCGCATATCTATTATTTGCATGACATTTATCTCTTGAATCATTTTCATTGAAAAAAAATATCATCATCTCGTGCCTTTTTGTGCATCATTGTTCGCATAGTGTTTATCATTTGCCTTGTTTCCATAAAAAAATCATCTCTTGCATTTGTGTTTCCCTTGTTTGCATGCTATTTACCTTTCACATCATTGCTACAAGAAAACGAAACCAAAAGAAAGAATTTTGGTATTACATTTTGTATATCTTGTTTGCATGGTGCTTGTCTTTTGGGTTTTCATCAAAATTCGTTTAGTGTTTGCATTTCAGTCTTCATCCACTTCTTTAAAAATGTTTGGTGTTCTATACGAAATTTTTTTCGCATTATTTTCAAGAAAAAATAAAATCGCATGGGTGTTATGGATGGTTTGTTAAATGACTTTGGATTTGGATTATTTAGAATTTTCTCAAATTCTCCCCAAAATTTACCTTGATTCCGGCTCCTTGTTTCATGTACCTAAAGACAAACACAACTCTCAGCAAGAAGAAAAAGGTTAAAAATATTACCATGGAATCAAACAATGTTACTATAGGAGAAGTTGAATAAATGTTGAACAATTTTATGGATATCCAAGAAAAGGTCATGAAAATGCTAGTCGTTGAAGGGACCATTGTTGCTAAGAGGAAGACCAAGGTTGAAGATGAAGATTACAATAGTAATGATGATGAGGTCGAGATTGTTGAAATTAAGAAGGGTACTAAGGATGCACCAAACAGTGAGTAGAAAAAGATTAAAATTTTTGGAGATGAGCTTGACAAAATGAAGTCTATTTTGAAGAAGACCCAAAGCGCTGATGATTACCCATTTGAGATGGAAGATTTCTCAATTGTCGTCGACGAGAGATTGCCCCCTAAATTCAAGATGCCTGATTTTGATAAGTTTGATGGTATTGGAAATCAAAATAGTACTTGAAGCAGTACATTAGCACCATGTATTTGACTAGTTTATCCAAGAGTTTGATTTCTCACCTATTCTAAAGAACCCTCACTAGTCTTGCTTTCCAATGATTCCTCACCCTTAATTCCTCCAAGACCAAAACCTTTGAAGTTATTGCCTCTGAATTCGTCAAACAGTATGTCTACAACACCCAACTTGACTTCACCCTTCGTGATCTTAAAACCACTAAACAAAAGCATAATGAGTCCTTTTTTGATTTCATTACTTGATGGATATATAAGGTTGTCAAAATAACTAATCGTCCATTGAAAAGACCAAGTCTGTATTATTTTGAAGAACCTTCAACCACTATATTTAAAGAAACTCTTTGTTGTCTTTTTTACCACTTTATAACATTATATGAATCTAGCGTGCAAGTTAAAGATGCGATCATTAATGGGGTGTTACTTGAGAGCGAACTACGATCTTATGATGAAAAAGTAAAAGGGGTCAATGTAAACATTGTGAAACTAAAAGGACAATATCAATCATTTGCCAAATTAGGGAAATCTTCATCCATGTTCTATCACGAAGTACTGAATGAGGGCCTTATATCTTATTTGAAACCCATCCTTGAACAAAAATCTTATTATCCATGGGAATATTGTGAATTTCATCAACAAGAAGAGCACACAATTGATATATATGGTCGATTACGTCATGAAATCCAAGACCTAATCGATAATAAAGTCATTCCCAAACTTGTAGTACAAAACTGTTGTTGAAGCATCATTGACCATGGGTGCTGTTAGTTAGTGTAATGGATTAAGAATTCTTGAGTATTGATGAGTACCAAATATTGCATATTTTGGCTCTTTAATTTACTTTTGTTAACTTAGGAATTTGTTACTTTGAGTTGTTTTTCGTTGTTTTATAGGTTCACAAGCACTTGGAAAGGAGTTTCACTAAATTGCCAAAATTGCCCGTACAGATAAATCGTTTTTGCAAATTAAACTGTATTGATTCAGAAAGAATCAGGAGATGAGCCATATATGCTTAGAAAGATCCGGAAGTCTATTTTCTGGATAATTTACGGCTCGTAAAAATTATTTTTCTAGATAAAGTTATGGCAGTTTTAGTAGACAAAGGTTAAGCTAGAAGATGTCTCGTGCGCTCGAGCGCACCAGACCTGCGAACGAGCGTAGTGCGCACTTTGACATCCCACATCGGTTAGAAATACTTTGTCGCACATCATACTGCGCTCGAATGCACCAGGCTGTGATCGAGAGCACTCGGGCAGTATCCCACATCGAATTGGAAACACATTGCACTCTTGAAGTTTCCTTATAAAAGGCCCACTCCACTTCAGCTTTGAGGATCATCTGGGAGCAGATCTGGAGGGCTTTTGGGAGCAATCCAGAGGACTTTTGGAGGGCAAGCTGGGGAATCTCCATGATTTTGCTACCAAGGGGGGATGCTCACGGCGAGACCAAATATTTCCCTTGAGATTTTTGTTGTCTATTATATTTATGGGTAACTAAATTCTCAAGTGGGGCTAGGGATGAACTTGCACAATTAATGGTATTTTTATTTATTTTTAATTTGTGTATTTGAGTTTCAATTACTAAAACTTTTTTGTTTTATCATTTTCAATTCATTGGTGATACTTTCTTTTCCGAATAATCTTAGAATTTATTCTGTTTATAGATTCAGTCATGCTTTTTCTATTGAATGGTTTAGCTCTTTGATTATGTTTGGATTAATTATTTATCTATATTGATTTAGTTCTTTGCTGCAATATCGCTTCCTGAGTATATTATCATCGTTGGATTTTCTCAATAGTGATAATAATTTACGTATTTTAAAAGTGGTAAATGATTTCTCAAAAGGGTTACATTTGGTTTAATCTTGTTTTTAAATCTATATCTTCCGATTGGGAATTTTGGAAATTGAGTTCTCAATTGAGTTATTCAATGAATTAAGAGTAATTAAAATTCTAGATCTGTGCAAGGGATTCCCGACGCTTTACTATTTACCAAATTTACTGTTTCACTTTACATTGTTCTAAATTTTCATTTACAATCAATCTTTGTTCTCCATTAATTATTTGATATTTTTCTTTAGTTTCTTTGTACGTTCTACTATTATTTTAATTTTTCTCCATGTGGAATCGACACCCCAAAGCTGTGCTACAACTACCGCGTTATTCTTTGGGCGTAATCAAATTTTGGCATCGTTGCCATGGAGACGGTAAAAGAATTGCTAGATAGTTTTTCTTTTCAACAGTTATAAAGGCGGTAACTTCGTTCCTTCTTTTAGCTTGCTGCATTATTTATTTATTTATTTTCTCTTCTTTCTTTTTATAGTATATTTTTTTATTTATTATTATTATTTTGTGACCTTGCATGCCCAGATATAGAGACACTTTAGGTAGATTTGCTTGTAAGCCTGTGCTAGAGTTAGAATCACACTTTCTAAATCCTTTATTTGACAATCCATCTAGTCTTGAAGAAATGAGTGAACACGGAGATCAACCCACTAGGACCCTTCAGGATTACCTCCACCCTACATACATAGCCGCACCATCATGCATCATGTTTCTAGCTAACACTCGCCAACTGGATCTTAAAACAGGGATGATACAGTTACTCCCTACGTTTCATGACTTGAAAAATGAAAACCCATATGTGCACATTAGGGAGTTTGAGGAAGTAGTTGCGACTTTTCATAGTCAAAATAAAACTAATGACATTGTGAGACTTAAGTTCTTTCCTTTCTCTTTGATGGATAGAGCTAAGAGTTGGCTATACTCACTGAGACCACGATCTATTGAGTCATGGAATGAGATGACTCAGGTCTTCTTTAATAAATACTTTCCCTAACATAAGACCAATGCTTTAAAAAGGAAAATCTCCACCTTTGCACAAAAGGACAGTAAGACTTTGTATCAGTCTTGGGAGAGATTTAAGGAGTTGTTGAGTATGTGCCCTCACCATAGGTATGAGAATTAGCGCTTAGTGAGCTATTTTTATGAGGGACTTATATATAGAGAGCGCCAATTTGTGGAGATGATGTGTAATGGCGAGTTCTTACAAAAAGATCCTAATGAGGCCATAGAATACCTCAATGAGCTTGCTGAAAAAGCTCACACTTGGACTGGACCTAGTGCTACTGAAAGCACAAATAGGTCACGACCTGCAGGAAACCCAAATGGTGGTGGAATTTACCATCTTAGGGAAGAGAATAACCTAAAGGCTAAGGTTGATATGCTCACTAGGGAACTAGATGTGTTAAAAACTAAGGGCTTAAAGCCAACACATGTGGCTAATCATGCAAAGTCTTTTGGACCATGTTTTGTGTGTGGCGGGGTAGATCATCTCACCCAAGAGTGTCCCATATTTGCTGAGATGAGAGGGATGTATGAGGAACAATGTAATGCCTTAGGTATGTACAAGAAGCCTTTTTCACCTTTCTCTGATACCTGTAATCCAGAGTGGCACAATCACCCCAATTTTAGCTGGAAGTCTGAAAACCAGCCGTTTTCACAACCCCCTAGATCATATCCTGCACCATATCATGCACCTATATCTTCTAGGAGTCCTTTAGAAGAAACTTTGCATACGCTTATTGAGGCATAGGGTAAGACTAATCAAAGATTTGAATCTTTGATTACGCAGGTTGTTGAAAAAAGTAAGGAGATAAAGAGTCAAGTGTCCAAATTGACGAGCTCCTTGAGTGTGAATGAGCGAGGTAAGTTCCTTTCTCAAGCTTAGTCCACACCCCATGGTCAACACACTTCATTAGTTGCCCCACTGATCTAACATCCCCTCTAGCAAAGAGAGTGAGGTCATCTGCAAAAGCCAAGTGGGTAATCTTGAGTTTATCACACTTGGGATGATATCTGAATCCATCCTCTTCATTCAATCTCCCAAAAAGTCTGGACAAGTACTCCACAATCAAGACAAATAAATATGGGGAGAGGGGGTCCCCTTGTCTAAGTCCCCTTTTGCCAACAAAGAAACCATGCAAACTCTCATTAATGGATAGAGAGAAGGTTGTTGTAGTTACACATTCCATGATCCATTTTCTGAATTTTTCAGAAAAGCCAAGACCCTCTATTAAACTGTTCAGGAATTCCTATTCAACAGTGTCATAAGCTTTTCTAAGGTCTATCTTGATCATACACCTTGGAGAGATTCTTTTCCTGCAATACTTTCTGAGCAATTCCTGGACCAAGTAGATATTTTCTGCCATGCTTCTAGATTTAATGAAGGCTGCCTGAGCAGGGTTGACAATATGGTTCAAGCAGAGAGCTAATATGGAGGCAAGGATCTTAGAGATTCTCTTATAGATCACATTGCAACAGGCTATGGGTCTAAAATCCTCCACTTTGGAAGCTTGTTTACATTTTGGGATCAAAGCTAGGGAGGTATGGTTTAATTGTTTAAGTAATCTCCCATTCTGGAAAAATTCTTGCACAGCCTCAATGATATCTTGGTTGATTACATCTCATGCTTTCTTAAAAAATCTGGAAGAATAACCATCTAGACCAGGGGACTTATCCTCCCCTATACTCCAAAGGGCTTTTTTGATCTCTTCCCCTGTGACATCCTTAATCAGCAAATCAGCTTGACTCTCTTGGATTGTAGAACTTTCTCTAATGACTTCCAGATTAAGGGGCCTGCAACTGTAAGAAGATCTCAAAAGGTCCTTATAGAACTTTAAGAACTCCTCAACCACTTCAGCTTCAAAGGTAGTCTGTGACCCATTTGAGGAGACCACAGCAGCTATATGGTTTTTACTAGTCTTTCTTTTTAACAGGGTATGGAAAAATTTTGAACCCCTATCACTGTTCAGAAGGTATCTGCATTTGCCCTGCTGGGAAAGGAAGCTCCTCTCAGCCTCAGCTAGTTGAAAGGCCTTCAGCTTCTGATCAGCCACCATTGTTTGGAGCTCTGAATCAGAAAGATTATCATGGAGCTCCCTTTGGAGACTGGACAACTTTTGTGAAGCCTTCAGAGCTCTCTTTGAAATATGGCTGAAGTGCTTCTCATTGAGCAGTTTAAGGTGGGCTTTGAGAGCTTTCAAGTTTCTACTCAGTTTGAAAAGTTTAAAGCCACCCAAGGTACTGCCCCAGTGTGATTTAACAGTGTCAAAAAACTTATCATGGTCAGTCCACATGTTGAAAAACTTAAGGATCTTCTGCCCCCTAACTTCATCCAGCAAGTTAACAAGGCAAGGGGAATGATCAGAAAGGCATCCAGTAGGAAAGAATGTGGCCTGTGCTCTGAGCCCCTTATGGCACCAAACATTATTCACCATCACTCTGTCCAGTTTACACCAGATTTTGTTGTTTGACCAAGTGAACAGGCAACCAATAGCACTTACATCTGTTAGTCCAGTTTCTCTACAACAAAAGAAAGGGTCCCTTAACTCATAGTCTGTTATAGGTAGCCCATTTGCTTTCTCATTAACAGCAAAAACATTGTTAAAATCCCCCAGAATAAGCCAAGGGGCTGGGTTATCATAGCTGAAACTACACAAATTATCCCACATAGGTCTTCTAGCAACAATAGTATTAAAACCATATACAAAGCTGACTACAAATTTATAAGAGGATATTAAGCATAAAACATTACAATGAATGACTTGGGGGCATGCTTCAATTATAGACATACTGACCTTAGAAGGATCCCATATCACCAAAATCCTCCCAGCAAGGTGGGCTGAAAAATTGTTAATTTGTCTCCAAAGGCTGAATTTGTTGCCCATAATTCTGAGCAGCTTATCTTCATCAAGCTTGGACTCTAATATTCCCATCACATCAATCCTGTTTCTTTTCATGAGGTGCAACACCCCATTGTGCTTCAAGGGTTTGTGAAGACCCCTGATGTTCCAGCATGCTACAATCATTGAGGGTTCTGGGAGGATTTCCCTCCCTTCCCAACTGTATGAGGATCTTTCAAGCTTGATTTTCCTTTTTTTCTCTTTGCTGTAGGGATACTGCTCCCCTACACTCCTGTCTCCTTGGGCAGCTCACAAGTATTAGGGGGATTAAAGGGATGGATGGACTTTAATCCAGATACCAACTGGACTGGGCCTGCAAGCCCCTGGTCTCCCTCTACCCTTGCTTCTATGGTGCTAGGATCTTCCCCTTCTAGAGTATTCACTTCTTAGACTGCCCCTCTGGGATCTGGAGATGTTATTCCTTTTACTGGAGGTATTAGATATGGGCTAACCCCCATTGTCTCAGCCTCTTGAGTGTTCCCCCCCCCCCCTTGTCAGTGTCAAGAGAATCTTTAGTCCCTTCTTGCCTTGCATTTTCTGCCCCCTTACCATTCTGCTTTCTCCCTTTATCAGGTTTTACATTAAGGCTGCAGGAATGGAGGTCATGGCCAAGGACCTTACACTTGGGGCAGTATCTAGGGAGGTTTTTATAAGATATCTTTTGCTCAAAAATGTTCCCATTAGGGAAACTTACAGGTATTGAAAACTTAATTTTCTTTGCTACATCAATCTTCATAAGCAGCCTAGCATATGATATTCTTTCTTTATTGTTTGTAAACTGATCAGCATAGAGAGGCTTACCAAGTTGGGAGCCTATCTTACTTAGGCAATTTGCAGTCCACAGCTCTAGGGGTAGACCCTTCAACTAAATCCAGATAGGGATAGTGCTTATTTCTTCATTGCCAAATTGGAAAAATTTAGGCATGGATTTCAATAGTAAAGGTCTACCATATACTTGATAGGGTCCTTCTTGCAAAACATTCATACTAGCCTCAGCATTCTCAAATTTGAATACAATCCAGCCACTATCATGGAATTGAGTAAGGACTTTTACCTTCCAGGGGTAGCCCTCCCTGGGAACCTGCCAGCAAAGTATCCTACCAAGCAGAAAGGGTAGTCTCCAAACACTTCCTCAATGTCATCCTCTGTAACATATACCGTGTCTCCCTCACTTTCAATGGTTGAGAGTTGTAAGCCCTTACTTTGCTTCCTATTGTCAGCAAATAAGCTTACCCAGGGAGCTTTCTTGCTTTCCTCCTAGGGAGTTTTTCCACTGTTAGCATGGCCTTTAGCCCTTATTTTTTCTTGAGCACCAGGAGAAGCTTCCAGCCCATGGAGAGCCTCATTGAAACTAGAACCAGTAGGGGGACCTCTTTTCTTCAAGGGAGAGTGAGGCCTGGTCCCATTCCTTGCCTCTTTCTTTCCTTACCTTATTTCTACTGGTCCTCCGTGAACAGTAGCTTAGCAGCAGGAAGAATATGATCCAACCTGGTCTGAATCTTCATCATTCTTTTCAGAGGAGCTTAGGTTCTCATCCTCTAAGGCCTGAGAATCTTCTTGCATTGCCTTCATTGCCTTAGCTTGATTTTGGTTACTGTTCACCACTGATACTCTGTGAGAGCTTTCTTCATTGCCCGAGGCAGAGCTTTCCAACTCAGGCCTCAAGAACTCCTCCTCTCCCAGGAGCAGGAAGAGCTTTCTGACTCTTTACTTGATCCTCTAGACCCATTCTTGCTGGAGTCTACTGGAACTTCTTCACGCGATTCCAGTACTGTAGCAGCTTTGTTTTTGAAATTTTTTTAAACAAATTCCAAGTCTTTCTTCTCTTAGACTGAGAGGGGAGGCTTCCTACTAGATTTCTTCTTTCCCATGCTATGAAAATCAGTGATTATGGCACAGAGAACAGGGGAGGGGGAGGAGAGAAGAGCGGGAAAACCATGGACAAGTTACTGTAGCAGTTGAGAGCTTCTCTCTCTAACTTGCCCGAGTGTTTTTTCTCATATATTTATTCATTGATAAAATCTTTGCTAATAACCTTTATTATGTTGCTTAACTTGATTAATGCCTTTGCTTATTTAAATTCCTCATATGTATGTGTATGGCCAACGTATGCATGTGGTATAGATTGGTTAGTTAGATCAATTTGGATGACCGAGTCCTGGGTCTAACATTAGTAATAAAAGATATCCACACCAGATTCTCGGATTAATCAACATTGGATACCGGAAGTAGATACCATGCCCTAGGTCTCATGTGGTTGTCGATTTCCATAAATCTTATGCTTTCTTAATGAACAACTCAAGCAGATACCATGCTAAATCCCTTAAGGAAGAAAAGAGTTAGAGTAGATACCATGCCTAACTCGGTGCTTAGGGAGATCAATAGCTTAAGGAGTAGATACCATGCCCTTAGGTTGGCGACCATTAGGTATACATGATAAGGCTAGTGCACTGATACATTATGTAATTGGGAAAGTATGACTAGTGGTGGATATCAAAGCCCTATGTCTTTATTATTATCAAATCACATTCAACAGTTCTTTATTTCTTTTTACTTTGAAGAAACTAATTCTAAAACCGAACTTTACCAATCTTTATGGAGATGATCTTGCTTTCGCACACTATACTACACTATTGAACTTGTGCACTTGCAAGTAAAACGAGTGTGATTATTTGCTTATTAATTTAGGTATATAAACGCGCAACAAGTTTTTGGCGCCGTTGCTGGGGATTGCGCTAAATTTCATTTTAGGATTACTTTTGTTTAGTTTAATCATCGTTATTATTTTATTTTTTGTTTATGATCTTTATTTTTACTTTTCATCAAACCCTAATCAATTTCTTTTTTTTTGTTTCAGGTACATCAAACCCTAAACGTACCTTCTGTGATACTTGCAATCGATCGCAACCTTCTGTGCGATCGAGCGCAAATAAGACAGAGAGCTACCCAAGCAGCAGAATTGAGTTGCTGCACTGAAGCCGATTTACCTGATTTATGCACGGACTTCGATCCCGACATCCAACATTTTTCTCCCTCGATCCCAAGCTTGAGCGGACCATCCTACAAAGGCTTAGGAACAACTTCGAAGATAACGAAGAAGGATTAGAGAATGAAGCACCAATGGTGGAACAACTCGAAAACCAGCAACCACCTGCACGAGTACCAATGAAGCAGTCCTTCATTCCACAGAACCTTGATCAGCCATCTTGTATCACTTATCAACCGGAGGTGGAAGACAACTATTACATATCTCGACAAATCTTGAGTGCCTTGACTCACTTTAGGGGTACACCTGATGAGGATCCACACCTGCACCTTCGAAAGTTTTTCTACCTTTGCAAGTTCCAGCATATCCGAGGACTAGACCAAGAAGGAATAAGGTTAATTCTGTTATCTTTTTTCATAAAAGATAATGCTAAACTGTGGTACAATTCTTTGCCCGCAATTTCTATCCACACTTAGGAGGAGTTGGCTAGCAAATTTCTAAAAAAGTTCTTCCCAGCCCAAAAGACGAGACAGATGAGGAAAGAAATCCAGTCCTTCCAACAAAAGGATGGAGACCTCTTCTTCGAAGCGTAGGGACACTTCAACGAACTGCTACTCAAATGCCCACACCACAACCTGCCTCAAGATGAATTGGTACAAGCCTTTTATGAAGGTTTGAATGATACTAACAAAAGTATTGTTGATTCAGGTTGTGGAGGAGTGTTGATGGAGAAAAGCAGCGAAGAACGATGAAGCTCTTTGAAACCCTCAGCGAACACACTCAGCAGTTCTCCTCTGGAGGTAGATATGTAACCAAAGGTAAAGGTGTGTATAAGGTAAATCTGAATGGAGGATCTTCCCCTCAAATAGCAACGATGGAAAGAAAACTAGACTTATTGGTAAAAGCCATGGCTGCTCAAAATGCCTCATCCAGCCTACCATCTACCCCACTCCAGGTATGTGCAATATGTTCCTAATACGACCATAATACTGATACTTGTCCTTTGTATTCACCTGATACAGAACAAGCAAATTATGTGGGACTTAATAACTATCTGCCAAAGAACAACCCTTATGCAAACATATGCAACCTTGGTTGGCGGAATCACCCAAATTTCTCATGGAGCAACAATCAGAACAATCAAGGACAGTAACGAAACCCCCAGCCCACTGCTCATGCTACTCCCGAACCAAAGAAGAATGACCTCGAAAGTCTTGTGAGACAACTGGCCACTCAGCAGCAGCAATTGATGACATCACAAGAATAGTTCATGACTCAACAAAGACAAATCACTGCAACACATGAGTAAGCAATTCAAAGACTAGAGGTACAAATGGGACAACTAGCTAAAGAGCTCAGTGGCAGAAAGCAAGGAGAGCTCCCAGCTCAAACACTACCCAACCCTGGGGGGCATCAACAATTAAAGGCTGTCACAACCTTGAGAAATGGAAAAGTGATAGGATCCAACGAGTTTGCAACTACAGAAAAACCATCGGCACAAGGGTAAGTGAAACGGAGAAGGTGAATGCTCCACCCTTCCCGCAAAGGTTAGTAAAACAAAAGAAAGACAATAAACTGATTGATATTTTTGAAACCTTGTGGAAAGTTGAAATTAACATTCCTCTGTTAGATGCAATCAAACAAATACCTGCATATGCTAAGTTTCTAAAAGATTATTGCACTAACAAAAGGAAGTTCCAGGAGCATGAGACGGTAGTCTTAACCGAAGAGGTAAGTGCTGTGCTTTTAAGAAAATTACCACCTAAACTAAAAGATCCGGGTAGTTTTACTATTCTTTACAGGCTAGGTGACCAGCTGTTCGAGCATGTACTATTGGATCTAGGAGCGAGTGTCAACCTGCTGCCATACAGTGTCTACGAGACACTAGGTTTGGGGGAGCTTCAACCAACCTCCGTCACTTTGCAATTAGCTTACAGAAGTGTCAAACAGCCAAGAGGTATCCTTGAGGACGTGTTGGTAAGATTAGGTAAATTTATTATACCTGCTGATTTTATAGTATTAGATATGGAAGAATGTACTCTCCTATTGCCCCTCCCCATCATCCTAGGACGCCCTTTTATGATAACTGCTGACACTAATATTAGTGTAAAAAGAGGCATTGTCACTATGAAGGTCAATAATGAGGAGATATAATTTAAGATATTTAATACATTAAAAGCAACCAATAATGATAATAAATATCCTAATATGAGCTTCATGCAAAGTGTTTTTGAGAAAGCTTCTCAGGTCCATCACACCGCTACATTGGAGACCATCCCCAACCATGAGGACACAAGAGTGGATATTAGGCCCGAGGATGACAATGTGATTAAAGACGTCAATACAGGTGCACACCTCCTCAAGAACACACCACAGCCTTCAAGTAAGTATGTTCTTCAAATTGACCATCCTGCAAATACTAATACTACTTTTCCTTACTTTATTGACCAGGCCTCAACAGTAGCGATGAAGCAACTATCAAGGGCACTTGAACCACCTAATGTGGGCTCTAAGTGCCCCCTTCAACGAAAGTAGCACTGTATCAAGAGAGCATTTCATATTTACCGATCATGTAGCTCAAGCATCTCTACTGAGGTTAGTGGTACTGAGGCCACTAACACATGGTAAGGTTGTATTGCTCCAAAATTGTCATTTTCAGCTAAGGTAAGTTTTTATTTTTGGCCATACACACTGCTTGCGATCGAGCACACCATTCAATGTGATCAAGCGCAAGAGTGCGATCGAGCGCACCAGTCAATGTGTTCGAGCACACAAGTGCGATCAAGCGCACTCCGTGTGCGATCGAGCACACTCATGGCAGAAGGGTTAGTTATAAGTCTAAAAATCTTCACACTCACTGTCTCTTCACATTTCACTCACTCCCTCTCGATCACACTCTCTGGTTACAAACGAACACTCCAACATTCTCTCTTCAACTCCCACATTCTCGACCCTAGCATCATCATCATCCCATCACCAACCATCATCACCAGCCATCACCACTAACGCACATCATCACCATCCTGTCACCACCCCATCTCCCTCCCCGTTATATATTCCCTCCATCCACAAGGTACTCTTTTTGCACACACACACAAATTTTAATGTTTCGTTTCCAAATTCTTTCTATATACGAGTAAACTTGTGTATGATTGGTTGATTTTCTACTTGCATGAGGTTAGGAACGAATTCAAATCCTCAAGATCAGAGCTTTTTATTGCACACCACCTGTTCAAGGAAACGCCTGACCGTGTGCGATCGAGCGCATGGTAGTTGCGATTGAGCGCATATCCTAGTGTGCGATCGAGCACACCCATTCAAGATCGATCGCAAATTTGGCAGAAACGAATAGTAGCATGTCCAAACCATCTGTTTCCACTTCCGGTGCATCAAGCAGCCGTGCCTCTTCATCCTGACCCAGCATTGAGCAACGAGAGCTCTTATTCGAGACCACCTTTGCCATCGATGACGTATTCAAGCTCATAGACGCCACTCAATGGGCCGTCCAAGCATTTAGACATCGAGGGTTGAAGAGGCTTTTCAAGCCGGTTTGCTCGACTGCTTACACTCAGCTCGTAGTCCAGTTCTATGCGAGACTATCCTTTGACTGCAGCAGACTGGGATACTGACTTCTTCAGTCCAGGGCACACCCAGAAAGATGATTAGTGCCGATATAACCGTTGCTCTTTATTGCACTGACACATCTCCTCCTTAGGACACCAATATCGAGGAACAGGCAGAGTCTTTTGCCCTGTCTGAGATTATTATGGATATGTGCGCTAGTCAGTACACCGACAGACACAACAACGCAGTTAGCCGATCAAAGTTGCCTCCACGACTTTGGCTTGTCGATACTATCCTTCAGTGCAATGTGTGTCCATTGGGGCATAAGACACAGCGAAGAGACTAGTTTCTACAGACCCTATATGCCTTCCAAAGAGGTCACTGGTACTCTATTCCGGCTGTTATATGGAGCCAGTTGCACAAATTCTGGGATCATGTCCATGGCCGGCAGACCACCATGACCAATGCATGGGGTCTCCCTTTTCCCGTTCCTACTCTCTTACATACTCAAGAAGAAAGGGATTAAGGGGACTACCAGCGATGAACCATTGCGAGAGCATCCCTTCTTCGGGAAGGCTCAGTGGACATATAGCCTCTCGCACATGCCTCGAGGACTCTCAGTACCTGCTTCAGCAGCTGAGAGAGTTAAGGAGGATCATATGGAGCTCGAGACCCCTGTCGTTAGCCCAGTACGAGAGGAGGACCATCCGAACATGGGACCTATCGAGTCCCAACACTTTCTAGCTGAGCTGCCCTCCTTTCGAGGTGAGGTCTCTGCCACTACCACACTCGTGCATTAGCGCATAGATAGTTTGGAGGCACGGTTTGCACGACAAGAGCTCTACTACAGGCTATTCTTGACTGCCTACCTCCTGCACCCGGTACCTCTTCGACTGCACCACCTGATGATCAGCAGTGAGAGGGTACCACGTTTGGATGAAGACGTTAAACTTAGCACTCATGGGAGGCACCCCAAAGCATATCATTTTTATTAGTTTATTTTATTTTATTATTTGTATTTCCTAGTTTATTTTTCTATAGTTGTTTATTATTACTTGTTTTCCATTTCATGTTTGTTTTTCTTTCTTTTTCAAGGACAGAGTGAGTGCATCTAGTTGAAGTTTGGCGGCGTGCTACGAGCCATGCCAGCCATATAGTTCTCCATCTCCCAGGTCAGCTCCTTCCATGCTATTAACACATTGGGGACAATGTGTAATTTAAGCTCGGGGGTATGGGGACACATTCACACACTCACTATGTCCCATTTTTTGTTTTGTGTTTTTATAGATAAATGCATGTTCATTCTGTCCAATAAAATTTTGGGTGATCTAAACAAAGAATATGATTTGACTTCATAAGTGTGCTTAACACTTTGAACATATAGGCCAATAATTAAGTTTTGAACCTAGATGACTTCCTTTTAGGCATTATAGATTCACAAGTTTAACCTGAACTAACACGAGCACATTAGCACATAGTTGTGTGGGGTATGACATGTAATTTTAATTTGTATGTTTCTTTTGCTCGACTGTAAACCAAATGGCCTATTAGACTAATATCTTGGCATAAGAAAATAGAAACAAATTGTTAGTACTCAAAACCAAAAAAAATGCTCCTAATGATCAATAAAACAAACTTTCCATTGAGTAACTGACCCTCTTGCCTCAGTAAGTAGTGAGTGTCACGTCAAAAGGTGGAAAATTTGTTAACTCAAAATATCATTAAAAAAGAACTTTCCGCTGAGTAACTGGCCCTCTTGCCTCAGTAAGCAGTGAGTATCACGTCAAAAGGTGGAAATTCTGATTAGTAGCATTGAGACCAGTTAGTTTTGTAGCCTTTTTGACTCGAGTTAGTAAGTCCTTAGGGGTGTCTTTACACCTAATGCCCTAAAACCATCTGGTTTGGGAGTCATTAGCTAAACACTCGTTACATGAGTCAAATAGAAAGCTTAAGGGAACTAACTTGGCAAAAATCTCACAAATAAAAGAAAAGAAGAAAACTTATGCCATCTTTGTTGATTCTAATAGGAAATTTGGTGAATTTTGAGTCATCGAAACACTACACATTAGAATTATTTGGAAACCTAATCTTTTATGTGCTAGTTCACCACACACTAAAGTCAAACTTGTGATGTCTTAAATTGCCTCATGAAAGTGATTTGCGTTCAATACTCTTATTTATTACAAATATATGTTTATATGTGTTAAGCTTGCTCATGAATGCGCATCATTATTTTGTGTGACAACCTAAAATTTTTGTGGATATTATGATTATTGGATTTATCTATGTGGCGTTATTTTTTTTCATTTTCATTTTTAGTTTTGTATTGCTAAGGGACTAGCAATATGTAAGTTTAGGGGTGTGATAGGTGCTTAAATATTCATATTTAAGCCCCCTTATTTATATTTGATAGGTCCTTAGTTATGTTAATTTAGCCCATTCTACTTCATTTGTGTGTTTCACATGTTTTTATAGGGTCTTGGAGAAAAAGAAGCAGTTTTGGCACTTAAGGGAAGAAGCCTGGAAATCCTGGAGCAGCTTCTGCTCAAAGTGCGATCGATCGCACTACTGCATGCGATCGAGCGCACATGCGATTGTTCGCACACATGAAGGATCGAGCGCAGCACTGTGAACGAGCGCAAGACGCATGCGATCGAGCACACATATACGGGCGTGAACAGTAAAGCAACAGAACTCTATTTTGGAAATAAGAGAGTTTTTGTGTTTTTTGGAAGTATTGGTTTCCAGAGCCCTCTAGGACTACTCAAGCCCTATAAATACACCTGTAAAGCACATACAAATCATCGAATGACTTCTAAGAGAACACTTCTTTTATCTTTTGCTTAGCTCAAAGTTTTAGGCTTTGGAGAGAATTGACAACCCGTCTCCCTAGTATTCTTCGGGTTTTATATTTTATGCTTAGTTTATATATGATGTTTATCTTAGACAGCATGTGTAACTAACTTTCTTAGAGGGCTCGATTGAAGCTCTAGTTATGCTTTCTCATATATTTATTCATTGATAAAATCTTTGCCAATAGCCTTTATTATGTTGCTTAACTTGATTAATGCCTATGCTTATTTAAATTCCTCATATGTATGTGTATGGCCAATGTATGCATGTGGTATGGATTGGTTAGTTAGATCAATTTGGATGACCGAGTCCTGGGTCTAACATTAGTAACAAAAGATATCCACACCAGATTCTTGGATTAATCAATATGGGAAACCGGGAGTAGATACCATGCCCTAGGTCTCATGTGATTATCGATTTCCATAAATCTTATGCTTTCTTAAGGAACAACTCAAGCAGATACCATGCTAAATCCCTTAAGGAAGAAAAGAGTTAGAGTAGATACCAAGCCTAACTTGTTGCTTAGGGAGATCAATAGCTTAAGGAGTAGATACCATGCCCTTAGGTTGGCGACCATTAGGTATACATGATAAGGCTAGTGCACTGATACATTATACAATTGGGAAAGTATGACTAGTAGTGGATATCAAAGCCCTATGTCTTTATTATTATCAAATCACATTCAACAGTTATTTATTCCTTTTTACTTTGAAGAAACTAATTCTAAAACCGAACTTTACCAATCCATGTGGAGATGATCTTGCTTTCGCACACTATACTACACTGTTGACCTTGTGCACATGCAAGTAAAATGAGTGCGATTATTTGCTTATTAATTTAGGTATATAAACACGCAACAATATGTTCATGCATTCTAGATAAAGAGTGCTTCATCCATCTTTAGGTCCATATTTATTTGGCATACTTTTGAGTCTTGAGTTTATTTGTGTTGGAGTCATATGATAGCAGTTTTGTCAAGCATATAATTCTCTTTAGGTTGCATGTAGTATAATTTGATTTAGCATGTAAAATCATTCATCCCTTGAAAAAAATCAAAAATCAAATGTCATTGTTTTTTAAAGCATTTGTGTCCGTGTTTAAGCATTTTGCATCATGAAAATAAAATTAAAAAGCAAAATAAAAAATTTTCTTGCATCTCTTGTGTTTGATTGTTGCGTCTTGCATTGTCATAAAATTAGGAAAAAAGAATTTCATATAATTTTTTGTGTAGTTTTCATCACTTATATCATTTTCATAATAAGAAAAAAAATGAAAAAAAAAATTACGTCTTGCATTTCGCATGCCTTGTTTGCATTAATGTGTTTGTGTTTATGATTCTTTTTCCAAATTCATATGATATTCGTTGCTTGCATCTCAATCATCATCCTCTTAACTTGAGAAAAATTTGGTTGGTCTTTTGCATTCGCATATCTATTATTTGCATGACATTTATCTCTTGAATCATTTTCATTGAAAAAAAATATCATCATCTCGTGCCTTTTTGTGCATCATTGTTCGCATAGTGTTTATCATTTGCCTTGTTTCCATAAAAAAATCATCTCTTGCATTTGTGTTTCCCTTGTTTGCATGCTATTTACCTTTCACATCATTGCTACAAGAAAACGAAACCAAAAGAAAGAATTTTGGTATTACATTTTGTATATCTTGTTTGCATGGTGCTTGTCTTTTGGGTTTTCATCAAAATTCGTTTAGTGTTTGCATTTCAGTCTTCATCCACTTCTTTAAAAATGTTTGGTGTTCTATACGAAATTTTTTTCGCATTATTTTCAAGAAAAAATAAAATCGCATGGGTGTTATGGATGGTTTGTTAAATGACTTTGGATTTGGATTATTTAGAATTTTCTCAAATTCTCCCCAAAATTTACCTTGATTCCGGCTCCTTGTTTCATGTACCTAAAGACAAACACAACTCTCAGCAAGAAGAAAAAGGTTAAAAATATTACCATGGAATCAAACAATGTTACTATAGGAGAAGTTGAATAAATGTTGAACAATTTTATGGATATCCAAGAAAAGGTCATGAAAATGCTAGTCGTTGAAGGGACCATTGTTGCTAAGAGGAAGACCAAGGTTGAAGATGAAGATTACAATAGTAATGATGATGAGGTCGAGATTGTTGAAATTAAGAAGGGTACTAAGGATGCACCAAACAGTGAGTAGAAAAAGATTAAAATTTTTGGAGATGAGCTTGACAAAATGAAGTCTATTTTGAAGAAGACCCAAAGCGCTGATGATTACCCATTTGAGATGGAAGATTTCTCAATTGTCGTCGACGAGAGATTGCCCCCTAAATTCAAGATGCCTGATTTTGATAAGTTTGATGGTATTGGAAATCAAAATAGTACTTGAAGCAGTACATTAGCACCATGTATTTGACTAGTTTATCCAAGAGTTTGATTTCTCACCTATTCTAAAGAACCCTCACTAGTCTTGCTTTCCAATGATTCCTCACCCTTAATTCCTCCAAGACCAAAACCTTTGAAGTTATTGCCTCTGAATTCGTCAAACAGTATGTCTACAACACCCAACTTGACTTCACCCTTCGTGATCTTAAAACCACTAAACAAAAGCATAATGAGTCCTTTTTTGATTTCATTACTTGATGGATATATAAGGTTGTCAAAATAACTAATCGTCCATTGAAAAGACCAAGTCTGTATTATTTTGAAGAACCTTCAACCACTATATTTAAAGAAACTCTTTGTTGTCTTTTTTACCACTTTATAACATTATATGAATCTAGCGTGCAAGTTAAAGATGCGATCATTAATGGGGTGTTACTTGAGAGCGAACTACGATCTTATGATGAAAAAGTAAAAGGGGTCAATGTAAACATTGTGAAACTAAAAGGACAATATCAATCATTTGCCAAATTAGGGAAATCTTCATCCATGTTCTATCACGAAGTACTGAATGAGGGCCTTATATCTTATTTGAAACCCATCCTTGAACAAAAATCTTATTATCCATGGGAATATTGTGAATTTCATCAACAAGAAGAGCACACAATTGATATATATGGTCGATTACGTCATGAAATCCAAGACCTAATCGATAATAAAGTCATTCCCAAACTTGTAGTACAAAACTGTTGTTGAAGCATCATTGACCATGGGTGCTGTTAGTTAGTGTAATGGATTAAGAATTCTTGAGTATTGATGAGTACCAAATATTGCATATTTTGGCTCTTTAATTTACTTTTGTTAACTTAGGAATTTGTTACTTTGAGTTGTTTTTCGTTGTTTTATAGGTTCACAAGCACTTGGAAAGGAGTTTCACTAAATTGCCAAAATTGCCCGTACAGATAAATCGTTTTTGCAAATTAAACTGTATTGATTCAGAAAGAATCAGGAGATGAGCCATATATGCTTAGAAAGATCCGGAAGTCTATTTTCTGGATAATTTACGGCTCGTAAAAATTATTTTTCTAGATAAAGTTATGGCAGTTTTAGTAGACAAAGGTTAAGCTAGAAGATGTCTCGTGCGCTCGAGCGCACCAGACCTGCGAACGAGCGTAGTGCGCACTTTGACATCCCACATCGGTTAGAAATACTTTGTCGCACATCATACTGCGCTCGAATGCACCAGGCTGTGATCGAGAGCACTCGGGCAGTATCCCACATCGAATTGGAAACACATTGCACTCTTGAAGTTTCCTTATAAAAGGCCCACTCCACTTCAGCTTTGAGGATCATCTGGGAGCAGATCTGGAGGGCTTTTGGGAGCAATCCAGAGGACTTTTGGAGGGCAAGCTGGGGAATCTCCATGATTTTGCTACCAAGGGGGGATGCTCACGGCGAGACCAAATATTTCCCTTGAGATTTTTGTTGTCTATTATATTTATGGGTAACTAAATTCTCAAGTGGGGCTAGGGATGAACTTGCACAATTAATGGTATTTTTATTTATTTTTAATTTGTGTATTTGAGTTTCAATTACTAAAACTTTTTTGTTTTATCATTTTCAATTCATTGGTGATACTTTCTTTTCCGAATAATCTTAGAATTTATTCTGTTTATAGATTCAGTCATGCTTTTTCTATTGAATGGTTTAGCTCTTTGATTATGTTTGGATTAATTATTTATCTATATTGATTTAGTTCTTTGCTGCAATATCGCTTCCTGAGTATATTATCATCGTTGGATTTTCTCAATAGTGATAATAATTTACGTATTTTAAAAGTGGTAAATGATTTCTCAAAAGGGTTACATTTGGTTTAATCTTGTTTTTAAATCTATATCTTCCGATTGGGAATTTTGGAAATTGAGTTCTCAATTGAGTTATTCAATG
The DNA here is from genome assembly GCA_023935145.1 of Bretschneidera sinensis. Lineage (NCBI taxonomy): Eukaryota > Viridiplantae > Streptophyta > Magnoliopsida > Brassicales > Akaniaceae > Bretschneidera > Bretschneidera sinensis. The sequence continues at coordinate 114,477,839 of CM043700.1, forward strand.
AATTAAGAGTAATTAAAATTCTAGATCTGTGCAAGGGATTCCCGACGCTTTACTATTTACCAAATTTACTGTTTCACTTTACATTGTTCTAAATTTTCATTTACAATCAATCTTTGTTCTCCATTAATTATTTGATATTTTTCTTTAGTTTCTTTGTACGTTCTACTATTATTTTAATTTTTCTCCATGTGGAATCGACACCCCAAAGCTGTGCTACAACTACCGCGTTATTCTTTGGGCGTAATCAAATTTTGGCATCGTTGCCATGGAGACGGTAAAAGAATTGCTAGATAGTTTTTCTTTTCAACAGTTATAAAGGCGGTAACTTCGTTCCTTCTTTTAGCTTGCTGCATTATTTATTTATTTATTTTCTCTTCTTTCTTTTTATAGTATATTTTTTTATTTATTATTATTATTTTGTGACCTTGCATGCCCAGATATAGAGACACTTTAGGTAGATTTGCTTGTAAGCCTGTGCTAGAGTTAGAATCACACTTTCTAAATCCTTTATTTGACAATCCATCTAGTCTTGAAGAAATGAGTGAACACGGAGATCAACCCACTAGGACCCTTCAGGATTACCTCCACCCTACATACATAGCCGCACCATCATGCATCATGTTTCTAGCTAACACTCGCCAACTGGATCTTAAAACAGGGATGATACAGTTACTCCCTACGTTTCATGACTTGAAAAATGAAAACCCATATGTGCACATTAGGGAGTTTGAGGAAGTAGTTGCGACTTTTCATAGTCAAAATAAAACTAATGACATTGTGAGACTTAAGTTCTTTCCTTTCTCTTTGATGGATAGAGCTAAGAGTTGGCTATACTCACTGAGACCACGATCTATTGAGTCATGGAATGAGATGACTCAGGTCTTCTTTAATAAATACTTTCCCTAACATAAGACCAATGCTTTAAAAAGGAAAATCTCCACCTTTGCACAAAAGGACAGTAAGACTTTGTATCAGTCTTGGGAGAGATTTAAGGAGTTGTTGAGTATGTGCCCTCACCATAGGTATGAGAATTAGCGCTTAGTGAGCTATTTTTATGAGGGACTTATATATAGAGAGCGCCAATTTGTGGAGATGATGTGTAATGGCGAGTTCTTACAAAAAGATCCTAATGAGGCCATAGAATACCTCAATGAGCTTGCTGAAAAAGCTCACACTTGGACTGGACCTAGTGCTACTGAAAGCACAAATAGGTCACGACCTGCAGGAAACCCAAATGGTGGTGGAATTTACCATCTTAGGGAAGAGAATAACCTAAAGGCTAAGGTTGATATGCTCACTAGGGAACTAGATGTGTTAAAAACTAAGGGCTTAAAGCCAACACATGTGGCTAATCATGCAAAGTCTTTTGGACCATGTTTTGTGTGTGGCGGGGTAGATCATCTCACCCAAGAGTGTCCCATATTTGCTGAGATGAGAGGGATGTATGAGGAACAATGTAATGCCTTAGGTATGTACAAGAAGCCTTTTTCACCTTTCTCTGATACCTGTAATCCAGAGTGGCACAATCACCCCAATTTTAGCTGGAAGTCTGAAAACCAGCCGTTTTCACAACCCCCTAGATCATATCCTGCACCATATCATGCACCTATATCTTCTAGGAGTCCTTTAGAAGAAACTTTGCATACGCTTATTGAGGCATAGGGTAAGACTAATCAAAGATTTGAATCTTTGATTACGCAGGTTGTTGAAAAAAGTAAGGAGATAAAGAGTCAAGTGTCCAAATTGATGAGCTCCTTGAGTGTGAATGAGCGAGGTAAGTTCCTTTCTCAAGCTTAGTCCACACCCCATGGTCAACACTTGGCACAAAAGAATTTGAATGAGGCAAATGCCATTATGACACAAAGTGTTAAGTCATTACACATCCCAACAACGAACAAATCAAAGGATGTGGACGAGAGCTACCAAGCATACATGATTGACTCACTCATGGAAAAAGTCCATCACCTTAATCCAGTGGACTCCACCCTCACCCATGGTTTCACAAGAGCAGATATTGAGCCCGAATATGTAGATGTTACTGATAACATCATCAAAGCTGTGCACATCCTTAAGGCCTCTCCAAAGCATACAAGCACAAAATTTGGCAGTGAAGCAGTTGCTGGTGCATTCAACTTATGTTTTTCTATGAAGGAATAAGAGCGTCTAGCTGAAGATGTAAAACTTAGCACTCATAGGAGGCACCCCACAGCATATCCTTTTATTTTTATTTTTAGTTTTTCATATTTCTTTTCTTGATTATTACTAGTATTTTGTTGTTTTCTAGTATTACCTTCGTGTTTCTTTTTTAGGGACAAATGTGCGCATTAGTTCAAGTTTGGGGGTGTGCTATGAGCTATGGCTATCCAACTCGTTCTCCATCTCCCAAGTCAGATCTTTCCATGTTATTCACATATTGGGGACAATGTGTAGTTTAAGTTTGGGGGTATGGGAGACACATTCACACACATTCTGTCCTATTTTTTTATTATTGAAAAGATAAATGCATGTTCATATTGTTCTAAAAAAATTTTGGTTGATCTAAACGAATACTGTGATGTGATGTCATTGGTGAGCTTAAAATCTTGAACACCTGATTTGATGATAGAGTTTTAAAATTTTGTTACTTACTTTAGGCATTTAAAAATTCACATGTTTGATCTAATCTTACACGAGCACATAAGCACAAAATAGTGTGAGGTATGACATGTGAGTTTAATGTGTATGTTTCCATGACTCAACTAAAACTGGATGACTTGTTGGATAAACACTTTGAAAAAAAAATTGCACAAAAAGAGAAAAATACTCATGATGATCATTAATAAAATTTTCGCTGAGTAACTGAACCTCTTGCCTCAATAAGCAGTGAGTGTTCACGTCAAAAGGTGGGAATTTTATTCATAATGATCATTGAGAAAATTTCCGCTGAGTAACTGGACCTCTTGCCTCAGTAAGCAGTGAGTGTTCACGTCAAAAGGTGAGAATTTTGCTTGGTAGTATTAAGGCCTGTTTAGTTTCGTAGCCTTTTTTACTCGAGTTAGTAAGTCCTTAGGGGTGTCTTTATTCCTAATGCCCTAAAACCATCTGATCTGGGAGTCACTGACTTAACACTCGCTACATGGGTCAATTAGAAAGCTTAAGGGAACTAAATATAGTAGAGCCTTATAATAAAAGAGAGAAGAAAATAAAACTATGCCATCATTGTTTATTCTGATGAGAAATTCTGTGAATCTTGAGACATGGAAACATTACACATTGGAGTTACTTGAAAGCCTCATCTTTATATGCTAATTCACTTTACACTAAGTCAGACTTGTGATGCCTTAGCCTGCCTTTTGTAAATAATTAGATTTTAAAATTCTTATTCATTGCGAAGATAGGTTTACATTTTAAGCTTGCTCATGACTGAATATCACGGTTTTGTGTGATGCTTAAATTTTAGGATACCATGAATGATGGATTTATCTTTGTGTTCTTTGTTTTTCATTTAGGTTTTTTTTTTTATTTTGTTTTGCTAAGGGACTAGCAAAATATAAGTTTGAGGGTATTTGATGAGTGCCAAATATTGCATATTTTGGCTCCTTAATTTACATTTGTTAGCTTAGAAATTTGTTACTTTGAGTTGTTTTTTATTGTTTTACAGGTTCACAAGCACTTGGAAAGGAGTTTCACTAAATCGCCAGAATTGCTCGTACAGATCAGTCTTTTTGCAAATTAAACTGTATTGATTTAGGAAGAACCAAGAGATGAGCCATATATGCTTAGAAAGATTCGAAAGTCTATTTTTGGAGAATTTTAAGGCTCGTAAAAATGATTTTTCTAGAGAAAGTTATGACAGTTTTAGTAGACAAAGGTCAAGCTAGAAGATGCCTAGCGCACTCGAGCGCACCAGACCTGCGATCGAGCGCAGATGTGCACTTTGACATCCCACATCGCTTAGAAATACTTTGCAGCACACCAGGCTGCGATCGAGCGCACTCGGGCAGTATCCCACATCGAATTGGAAACACATTGCACTCCTGGAGTTTCCCTATAAAAGGCCCACTCCACTTTAGCTTTGAGGATCATCTGGGAGTAGATCTGGAGGGCTTTTGGGAGCAATCCGGAGGAATTTTGGAGGGCAAGCTAGGAAATCTCTGAGGCTTTACTACCAAGGGGAGATGCTCACGGCGAGATCAAATCTTTCCCTTGAGATTTTTGTTGTCCATTATATTTATGGGTAACTAAATTCTCAAGTGGGGCTAGGAATGAACTTGCACAATTAATAGTATTTTTATTTATTTTTAATTTATGTATTTGAGTTCCAATTACTAAAACTCTTTTGTTTTATCATTTGCAATTCATTGGTGCTATTTTCTTTTCCGAATAATCTTAGAATTTATTTTGTTTATAAATTCAGTCACGCTTTTTCTATTGAATGATTTAGATCTTTGGTTATGTTTGGATCAATTATTTATCTATATTGATTTAGTTCTTTGCTGCAATATTTCTTCCTGAGTATATTGTCGTCGTTGGATTTTCTCAATATTGATAATAATTTACGTATTTTAAAAGTGGTAAATGATTTCTCAAAAGGGTTACATTTAGTTTAATCTTGGTTTTTAAATCTATATCTTCCGATTGAGAATTTTGAAAATTGAGTTCCCAATTGAGTTATTTAATGAATTAAGAGTAATTAAAATACTGGATTTGTGCAAGAGATTCCCGACGCTTTACTATTTATCAAATTTACTGTTTCACTTTACGTTGTTTTAAATTTGCATTTACAATCAATCTTTGTTCTCCATTAATCATTTGATATTTTTCTTTAGTTTCTTTGTACCTTCTACTATTCTTTTAATTTGTCTCTCTGTGGAATCGACACCCCAAAGCTGTGCTACAACTACTGCGTTATTCTTTGGACGTAATCAAGTATGATGGGAGAATAAGCATGAGCTAGTTCTGTCGACCATGAAGGGTGTCAATCTCTTTGCTTTCATTTTAAATTAGCGCCAACCTTAAAAGTCAAGTATTTCTTTTTTATGAGTTTGCAAATAGTCATTTCACTTTATTATTTGTCATTTCTTGAGTCAAGTTTTTCATTTGGTGTCAAGTACTTCAAGTTTTACCTTGAGTCCATGGATGTACTTTTCTTATTTCTTCTTAATCAAAGTTTTTTTGCTCTTAATATTTTCATTGTGTCACTTCTTACATTTGATGGTGTTTGATTAATAAAAATTGATAAGATGGCCTAATTCACTTGAAATAATTATTATATGTTTTATGCTAAGGATAATTCTTTGATAAGCTAAATTGATCACTCTCATTCTACTCAAACAAATGTATACAATTGGTCAAATCTCTTGAATATTGCAATGGTATATTTACACTTTTCCCAATGTATTGAGTTACAATGAAATGAAGAGTCAAGATTTCAAGATATTCAATTTGAATTAAGTTTTAGAAATCTTCACCCGCACAAATTTGTGTTTTGGAAAGACTAAACTGTTGAAGTTTTTAAATGAAAAGAGGTCATTTTTTCATGATACCCCTTTCATTTTTCTCTTAAAAAAAAATCTCTTGCTAACCCTTTGAGCTTGTAGACTGAGGTTTCAACCCAAGAGGGGGGGGGGGGGGGAGGGGATGCATTGGGTTTTAAAAAACTTTTGCTAATTAATCACAAGTTTATAAAAACAGTTTAATCCACAAGCATGTAAACAAGTAAAGTGCTGTAAACAAAAGAGTTTAAGGAATAGAAGATGCAAAGTTAGTTTATAGTGGTTTGGCAATATCGGATTCGTTCCAACCCTACGTCCACTCTCTTCAAGGAACCTCTTTGAAGCAATCCACTAAAAACCTTTAGTCGTGCAACTTCACGGGTGTTGCACAAACCTTACAAACAATCTCTTCCACCTGGAAGCTTATCCCTTCCTCCCGGAAGCTAATCTCTTCCTTTCGAAAGTTGATCTCTTTACTATAAATGATGTAAAGTAAATGGTAGAGAGACAGCAATGAAAAGCTTATACAATTGAATAATATCTCTCTTTCAAGGTAAAGCTTGAAGAATGGCTCAACAATAAATATTTAAAAGCTTTTGTGTATCAATGAGTAAAAACTTGATTGACTATTTAATCTCTTTTTTTTTAAATGCTCAATAGAGTGGGTTTATATAGCCTTGTATTGATATGGTCGTTTTGTACTGACTTGGAATGCTTTGGTGCATTTTGTACTGAATTCTCGCGTCTCAACGGTCATATTTTTTGAATTACCAGTCGACTAGATCTTAGTACCAGTCGACTGGGTCAGGTGAAAAGTCTCACCTTTAAGGCTATGACTGGTACCAGTCGACTGGGTAGGACTTACCAGTTGACTAGGGACCTTCTGTCCAAAGTACCAATCGATTGGTATGAGGCACCTAGTCAACTGGGGACACACTGTCCCATATCCTAGTCTTCTGGTATAAGTACCAGTTGACTGGGTTGTCTTAAACCCAGATTTTTATTCTTTGAAACGTTTTTTTATTTTAAAACGTTTGAATGAATAGTTTTGTTAAAAATGCTTTTTTAAAAGGAGCGATTGGACAAGCTTGTTACTTGAACTGGTGAAATTTACAACTTGATTCTATACCTTGTACCTATACTAGATCTTCTGTCTTGACTTGGTGTTTGATTCGGGTTGAGTTCTTGCACCTTGATTCTTGCTTGTATGCTTTTATCGCTTAATACACTTAGATAGCATGGTTAGTATAATTAGAGTTATGTTTTATCATCATTAAAATTTAGGTGAGGGTCAACAATCTCCTCCTTTTTGATGATGACAAAACTAATGAGAGAAAAAAGTTTTAAAAACTAAGTGTTGGATTTTTTGAGAAAATCGGGCAGAGTTTCCTTTGTTTTTTGAATAAAACCAACCTGTAAAAAGATAAAGAACAGTTTATACACAACACAACCAATCAACTCAACATGTGAAATCATTCACCAAGTTCTTTGGAGCAATGCTCCCCCTAAATCTATGCACTATTTTGAGTTTACAGTTAGTTTTCTCATTTTCTCATATTTTTCTCCTGTTTTGATAATAGAATAAAAAAAGATTAGTAGACCAAAAAAATAAGCTAAATGGATACCATAAACATGAAGAGCATGCATAAACAAACTTGTACACAAAAATTTGGCATCATTCAGAGTTGGAAAGGGGTTGGCTGGAGGCTCGTGATAGCCTATAGAAGATCACCATACCCAGCTGGACCAGAACTCGAGTTGCCCATAGGAGGTGCTCAGGTATCCGTATCCATAGAAGTAGCAGCAGCATCTAGACCCTCGTCCTCATCATCACTGCTCTCGTCCTCTCCAATCCGAATGTTCTTCTCGGCCTTGGAATAGATGAAGCCGTCTTAGACTGTGCATCCCATCTTCTTCAGCGAGGTGGTGTTGATGATGTCCTTGAGGCCGATGTCTTGAGGTTCGGAGGCAAGAAGAGGCACCCGAAAGTGCTGGAAGATGAGCGTGATGAGTATCTCGTAGAGAAGACATCCAAAGTCGCTCGCTTCGTCATTTATCATGTTGGCGAGTAGCAGGTGGCAGATATTGAAGTGGTGCCTAGTTTTAAGGCACCAAATCAATACGACATCTATCTTAGATAGATAGCCCCGACTTCTGAGTCTCAGGTGGATGGTCCAACTCACAATGAGGTTGAACAATTTTGAGTCAAGGGACATGTCACGACATGTGTGAAATGTAATGGGTCGAAACATATAGTTAGGGTCACTCTTAACTATCCGAAATGCCTCCTCATAATCAAAATTGTCTGGCCATCCGTCCAGACTCCATTGGATCCCTCCTACAGGGATCCTCAGGATACTCATCAAGAGGTCAGAGAGTCTTAAAGCTCTGTCCTGGGCTTCTTGCTCGAAGAGCCCGCTACGCCCTTTCTTCTTGAATTTGGAGCTGTAGATTTGATGGACCTTGGCCTAGTAGGCGCATGTGGTCCCCCAACGGTGGTTTTTATACGGATTCTATCGGTCATTTTAGAAGAAAGTGAGTTTTTGGTGAAAAGGGGTATTGTGTGGAAATTGGAGATTTCAACTGTAGAAAGTTGAAATGGATGGTGTGGATGAGTAGATCGAGGTGTGTCTTAAGTGTTTTATGGATTCTTTTGTCAAAAGGAAAAAAAAATTTAGAGAGAAAAAGCTTAGGGTTTTGAAAATGGCGTAAAAATCTGGAAAAAACGAATAGGCTATTTATAGAATCGCGATACCAGTCGATTAGGGTTAGGGTACTAGTCGACTGGGTTCTTTGCAGATTTGAAAAGTTTCACATACTAGTCAACTGGGTAGGGATACCAGTCGATTAGGTAAACTGGTAGAAGGATACCAGTCGATTGGGTAGTTTATACCAATCGACTGGGTGGTTAACAGATTTTCAAAAAATGGCTTCAAACAAGGTTTTTGATTACTAGTCGACTGGTATGGACTTACCAATCAATTGGAAGATTAGGCAGAGACTTACCAGTCGATGGTAGACTTACCAGTGGACTAGACCCTTAAGAAAATTTCTAGTCTTGAGTCTTAGCACGAAATTTGTTTATCTATACCATCTTGAGTGAGGGAGTTCTTACATAAGGTTTAATACTCTTTCACTAGATGTTAAATATGCAAAATGATGAATGATGAAACAATTAAACATACAGTTTATCATAATCTAACAATCCCATTGACAACCTAATTTTGCAAAAACTTGCTTCACTTAGAGGTTTTGTAAGAATGTCAGCTATTTGATCTTCTGAAGGTATGAATTCTAGTCTTATATCACCTTTTTTAGTATGATCTCTTAAGAAATGATGTCTAATTTCTATGTGTTTAGTTCTAGAGTGCTAAATAGGGTTCTTGGTTAGGTTGATAGCACTAGTAATATCATAATGTTTTGGGATATTTTTAAAGTTCATGCCATAGTCTTCTAGTTGTTGTTTCATCCATAACACTTGGGCACAACAACTTCCAGTTGCTACATATTCTGCCTTGGTGGTTGATGTTGAGCGTTTATCTACCTAAATTAATAAGCAAATAATCGAACTTATTTTACTTACAAGTGCACAAGGTCTACAGTAGCATAGTGTGCAAATGCGAGATCATTTCTACAAAGATTGGTGAATTTCGATTTAAAATTAATTTCACAAAGTAAAAATAGATAGAAATAAATATTGAGTTTAGATTGATAATGATAAAGGTGTAGGGACTTGGTATCCACCATTAATCATGCTACCCCAACAAGACAATATGCCAATGCTCTACTCATGCTATGAATACCTACTAGTTATCAACCTAAGAGCTTGGTCTACTCCTTAAGCTATAGATTTCCCTGAGCAATGAGTTAGGCATGGTGTATTCTCTAACTTTTTTCTCTTTTAAGGGATTTAGCATGGTGTATACTTAGTTGTTCCTTAAGAGAGCATAGGATCTATGGAAATCAACAACCATACGGGACCTAGGGCTTAGTCCACTCCCGATTTCCCATGTTGATTAACCCAAGAATCTGGTGTGGATACTTTTGTTACTATTGTTGAACCCAGGACTTGGTCATCCAAATTGATTTAATACCACATGCATATGTTGATCCGACACGCGCATATGAGGAATTTAAATAAAAACAAGCATTAATCAAATTAAGAATCATAGCATAAATATTGCAAAGGCACCAATACTGAATTATTGGTTAAACATAATTAGGGCTTCAACCAAGCCCTTACTAGGGTTTAGTTACACATGCTAAGTATTCTGAACATTATAACTATAACTAAACTAAAGAGAAAGATAAAACTCGAAGAATGCTGTGGAGACGAGTCGTCAATTCCTCTCCAAGCTTACAACTTCAAGAAAAATAAAAAAATAATCAAAATGTAATCAAAAGTATGTTTTCTGTGTTTTACAAGTCTATATATAGGGTTCAGGGGAGCCTTGAAACCCTAATTTCCAATTTGAGAACCGGAGACTTCTTTCCAAAACTGGCTCTGCCGCCTCTCTGTGCGTGTGCGCTCGATCATGAGCTTCTGTGCTCGAGCGCATGGGTGCGCTCGATCACTCTAAGTATGCGCATGAGTGCTTGTGCACTCGATCACAAGAGAGGTGCGCTCTTGCTAGTTTGTAGATCTTCACTTTTTATTCCTTAGAGCTCCAAAATGTCTTCTTTTCTTCAAAGACCTATGAAAAACACAGAAAACACAAAAATGAAGTAGAATCTACTAAAACAGATAAACAAATAGCCTAACAAGTGTAAATTAAGAGGCTTAAATATGACTATTTAAGCACTTATCACACCCCCAAACTTACATATTGCTAGTCCCTTAGCAATACAAAATGAAAGACTATATGAAAACAAAATCAAAGATAAATTCATTCTTCATGATATCCAAAAATTTGGGTTGCACATAAAACCATGATGATTGTTCATGAGTAAGCTTATAATAAAAACACATTTTTGTAGTGAATAAGGATTTTAAGAGTTCATGTTACTTACCCAAGGTTCGTTTAAGGCATCACAAGTTTGATTTGGTGTGTGGTGAATTAGCACATAGAAGATGGAGCTTCCAATTAATTTTAACGTATAGTGTTTCAATGTTCAAACCTTCATTGAATTCCTTATCTAACAGAACAAAAATGGCATAGTTTTTACTTCTTTTCTTTTTTTCTTTCACCATGATATTTTTGCTATGTTGAGTTCCATTAAGCTTTCTAATTGACCCTTGTAGCGAGTGTTTAGCCAATGGCTCCCAAACCAGATGGTTTTAGGGCATTAGATGTAAAGACACCCCTAAGGACTTACTAACTCAAGTTAAAAAGGCTACGGAACTAACAGGTCTTAATGCTGCTAAGTGAAATTCCCACTTTTTGATGTGAACACTCACTACTTACTGAGGCAAGAGGTCAAGTTACTAAGTGGAAAGTTTTTAATGATCATTAGAAGCATTTTATTTTCTTTTTGCATGATGGACATTTTTCTTTATTTTTCTATGCCAAAGTGTTCTTCTAACAAGTTATCCGATTACAATTAGGTCATAGAAACATATATATATATATATATATATATATATATATATATATATAAATTAAATGTCATACCCCACACAATTTCGTGTTAATGTGCTCGTGTCAGATCTAGATCAAACTTGTGAATTCTTAAGTGCCTTGAGGTAGGTAATTAAACTTTTAAAATTTTTATTACTAGGCTATGTGTTCTAAATTTTAAGCTTACTAATGAAGTTTTGTCATAATATTTATTTTAAATCAACCAAAATTTTCAACACAAAATGAACATGCGTTTATCTTTTTTTTTTAAAAAAAAAAACTGGGACATAGTATGTGTATATGTTTCTCCCTACCCCCAAACTTAATATACACATTGTCCTCAATGTGTTAGTGTCATGAAAAGATCTGACCTGGGAGATGGATAGCTAGACTACTGACATTGCTCGTAGCACGCCCCCAAACTTGAACTAGATGCACGCACTATGTTCCTAACAAGGAAAAACAAACGTTGTGCCAGAAAACAAGAAATATGGAAAATAAACAGATAAATAAACATAAATACTAACAAGAAAAAAAAATACTATAATGAAAAGGATATGTTGTTAGGTGCCTCCCATTAGCACTAAGTTTTATGTCTTCAGCCAGACGGGGTATCCTCTCACTGCTGGTCATCGGGTAGTGCAGTCGAAGAGGTACCGGGTGCAGGAGGTAGACGATCGAGGATAGCTTGTAGTATCGCCTTCTGTCGTGCAAACTGCGCCTCCAAACCATCTATCCGCTAATGGATCAGTAGGGTCGCATCCTTGTCCTCCCGACTGATATTGGAGTGCTCGCAACAGAAAGAGGACAGTTCCTTGAAAAGGTACTGGTACTCTATGGACCCCATATCTGGCTGGTCATCCTCCCATGTAAGGCTCATTGTCGGGTGCTCGGTGTCCATCGGATCATCTACCACTGGTTCATCAATAGGAACATGCTCCCAGAGTCCTCAGGGCATGTGGGACTAGCTGAGGCTCCATTGGGCCCTCCTAAAGAATGGATGGTCACTGACTGGTCCGTTGACAGAGGAACCCTTGATCCCCTTCTTCTTGAAGATTTGGCTGAGTAGAAAGGGAAAGAGGAGCCCCATGCATTAGCCGTGGAGGTCTGATAACTGTGCACATACTCTCAGAACTTGTGCATCTGACTCCATATGACGGCTGGTATGGAGTACCAGTGACCTTGATGAAAGGCATAGAGAGCTTGTATGAACTTATCCCTCCTCTGAGTCTTGTGCCCCATGGGACACACATTACGCTGGAGGATGGAGTCCACGAGCTAGAGGTAGGAAGGCAACTTCGATCGACTCCCTGTATTGTTGTGCCGGTCCGCATACTGGCCCGCACACATATCCTCATGATGTGGGGCAGAGAAAACTGGTCTGACTGTTCCTCTATATGGTTGTCCTCCGAAAGGGACTCATCACAGCAATGGAGAGTAGTGGCGATATCAGTAGTGGTCAGCTCTATGAATCTGCCCTGGACTGAAGAGGATAAGATCTTTGGGCAAGTGCAGTCATAGGTCAGGTTCTCGTAGAAGCTGACCATGAATCTAGCGTAGGTCATCGAACAGACCAGCTTGAATAGCCACTTGAGACCCCGGACATTGAACTTTTAGACTGCCCATCTCGTGACGTCCAAGCTCTTGAAATCCCCATAGATGTTGAACATAGTCTCTAACAGGATTTTGCGCTGCTCGAAACTAGGCTAGGTGTAATAAGAACAGCTACTAGAGGCTCGAGAACCGGATGCTATTTACTTAGGCATGAAAGTGTAGCTTCTGATGTGAGTGCGCTCGACCTCAGTTAATTCTGTGCTCGATCACACAGATTGAGGTGCACTCGATCACAAAGTTCTAGCACTCGATCGCACTCGTGCAGGCAATATGTCAAGCAGTTTACGTGTAACAGAAACTCAAAGCTGTAGAAATCACAAGAACTCGATCCCAACTCCCTGTAATCATGAAAACAAATAATCAACACACAAGATAAACACATAATATGAGGAAAAGATAAATTAAAAACTAGTGTGTGATGGTGTGCAAGTGATTTTCATAAAAATGGGTTGTGCATACCGTTTATGACTTGGGAAAGTATAGGGTTATGTGATGGGGGAAGGGGAATGGTTGTGCTGGTAATAGGGAGTTGTACGGTGGTAAGGTGGCAGTTTTGGTGGAGTGGAGGTGGTGAGAAGGTGGCTTTGAAGCAAATGTTGTGCAGGACTAGGGCGAGTGTGACAGATAGGGTGAGGGGTGCGCTAGAGCGTAATGTTGGGTGATTAGGGTTTGTGAGTGAACTGGGTTTAAAACCTTCATGTGCCTTCTCTACCCCGAGTATGCTCGAGTGCATGGTGAAGTTTACTCTCGCACTTGTGCGTAAGTATGTGGTGGGGTGATTTCCCAACAGTGGTATCAGAGCTAGAGGAGATACCACAATAGTGGTATCAGAGCTAGAGGAGATACCACAATAGTAGTATCAAAGCTAGAAGAGATATCACCAACAGTGGTATCAGAGCTGTGGTCCAAGAATAGAAGGTATCGGAGCAAGACTCCAAGAACCAAAGGTCAACTTCTTGGGTGATTCAAGAACGGTGCTGGGATCAAAATCTGATTGTGTTCTTGAGGGTGATTCAAAAACGGTATTGAGATCTATCTTTGATCGAGTTCTTGAGATTTAGAAGAAGTTGGAAAGGAATTGTGGGTGCTGCATAAATCTGGGATTTTCTTTGTAAGAGGGCTTCAAATTTTATTGTTGAGACGTTTGATGGAAATGGAGACTTTGCCCTTTGAAAGTGGAAGATCAAAGTTTTTCTTATGCAACAGAAGGTGGACTTGGCTCTTGGAGAAGATGACACTTTTTCTAGCAAGTATCACGGAAGTCCAGTGGATTGAGATGAAGAAGATAGCGTACAATACCATTTTTTTGCACATGTTGGATAGTGTCACAAGGGAGTGCGGAGATTCGGAAGATCCAGCTATCATATGGAAGAAACTAGATGAGTTGTTTCTTACCAAAACTCTCCCTAATAAAATTTATCTTCTTAAAAGAATCTTTTCTTTTAAAATGGATCCTAATAAAGAGTTGTAAGATAATTTTGATGTGTTTAATAAGTTAGTTCAAGATTTGAATAGCTGTAGCATTACATTCCCTGATGAACAATTGGCTGTTATTTTGTTAAATTCTCTTCCTGATTGTTTTGATAATTTGATTAATGCTATTGAATATAGAAGAGATATACTAACCAAGGAAATCGTGATTAATTCTATAAGGGCTCATGATTTCAAAGCAAAGATGAGGGAAGCATCAAGTGGAGAAAGACTGTTCGTTAGAGGAAGGCTAACAACTAGGAATGGCAGTAGCATTCATGGCAACTACCGAGAGGAATCAAGAGGTAGAGGGCAGAGCCATGGGAGATCTCATTCTAAATCAAGATTTGGAGGAAAGAGATGCTTCTACTGCAACAATGAGGGCCATTTCAGGAGAGATTGCAAGAAGAAGACATGAGATGAGAGAGGAAGAAGCCATACCAACAATGGAGAGGCTTTAGTTGCCAAAGGAGAACAGGAAGATGATGTTCTTGTTGTGTTCTCAAATGTGACCAAGAGGCAAGGCAATGAGAAATGGATTTTGGATTCCGAATGCACGTATCACATGTGCCCTCACAAGGATTGGTTCAAGAATTTCCAGGAAACCAATGATGGAAAGGTTTTCTTAGGGAATGACACTTCTCGCCAAGTGAGGGGGATTGGAGACATCCAGTTGAGGATGTTTGATGGAGTCACGAGGTTGTTGCTGAATGTGAGATATCTTCCGGATTTGAAGAGGAATTTGATCTCATTGGGGAAACTGGATTCCATGGAGTATACATACAAAGCAGAGCGAGGAAAGATCAAGGTGACCAAGGGATCTTTGATAGTGATCAAAGCAGCAATAAAAGATGGACTCTATGAGATGATTGGAGAGATAGAAATAAAGGATCAAATATCAAGCTTGATGGTTGAGATGGATAAGGCAGCCCTTTGGCACACTCACTTAGGACATATAAGCAAAAAGGTCCTGTAAGTTCTCAGCAAGGATGGTCTACTTGGAGGAGACAAAGTAGAGAAACTTGATTTCTGTGAGTGTTGCGTTCTTAGGAAGCAACACTGGGTTAGCTTCAACACCGGAGTGCATAAGTTTAAGGGGATTCTTGACTACATTCATTCGGACCTTTGGGGACCAGCAAGAACACCAACACAGGGAGGTAACTTTTACTTTCTGTCTTTAATTGATGATTATTCAAGAAAGGTTTGGGTTTATTTGCTTAAAAATAAATCAGATGCTTTGAATAAATTTATGGTGTGGAAAAAGTTGCTGGAGAGTCAAACAAGTAGGGTAGTTAAGGCTTTACGAACCAGTAATGGATTAGAATTTTGCAATAAGGATTTTGATAAATTATGTGAGTTAAATGGCATTCTAAGACATAGAACGGTTGTAAAAACACCTCAGCAAAATGGAGTTGCTATGAGGATGAATAGGACCCTTATGGAAAAGGTTAGGTGCATGTTAATTGGGTCGTTTACCAAAATATTTTTGTGGGGAAGCTGTGTCTACTGCTGCATACTTGGTTAATAGATCACCCTCTAGAGCTTTAGGGCTCAAGACTCCCATGGAGATGTGGAGTGGGAAACCCGCTGAGTTGAGCAACCTTAGGACTTTTGGGTGTGCTGCATTTGCACATCAAAAGGATGATAAACTTAACCCAAGGTCTAAAAAATGTGTGTTTCTAAGGTATGGTGATGGGGTTAAGGGGTATAGGTTGTGGTCCTTAGAACCAAAAGGAATGAAACTCATAATAAGTAGGGATGTTATTTTTAATGAATTGTTATTTCCTTATTTGGAAAAAACTAACCCTGTAGGGGCTAGTGAGCAAACCAGCCCAGAATTTGTGGAGCATTGCATCAAGGAAAACTCAGTTCAGGTAGAGCAAGGAAGGCAAGAGGGTTTGAACCAGGTAGAGCCCATTGATGAAGGCCAAGCTCAGGGCACTCAAGAGGAGGCTGAACTAGAAGAGGTTGATGTAGCAAGTCAAAATGACTACCAGCTCACAAAGGACTGGGGAAGGAGGGTGGTCAGACCACCTTTGAGATATGGGTTTACAGATGCTAATGTAGCAGCTCCTTAGACAGAAGGAGGGATGGTTGAACCAGAAACTTACATGGAAGCCATGAAATGTAAGGAGTCGTCAAAGTGGCAGCTAGCTATGGAGGAAGAAATTGATTCTTTGAGGAAGAACAACTCTTGGGAATTGATGCCCAAACCAAAAAAACAGAGAGTTGTGGATTGTAGGTGGATCTACAAGATCAAAGAAGGGAACACTCCAGGGGATGAAGTCCGGTATAAAGCTATGCTAGTGGCGAAGGGGTTCACATAAAGAGAAGGCATAGATTTCACCAAAATATTCTCATCGGTTGTGAAGTACAAGACGATACGGATAGTATTGGAAATGGTGATTGAATTCAATTGGGAAATCGAGCAAATGGATGTGAAGACAGCGTTCTTACATGGAGGGCTTGATGAGACCATCTACATGAGGTAACCCAAAGGCTATGAGGAAGGAAGGCAGGGAGAGTTGGTGTGCCAATTGAAGAAATCTCTCTATGGCCTGAAGCAATCACCTCGGCAATGGAATAAGAGGTTTGATTCCTTTGTAACTAGCTTGGGTTTCATTATGAGCTACTATGATTCATGCTTGTACTATAAGAGGCACAAGATAGAGGAAGTGGTGATCATCCTCATCTATATTGATGATATATTGCTGGTTAGGAGTAGCATGGAGAGGATAAAAGAATTGAAGTCTCAACTCAGTTTGAAGTTTGAGATGAAGGATCTTGGCCATGCACAGAAGATCTTTAGGATGAATATAATCCGGGAAAGGAAGAGAAACAACTTGAAGATTTCTCAGACTTCCTACATAGTGAAGATGATATCTAAGTTCTCTATGGAAGATAGCAAACTAATGAAGGTTCCCCTTGCTGGTCATTTCAAGTTCTCCAGCAATCAATGTCTGAGATCGGAGGCAGAGAAGAAGGAAATTGAAAAGGTCCCTTACTCTAGTGCGGTTGGTTCAGTTATGTTCACCATGGTAAGCACTAGACCTGATATTGCTCATGCAATAAGCGTTCTCAGCAGGTTTATGAGTAATCCCATAAATGAGCATTGGCTTGGGATGAAGTGGTTGCTGAGGTACTTGAAGGGAAGCCCAGAAGTAGGGCTGATTTATGAGAAGAGGGGTAAGTCCATCTCTCTTGAGGGTTATGCGGATTCAGACTATGGAGCAGACTGGGATAAAAGAAGATCAATTATCTCCTACTTCTACAACTTAAATGGATGTTATATAAGTTGGAAGGCTCAGTTGTAGTCGGTGGTAGCACTCTCAACAACCGAGGTTGAGTACATAGTGGCAACGGAAGCTATTAAAGAGGCTATGTGGTGCAAAGGGTTGTTGGAATAGTTGAAGGTCCTGAAAGAGCAGGTGGTGGTGTATTCGGATAGCCAAAGTGCATTGCACTTGTGTAATAATCCGGTGTTCTATGAGAGGACAAAGCACATGTGTGTTTGGTATCATTTCATTCGGGAAAATGTTACAGAAGGATGCATTCATGTGGACAAGGTAGCCATGGAGGAAAATCCTACAGATTTAGGCACCAAAGTTCTACCTCTAAGTAAGTTCAATCATTTCCTTGGACTACTTATGATTGGAGTCTGTTGATATGATGACTCAAGATGAGTTTGGATCCTGAGTTCTCTGCACAATGGGTTCGGGTTTAATCGCTTAGACAAAGGTAGAGATTGTTGGAGTTTGTCTAAGGTTTAAAAATGGTTTGAAAAGGTTCTTCATAAGACCTTAGTGCCTCAGCACACAAAGTGTGTGCCTCAGTGCACAACAAGTCAAGAAAAGTGCAGCATCAGGTCAAGCTGCGGCCCAGCCTTCCCAGGCCATGGCGCCCAGAGAATGATGTATGTGTGCCCTGGCTTGAGCCGCGGCCTGCCCTGTTCTGGGCCACGGCATTAGGCACACTGAGACTAGTTTCTTCAACCTTTTGAGAGGTGTGTGGATGCATAAACAAAATGCACAGGATCACTAAGGATTGATGAAGGGCTATGATTGAATGGTCCTCAAGATCTAAGGGTGGAGATTGACTTCAAAGATTGGCTCAAGAAGTGGTGCACTATATAAAGGGTCACCTAGCTTAAATCTCAATAATAACACAACAAACACAAGTGATCATCATACAAGAGAATTCAAGTGCAAGTGTGAGAGTGCAAAGACATAAAACACAGGAGAGGCACTAGAATAGATCTCAAAAGAGAGGGTGGTTGTAAAGAGAGAGTAACATAGATTATGGGTAGAGGGCATTGTAATAGTTCTTATCACTTTCTTTCTTCTCTTCTTTGGTTCTTCAAGAACTTGGGTTTCTTGAAGAGGAGTTCCTGTAACTTGTAAGAACTCATTGGTTTAGTGCAGAGAGTTTGGAGGAACTTACGGGGACGTAGGCTATTGCCGAACCTCGATAACAAGTGCTGTGTTTTTTCTTTTCTTTTATTTATATTTATGTTTCTGATCATTACAAGTCATTCTAGACTTGGGTGTTTGAAAAATCACCTCCTGGGCATATCAAGGTGATTTCCCAACACTGTTCTTGTGAATTCATCAGCTGTTGGTGTTGGGATACCAACTATTGTTGCTGAGTTGCCAGTTGCCTCACAAGACTCTCTAGGTCATTTTTCTTTGTTTCAGGAACTGAGTGGGCTGCTGGTTGGGAGTTTCTTTGCTGCCCTTGACTTTTCTGATTGTTGCTCCAAGAAACGTTTAGGTGATTCCGCCATCCAGGGTTGTAGGTGTTTGCATATGGATTGTTCTTTGGCGGATAGTTGTTTAGTCCCACAAAATTTGCTTACTCGGGGTTTGCAGATGAATACAAGGGACATGTCTTAGTATTATGATCAAATTGGAAACATATCGCACATACCTAGAGTGCTGTAGCCAGTGGATTAGGTGATGCATTCTGAGCGGCCATGGCTTTAACTAGCAGATCTAGTTTCCTCTCCACAGTAGCTATTTGGGTAGAAGATCCTCCATTTAGGTTCACCTCATACATACCTTTGCTCTTGGTTACATTTCTACCACGAGAGGAGAACTGCTGGGTGTGTTCACTTAAGGTTTCAAATAGCTCCATGGCTTCTTTGCTACTTTTCTCCATCAGTACTCCTCCACAATCTGAATCCACAATACTTTTATTAGTATCACTTAAACCTTCATAAAAAGCTTGTACCAGTTCATCCCGAGGTAGATTGTGATGTGGACATTGGAGTAGCAGCTCGTTAAAATATCCCCATGCCTCAAAGAATAGGTCTCCATCCTTTTGTTGGAAAGACTAAATCTCCTTCCTCATTTGCCTCGTCTTTTAGGCTGGGAAAAACTTCCTTTGGAATTTGCTGGCTAACTCCTCCCAAGTGTGAATAGAAACTGCAGGCAATGAATTGTACCACAGTTTAGCATTATCTTTTAAGGAAAAAGGGAAAAGAATTAACCTTATTCCTTCTTGGTCTAAGCCTTGGATGTGCTGGAACTTGCAAAGATCGAAGAACTCTCGAAGGTGTAGGTGTGGATCCTCATTAGGTGTTCCCCAAAAGTGAGTCAATGCACTGAGTATCTGTAGAGATATGTAGTAGTTGCCTTCCACCTCTGGTTGATAAGCAATGCAAGATGGTTAGTCGAGGTTCCATGGGATAAAGGATTGCTTCATCGGTCTTCGCTCAGGTGGTTGTTGATTTCTGATCTATTCCACCATTCGTGCTTCTTCCTTAATTTCTTCTTCTGCCTCTTCAGAGTTGTCTCTAAGCCTTTGTCGGATGGTCCACTCAAGCTCGGTATCGAGGGGAAAAAATGTTGGATGTCTGGATTGAAGCTCGTGCATGAATCAGTAACAATTGCTTTAGTGCAGCAGTTCAACACTACTACCTGGGTAACTCTCTTCCTCAAGTGTGCTCAATTGCACAGAGGGGTGCGCTCGATCGCAAGTGGCACAGAGAGTTCTGCTAGAGTGCCTGAAACAGGAAACGAAAAAAGAAATAGATTAGGTTTTCGATGAAATAAAAATAACGATGAAAATAAGAAACTTAAAATTTGAGATTATTGATAAAAATAAAACAGAATAAATAAATAAAAATTACTAAACTAAACGAAAATAATTCTAGAAAGAAATTTAGCGCAATCCCTAGTAACGGCACCAAAAACTTGTTGAGCGTTTATCTACCTAAATAAATAAGCAAATAATCGAACTTGTTTTACTTGCAAGTGCACAAGGTCTACAGCAGCATAGTGTGCAAATGAGAGATCATTTCCACAGGGATTGGTGAATTTCGATTTAGAATTAATTTCACAAAGTAAAAATAGATAGAAATAAATAATGAGTTTAGATTGATAATGATAAAGGCGTAGGGACTTGGTATCCACCACTAATTATGCTACCCCAACAAGACAATATGTCAAGGCTTTACTCATGCTATGAATACCTACTGGTTGTCAACCTAAGGGCTTGGTCCACTCCTTAAGGTATTGATTTCCCTAAGAAATGAGTTAGGCATAGTGTATACTCTAACTCTTTTCTCTCTTAAGGGATTCAGTATGGTGTATACTGAGTTGTTCCTTAAGAGAGCATAGGATCTGTGGAAATCGACAACCACACAGGACCTAGGGCTTGGTCCACTCTCGGTTTCCCATGTTGATTAACCCAAGAATCCAGTGTGGATATCTTTTGTTACTATTATTAAACCCAAGACTCGGTCATCCAAATTGATTCAACTAACTAATCCATACCACATACATACACTGATCAGACACACACATATGAGGAATTTAAATAAAAACATGCATTAATCAAATTAAGAATCACAGCATAAATATTGCAAAGGTGCCAATACTGAATTATTGGTTAAACATAATTAGGACTTCAACCAAGCCCTCACTACGGTTTAGTTACACATGTTAAGTATTCTGAACATTATAACCATAACTAAACTATAAGAGAAAGATAAAACCTGAAGAATACTGTGTAGATGAGTTGTCAATTCCTCTCCAAGCTTACATCTTCAAGAAAAATCAAAAAATAATCAACAGGTAATCAAAAGTATGTTTTCTGTGTTTTACAAGTCTATATATAGGGTTCAAGGGAGCCTTGAAACCCTAATTTCCAAATTGAGAACCGGAGACTTATTTTCAAAACTAGCTCTGTTGCCTCTCTATGCGCATGAGTGCTTGTGCGCTTGATCACAAGAGAGGTGCGCTTGCTAGTTTGCAGATCTTCACTTTTTATTCCTTAGAGCTCCAAATGTCTTCTTTTCTTCAAAGACCTATGAAAAACACAGAAAACACGAAAATGAAGTAGAATCTACTAAAATAGATAAACAAAGAGCCTAACAAGTGTAAATTAAGGGGCTTAAATATTACTATTTAAGCACTTATCAGTTGATAGTGCAACGGAGTTTTGTTTCTTAGAAAACCAAGAGGTTAACATTGCACCTAAGAATTGGCATGTTCCACTTGTGCTTTTTCTATCTAACCTACATCCAGCAAAGTCAGTATTTGAATATCCTACAAATTCAAAAGATGAATCTCTAGAGTACCATAATCCTAAGGTTTGAGTTCCTTATTGATATCTAAGGATCCTTTTTACAGCAACTACATGTGATTCCTTAGGATTAGCCTGAAATCTAGCACACATGCATACACTGAACATTATATCAGGTCTACTTGCAGTCAAATAAAGTAAAGCTCTTATCATGCTTCTATAATATTTAGTATCTATACATTTACCTTCTTCATCAAGATTAAGTTTTGTTGAGGTGCTCATGGGTGTACCAAATGGCTTTGAGCTTTCCATCCTGAACCTCTTTAGTAGATCCTTAGTGTACTTTGATTGATTGATGAAGATGCCTCCTTTCAATTATTTGATTTGAAGTCCAAGGAAGTAGGTAAGCTCTCCTATCATGCTCATTTCAAATTCACCTTGCATGCACTTGGCAAACTCTTAACACATAGATTCATTAGTAGCACAAAATATAATATCATCAACATATATTTGGACTAGTAGAGTGTCATTTATGTGAGTTTTTGTGAAGAGGGTTGTGTTTACTTTCCCTCTTATAAAATTATTGTTAATAAAAAATTTACTTAGTCTTTCATACCATGCTCTTGGAGCTTGCTTCAACCCATATAGAGCTTTAGAAAGCTTATAGACATGATTTGGAAGACTAGGATTTTCAAATCCAAGAGGTTGCTCAACATAAACCTCTTTTTCTATAAAGCCATTTAAAAATGAACTTTTTACATCCATTTGAAATAATTTAAACTTGTTAAAGCATGCAAAGGCTAATAACATTTGAATAGCTTCTAACCTTGCTACAGGAGCATAGGTCTCATCAAAGTCTATTCCTTCTTCTTGATTATATCCCTTAGCAACTAGTCTAGCCTTGTTTCTAGTCATTTTTCCATTTTCATCTATCTTATTTCTAAATGCCCATTGTTGCGCGAAAATATACCTAAATAAATAAGTAAATAATCGCACTCGTTTTACTTGCAAGTGCACAAGGTCAACAGTGCAGTATACTGTGCGAATGTAAGATCATCTCCACATGGATTGGTGAATTTCGTTTTAGAATTATATTCGCAATGTAAAAAGATAGAAATAATAAAAGAGTTGATTTTGATAAAGATAAAATAATAAAGATAAAGGTATAGGGACTTGATATCCACCACTAATTATGCTACCACAACAAAATAGTATGCCAATGCTTTACTCATGTCATGAATACCTAATGTTTGTCAACCTAAGGGCATGGTATCTACTCCTTAAGCTATTGATCTCCCTAAGCAACGAGTTAGGTATGGTATCTACTCTAACTCTTTTCTCTCTCAAGGGATTCAACATGGTGTATGCTGAGTTGTTCCTTAAGAGAGCATAGGATCTGTGGAAATTGACAACCACACGGGACCTAGGGCATGGTATCTACTCCCAGTTTTCCATGTTGATTAACCCAAGAATCCGGTGTGGATATCTTTTGTTACTAATGTCAAACCCAGGACTCGGTCATCCAAATTGATTTAACTAACAAGTCCATACCACATGCAGATATTGATCAGACATATACATATGAAGAATTTAAATAAAAGCAGGTATTAATCAAGTTAAGCAACACAACATAAATATCACAAAGGCACCAATACTAAATTTATGGGAAAAACATAATTAGGGCTTCAACCAAGCCCTACTAAGAATTTAATTATACATAATAAAATAAAAAGGAAAGAAGAAACCCAAAAACATTATGGAGAAGAGTCGTCAATTCGTCTCCACAATCTCTTCCTTCGGGCTCGTTCGGCCTCCGGCCTCCCGACCTAAAACTAAAATAAAACTAAAAGAAGATTGAAAGATAAAAGAAGGGATTCGATCTAAGAAGTCATATTTGTGTGTGCTTTACAGGTGTATTTATAGGGCTTGAGAAGTCCTAGAAGGCTCATGAGTTCCTAAAATACAAAACTCTCTTATTTCCAAAATAGAGTTCTGCAGATTACTGTTCATGCCCGTACATGTGCGCTCAATCGCATGCATCTTGCGCTTGATCGCAGTGCTGTGCTCGATCCTTCATGTGTGCGAACGATCGCATGTGCGCTCGATCGCATGCAGTATTGCGATCGATCGCACTTTGACCAGAAACTGCTCCAAGATCTCCAGGCTTCTTCTCTTGAGTGCCAAAACTGCTTCTTTTTTCTCCAAGACCTATAAAACACATATGAAACACACAAATGAAGTAAAATAAACTAAATTAACATAACTAAGGACCTAACAAATGTAATAAGGGGGCTTAAATATGAATATTTAAGCACCTATCACCCATTTAATTCCAATTATTGTATGATTCTTAGGTCTAGGAACTAGATTCCCTACATTGTTTCTTTCAGATTGATTTATTTCTTCTTGCATGGCAATTATCCAATCATTATCATTTTCAGTTTCTATAAAAGTCTTAGGTTCTATTTGAGACAAATAAGCTACATAATTGTAAATATTTCTAATAGAGGAACGAGTTCTTACCCTTTGTGAAGGATCACCAATCACTTGATCAATCGGGTGATAATTTACATACCTCCAATCTTTGGGAAGACTATCCTCTTGTTGGCTTGTAGATGGTTGGTCCAATTTGAGAGTTTCCATCTCTTGATTTGTTTGAGGTGGACTCTCCTTTGGGTCAACAATGGGAGTAGGTGTTTCCGTTCTTTGAATAAAATCAGCATCATCATTGAAAGAAACTTCTCTACTACTAATTGGGTTAGACTCGTCAAGAGTTACATGTACGAATTCTTTTACCACTAGAGTTCTCTTGTTGAAGACTCTATAAGTCTTACTAGATGTTGAATATCCTAAAAATATCCCTTCATCAGTCTTAGAGTCAAATTTACCCAAGTTAATTTTATTGTTATTTAGGATGAAGCATTTACAACCAAATGTACGAAAATATGAGATATTAGCCTTTCTACCTTTCCATAATTCATACAGAGTTTTGTCAAGCATTGGCCTAATTAAAATTCTATTCAAGATATAGCAAGAAGTGTTTACTGCTTCAGCCCAAAGTATTTTGGTAAGCTATTTTCACAAAGCATTGTTCTTGCAAATTCTTCTAGAGCTATATTTTTCCTCTCAACAACTCCATTTTGTTGAGTTCTAGGAACTGAAAAGTTGTGATCAATTCCATTTTCATCACAGAATTTTGAAAAACTTTGGTTTTCAAAATCATTTCTTTGATCACTTCTAATGCTTGAAATACAAATTCCCTTCTCATTTTGAACCTTTTTTGTAAAAGTTTTCAAATCCTTTGAATGCTTCATCCTTGTAAGCAATAAAGATAAAAAAGACATATCTTGAATAGTTATCAACAATAACAAGAGTATATTGATGGCCACCTAGACTAATGGTACTTATTGGACCAAATAAGTCCATATGCAAAAGTTTCAGTGGTCTAGTAGTTGAGACTACATTATTTGATTTAAAAGAAATCCTAGTTTGTTTTCCCTTTTGACAAGCATCACATACTTTGTCTTTTTCAAAATTGATTTTGGGAAGTTCAATGAATAAATCTTTTCTAGAAATAATTTTAAGCAAGTTCATGTTCACATGACCAAGCCTTCTATGCCATAGCCATGGATTTTCACTAAATGCGAGAAAACATTTTTCATTTTCGGAATGCAATGATTTTAAATCAATTATATAGACATTTTCATGTCTATGGCCAACAAACTTGATCTTGTTACTCTTGATGTCTATAACTAGAAAACGAGAGGTTTCAAATATGAATTTGTTGCCTTTGACACAAAGTTGACTAATACTTAGTAAATTTGGTGTAAGGCCTTGTACTAACAATACATTATCTATGGTTGAGAAATCATTACCAACTTTTTCATGCCCGATGATCTTTATTTTTGTGTTGTCTCCAATGGTGACAAGTTCACCATCTCTTAGAGTTAGTTCCTTGAATACACTTTTATCACCAGTCATGTGCTTTGATCATCCACTATCAAGGTACCAACAGTTACCTTTTTCCTTGGTGTGAAGACA
Source organism: Bretschneidera sinensis (assembly GCA_023935145.1). Taxonomy (NCBI): domain Eukaryota; kingdom Viridiplantae; phylum Streptophyta; class Magnoliopsida; order Brassicales; family Akaniaceae; genus Bretschneidera; species Bretschneidera sinensis. The sequence goes on from CM043700.1 coordinate 114,503,523, forward strand.
TATCTACATCACACAAAGATACACAATGGCATTTTTAGGTACCCAAAATTTCTTAGGTCCTTTGGGGTTAGTCCTTGAAAATACGGTTCCTTTTAGGATCCATACTTTCTTAACAACATATGGTGTTTTATAGACATGTTGATGATGCACAATCCTAGGATGATTTAGTTGTGCATATCTATAATGCTTAGGATAAGTATTCCTATGATACATGTCACTAATGAGAGGAATATACATGTCATTTCTAGGAAATGTATGATGATGATTTCTTGAAAACATACTTGAATTATTACGAATATGCATATTTTTTTCTAGAATAAGCATGATGATAATTCCTAGGATATGTTTGTGCAGTGTGCAAGTCTTGAGCATACATGTTATTTCTAGGATGCATATAAGGGTTACTTCTAGGATGTGTATAAGCATTTCTTGAATGAGCATACATATAAGCATAAATATTTCTAGGAGTTTTCATTCTTGTATATGCACTAGAATTAGCATTTTTAAACTTGCTAGCATTCGTTGAGGGTATGCTTTTGACCTTGCTAGTGATCTTTGAAGTAGAGGCTTCATTCACACATGATGCTTTCATGAATAAGCTCTTTTTTTATTTTTTCTTGTCTAATGGAGAATATCCTAACCTGGATTTTCCTCCACTTAATCTTTGGCAAGAAAGCACTTCATCAAGCTTTTCTTTTCCAAGCAGGAGTCTAGATATTGTACCATTCAATTCTAATATCTTCTTCTCTAAGTTTTCATTTTCATCTTTGAGGAAATCTTGAGAAGAATCATAAAGCAATGAAGATAGTTTATCTTTTTCTTCTCTTAGACTTATTATCTCTTTAGAAAGAGATGACACCTCTTTCTTAAGAGTAGAGTTCCTAGAATCGAATTTCTTCAATTCTTCATGCATTTCATTTATGACTTCTATAAACTCTTCACTACTACTAACAATGTTATTTTTTGAAGAGGGAGAAGATAATACCGCATTTTCATCATCGATTGCCATAATACATTGGTTGGCAATTTCCTCATATCTTTATCCGATGAGTCTTCTTCTTCGTCATCACTCCAAGTGGTTGCTATCATAGAATTCTTCTTGAAGCTCCTGTATGGTTTACTTGTAATCGTACAATCGGTCTTGATGTGACCGGGCTTCTTGCATCCATAACACACAAGTGGTTCCCTTTTTGAAGTGGGATCCTTTGTGCAAGGTTTCTAGCTTTTCTTCAAGAATTTGTGAAACCGTTTGGTGATCAAAGCCATCTCTCCATCTTCATCACTGCTCTCCACTTTTTCTTCTGTTTCCTCTTCTCTGTTGCATGTAGAGGCTTTGAGAGCAATCATCTTTTTCTTCTTCTCATCATCATTCACAATAGGATTCATTTCTTCCATCTCATATGTCAATAATGACCCAAGAAGAGTTTCGACATCAAGTTTGTCGAGATCTTTGGCCTCCGTGATGGCCGTCCTCTTTGCTTTCCAAGTGGGTGGCAAAGATCTTAATATTTTTCTTGTTAGTTCAAACTCCTCAATGTTCTTACCAAGAAGCTTTAAGCCGTTAACAATAGTTGTGAAATGTGAGTGCATTTGAGAAATTGTTTCGTTAGGAGACATTCTAAAAGATTCATATTCGGATACTAGCATATAGATTTTTGATTTTTTAACCTCACTAGTTCCTTCATATGTAACTTGCAATTTATCCCATATCTCCTTAGCCGAAACACATGTAGAGATTTTATTATATTATGATATATCTAAAACACAATATAAAATACTTGTAGCTCTACTATTAAGAGACATCATTCTACAATCCTTATCATTGAGCTCAGTTTTGAGTTTAGGCATTGTATGATTGACTTCTCCAATAGTTATTTCCTTTGATGGAATTCTAGGTCCTTCTTTAATGACTCTCCATAGATTATAACCCTATCCCTCCACAAAGATTTTCATCCTGTTTTTCCAATAGTTATAGTTGGAACCATTGAACAAGGGAGACCTAGTGTAGGAGTGTCCCTCAGAATAGCTATTTGCCACCATCAGATCAACTCAAGGATATTAAGCCTAAAATTGAGAATGAGGCTCTGATACAGACTGAGGTTTTAACCCAAGAGGGGGTGAATTGGGTTTTTAAAAACTTTTGCTAATTAATCACAAGTTTTTAAAAACAGTTTAATCCACAAGCATGTAAACAAGTAAAGTGTTGTAAACAAAAGAGTTTAAGGAATAGAATATGCAAACTCAGTTTATAGTGGTTCGGCAATATCAGATTCATTCCGACCCTACCTCCACTCTCTTCAAGAAACCTCCTTGAAGCAATCCACTAAAAATCTTTAGTCGTGCAACTTCACGGGTGTTGCACAAACCTTATAAACAATCCCTTCCACCTAAAAGTTTATCCCCTCCTCTCGGAAGCTAATTGATAAGTGCTTAAATATTCATATTTAAGCCCCCTTATTTACAATTATTAGGTCCTTAGTTATGTTAATTTGGTTCATTTTACTTCATTTGTGTGTTTCACATGTGTTTTATAGGTCTTGGAAGAAAAGAAGCAGTTTTAGCACTTAAAGGAAGAAGCCTGGAAATCTTGGAGCAGTCTCTGGTCAAGCTGCGATTGATCGCACCATGCAATGTGATCGAGCGCACATTGCGATCGTGCGCACACAAGTTGCGCTCGATCGCAAGATGTGTGCGATCGAGCGCATATGGTGTGAACAGTAAACTGCAGAACCCTATTTTGGAAATAATAGAGTTTTTACGGTTTAGGAAGTCTAGGGTTTCCTGCACCTTCTAGGACTACTAAAGCACTATAAATACACCTATAAAGCACACACAATTCACCACCTCTGAGAGATCACTTTTATCTTTTGCTTAAGCTCAGAGTTTTAGGCTTTGGAGAGGATTGACAACCCGTCTCCCTAGTATTCTTCGGGTTTTATATTTCATGCTTAGTTTATATATGATGTTTATTTTAGACAGCATGTGTAACTAACTCTCTTATAGGGCTCGATTGAAGCCCTAGTTATGCTTTTCTATATATTTATTCATTGAAGATCTTTGCCAATAGCCTTTATTATGTTACTTAACTTGATTAATGTCTATGCCTATTTAAATTCCTCATATGTATGTGTATGGCCAGCGTATGCATGTGGTATGGACCTGTTAGTTATATCAATTTGGATGATCGAGTCCTGGGTCTAACATTAGTAACAAAAGATATCCACACCGGATTCTTGGATTAATCAACATGGGAAACCGGGAGTAGATACCATGCCATAGGTCTCATGTGGTTGTCGATTTCCATAGTACTTATTCTTTCTTAAGGAACAACTCAAGCAGATACCATGCTGAATCCCTTAAGGAAGAAAAGAATTAGAGTAGATACCATGCCTAACTCGTTTCTTAGGGAGATCAATAGCTTAAGGAGTAGATACCATGCCCTTAGGTTGGTAACCAGTAGGTATACATGATAAAGCTAGTGCACTGATACATTATACAATTGGGAAAGTATGACTAGTGGTGGATATCAAAGTCCTATGTCTTTATTATTATCACTCACATTCAACAGTTATTTATTTCTTTTTACTTTAAAGAAACTAATTCTAAAAACTGAACTTTACTAATCCTTGTGGAGATGATCTTGCTTTCGCACACTACACTACACTGTTGACCTTGTGCACTTGCAAGTAAAACAAAGTACGTTTATTTATTTAATTATTTAGGTATATAAATGCGCAACACTAATCTCTTCCTTTTGTGTTGGAAATCACCTTGACAAGATGCCCAGGTGGTGATCTTCCAAACACCCAAGTCTAGAATGACTTGTAGAAAGAAATACAGCAATGAAACACAAGAACAAAAAATCAAAGAATGAAAGAAGACAAACAATTTGTTATCGAGGTTCGCAATGTGCCTACGTCCCCGTGAGTTCCTCCAAACTCTCTGCACTAAATTAATGGTTCTTTACAATTCAGCAACCCTCTCCAAGAAACCTCAAGTTCTTGAAGGAACCAAGAAGAGAATTAGAAAGTGATAGACCTATTACAATGCTTTCTATCAATTCTATACTAACCTCTCTTCTTTACAACCAGCCTCTCTACAATGAGTCCCTCTTATATGTATGTGTCTTTGCACTCTCACACAATTCTCTCATTCACACACATGTCTCACAAGTTACATCATCACATTCTTGTGTCTTGTTATTGAGATTGAACCTAGGTGACCCTTTATATAGTGCACCAACTTCTTGTCCAGTCTTGTGTGTCATTCTCCACCCTTAGATCTTGATGACCACTTAACCATGGCCCTCCATCAATCCTAAGTGGTGCTGTACATTTTAACCTTGCATTCATGCACCTAAGAGAAGGCTAAAGCATGTTGTCCATGTGTGCTGGCCAGTGCTGCAGTGTCGACTTCCCAGCGCTGCAGCTTTGAGTTTCTGTCCCTTGTGCTATTCCTGTCAAGTTCCAGCACTGCAGCGCTGCGCTGTAGCTTTGAGTTGTTGTCCCCTTCACACAACACCCTTCTGCTTGTGTGCAAAAGTGTGTACACTAGTGCGCATGGCCTTCCCTTACTCCAAAATGAAGCACACACATGTGTGCAGCCTTCTAACTTGCTGAACTTTGATCCTCCACCTTTGGTTTAGACTTTAACCATCTTTGAACCATACTTGGATATGTTTGAACCTTAGACAAATACCAACAATCTCTACCTTTGTCTAAGTGTTCAAAAACCTGAACCATTGTGCAGAGATCTTCGGGATCCAAACTCATCTTGAGTCATCAATTAACCAACTCCAATCCTAAGAAGTCTAAGATAATGATTGGACCTTTTTAGAGGTAGAACCTTGGTGCCTAAACTGCAAGAATTTCTTCCGTGGTCTTCTTGTCAACATGAATGCATCCTTTCGTACCAGTTTTCGAAATGTAATGATACCGAACATCCATATGCTTCGTCCCCTTATGAAACACCGGATTCCTCCATAAGTGCCCTGCACTTTGGCTATCCGAAGACACCACAACCTACTCTTTTAGGACCTCCCACTCGTCCAACAACCCTTTGCACCCCATAGCCTCCTTTATGGCTTCCATAGCCGCTATGTATTCTGCCCCGGTTGTTATGAGTACTACCATTGGCTGTGACTGAGCCTTTAAATACCTCAGCAACCACTTCATCCCAAGCTAACGCTTCTTTCCGGGATTACTCACAAATTTGCTGAGAACACCCATTGCCCAAGAAACCCTCAACCGGTTTCTATCCTTTTCTTGGATTATACACATCCTAAGGAACTTTTGTGTAAGACTGAGATCTTTTCTCTCGAACTTCTCACTGAGTTGAGATGTAAACCTTTCCATCCTCTCCCTGCTATTCCAAAACAACAGCACATCAACGACATAGATGAGGATACTCACCATCTTTTCCACCTTATGTCCAAGTGAGAAAGTTTCTGTGAAACCTATGTCTTCTCTTCTTTTAAACCCATTCGCCACCAGCCTAGCCTTATTCCGGACTTCATCTCCTGGAGGGTACCCTTCTTTGATCTTGTAAGTGCACTTATAATCCACAACTCTATGATTTCTTGGAACGTGCACCAATTCCCAGAAGTTGTTCTTCCTCAAAGAATCCATTTCTTCCTCCATAGCTAGCTTCGATCTTGGTGAATCCTTACATCCCATGTAAGTCCCTTGTTCACCCATCCCTCCTTTTGTCCAAGGAGTTGCTGCATCCGTAGCATCCGCAAACCCATATCTTGAAGGTGGTCCGACCAGTCTTTCTTCCCAGTCTCTTGTGAGCTAGTAGTCATTCTGACTTGCTGCATCAACCTCTTCTTGTTCAACCTCTTCTTGAGTTTCTTGAGCTTGGCCTTCATCCAAGGGCTCTACCTAGTCCGAACCCTATTGCCTCCTCTGCTCTACCTAAATCGAGTTCTCCTTGATGCAATGCTCCACAACTTCCGGTTTGGTTTGCCCACGAGCCCCTGCAAGGTTAGTTTTCTCCAAGTAGGGAAATAACAATTCATTAAAATTAACATCCCTACTTATTATGAGTTTCAATCCTTCTTTCTCTAAGGACTACAACCTATACCCCTTAGCCCCTTCCCCATATCCTAGAAACACACACTTTCTAGATCCTAGGCTAAGTCTATCATCTTTTTGTTGTGCATACGCAGCACACCCAAAAGTCCTAAGGTTATCTAACTCAGGGGGTTTTCCACTCCACATCTCCTCGGGAGTCTTTTGATGCAGCAGTAGACACAGCTTCCCCCCAAAAATATTTGAGTAATCCGGATCCATTTAATATGCACCTAACCTTTTCCATAAGGGTCTTATTCATCCACTCAGCAGCTCTACTTTGCTGAGGGATTTCCACAACCATCCTATGCCTTAGAATGCCATTTAACCTACAGAATTGATCAAGTTCTTGGTTAAAAATTTCTAAGCCATTATTGGTTCTTATCCCCTTAACTACTCTACCAATTTGAGTATCTACCAGTCCTTTCCACACCACTAATTTATTCAAGGCATCCGATTTATTTCTAAGCAAATAAACCCACACTCTTCTTAAATAATCATCAATTAAAGACAGAAAGTAAATGTTACCTCCCTGTGTTGGTGTCCTTGCTAGTCCCCAAAGGTCCGCATGAATGTAGTCAAGAATGCCCTTAGACTTGTGCACTCCGGTGTTGAAGCTGACCCGATGTTGCTTCTCAAGAACACAACACTCACAAAAATCAAGTTCCTCTACTTTGTTTTGACCAAGTAGGCCATCCTTGCTGAGAACTTGCAGGCCCTCTTCGCGCATATGTCCCAAGCGAGTGTGCCAAAGGGCTGCCTTGTCCCTCTCAGCCATCAAGCTTGCTGCTTGATCATTGATTTATGTCTCTTCAATCATCTCATAGAGTCCATCATTTCTTGCTACCTTGATCACTACCAAAGATCCCTTGGCCCCCTTGATCTTTCCTCCCTCTATCTTGCATGTGTACCCCATGGAATCCAGCTGCCCCAATGAGATCAAATTCCTCCTCAAATCCGAGAGATACCTCACATTTTCTAGCAACCTTGTCATTCCATCAAACATCCTCACCTGGATGTCTCTCATGCCTCTCACTTGGTAAGAAATATCATTCCCCAAGAAAACTTTTTCATCATTGGTTTCTTTGAAATTCTTGAACCAACTCCGGTGAGGACACATGTGATGAGTGCACCCAGTATCCAAGATCCATTTTCTGCTGCCTTCTTACCCCTTGCTCACACTTGAGCACACAAAAATAACATCACCATCTTGCTGTTTTGTTTTGGCAACCGAAGCCTTTCCATTCTTGATATGGTTTTCTCCTCTATCCTTTGTCATCTTCTTGCAATCTTTCTTGACATGACCCTCCTTATGGCAGTAATAGCAACTCTTCTTTCCAAATCTCAGTTTGGAATGCATTCTCCCATGGCTTTCTCCTCTACTTCTGTCCCGGTAGTAGCCATGCATGCTGCTGTGCACTCTTCCATGGCTCTCTCCTTTACCTCTGTCCAGATAGTAGCCATGCATGCTGCTGTGCACTCTCCCATGGCTCTCTCTTCTACCTCTATCCCGGTAGTAGCCATGCATACTGCACTATGGCTCTCTTCTCTATCTCTATCTCGATAGTAGTCATACATGCTGCTGTGCACTCTCTTATAGCTCTCTCCTCTACCTCTGTCTCGGTAGTAGCCATGCATGCTACTGTGCACTCTCCCATGGCTCTCTCATTTACCTCTATCCCAGTAGTAGCCATGGTTGCTGCCATACCGAGTTACTGGCCTTCTTTTAAAGAACAGTTCTTTACCACTTGATGCACTCCTTATCTTGGCATCAAGATTATCTTGCAACTCTTTCTTAGGATCAAATTTAAAAGCAAAGATTCGTTTAAGAAGATACCTCTTATCCAGGAGAGTCTTGGCAAGAAATAACTCATCTAGTTTCTTCCATATTGCAACTGGATCTTCCAAGTCTTCTTACTTCCTTGTGACATTATCCAACATGTGCAAGAAAATGGTGCTGTAAGCCATCTTCTTCATCTCAATCTGCTAGTCCTCCATGACACTTGCTGGAAAAGTATCATCTTCTCTAATAGCCAAGTCCACTTTCTGTTGCACAAGAACCTCCTTGATCTTCCGCTTCCATAGGGAAAAATCTCTCTTTCCATCAAACTTCTCAACACAGAAATTTGAAGCCATCTTTTGCGGACAAGTTCCCAGATTTATGCACTACCCACAAATGCTTTCTTCAACCTTAAGAACATAGATCGAAGATGGATCTTAACACCGTTCTTGAATCAACCTTCAAGAACACGATCAGATCTTGATCTTTACACCGTTCTTGAATCACCCAAGAAGTTGATCTTTGATTCTTGGAGTCTTGGCTCCGTCATCTTCTACTTCTCGCTCTGATACCCAACTGTGCAGCTCTGATACTACTGTTCAAAGCTCTGATACCACTGTTGGAAATCACCTTGACAAGATGCCTAGGTGGTGATCTTCCAAACACCCAAGTCTAGAATGACTTGTAGAAAGAAATACAGCAATCGATCATAAGAATAGAAAATCAAAGAATAAAATAAGACAAGCAATTTGTTATCGAGGTTTAGTAATGTGCCTACATCCCCGTGAGTTCCTCTGAACTCTCTGCACTAAATCAATGGTTCTTTATAATTCAGCAACCCTCTCCAAGAAACATCAAGTTCTTGAAGGAACCAAGAAGAGAACTAGAAAGTGATAAATCTATTACAATGCTTTCTATCAATTCTATACTAACCTCTCTTCTTTACAACCAGCCTCTCTACAATGAGTCCCTCTTGTATGTATGCGTCTTTGCACTCTCACACAATTCTCTCATTCACACACATGTCTCACAAGTTACATAATCACATTCTTGTGTCTTGTTATTGAGATTGAACCTAGGTGACCCTTTATATAGTGCACCAACTTCTTGTCCAATCTTGTGTGTCATTCTCCACCCTTAGATCTTGACGACCACTTAACTATTGCCCTCCATCAATCCTAAGTGGTGTTTTGCATTTTAACCTTGCATTCACACACCTAAGAGAAAGCTAAAGTATGCTGTCCATGTGTGCCGCCCAGTGCTACAGCGTCGACTTCCCAGCGCTGCAACTTTGAGTTTCTGTCCCTTGTGCTATTCCTGTCAAGTTCCAGCGCTGCAACTTTGAGTTGCTGTCCCCTTCACACAACACCCTTCTGCTTGTGTGCAGAAGTGCGCACACTAGTGCGCATGGCCTTCCCTTGCTCCAAAATGAAGCACACACATGTGTGCAGCTTTCTAACTTGCTGAACTTTGATCCTCCACCTTTGGTTTAGACTTTAACCATCTTTGAACCATACTTGGACCTATTTGAACCTTAGAAAAATTCCAACATTTCAGAATTTAATCCCTTTACAATAAATGATGTAAAGTAAATGGCATAGAGACAGCAATGAAAGCTTATACAACTGAATAATATCTCTCTTTCAATGTAATACTTGAAGAATGGCTCAACAATAAATATTTAAAAGCTTTTGTGTATCAATGAGTAAAAACTTGATTGAATGTGTAATCTCTCTTTTTTTTAAAATGCTTAATAGAGTGGGTTTATATAGCCTTGTATTGATATGGCCATTTTGTACTGACCTGGAATATTTTGGTGCATTTTGTGCTGAATTCTCGCATCTTAACAGTCATATTTTTTGAATTACCAATCGACTGGATCTTAGTACCAGTCGACTGGGTCAAGTGAAAAGTCTCACCTTTAAGGCTATGACTGGTACTAGTCGACTGGGGACCTTCTATCCAAAGTACCAGTCGACTGGTATGAGGCACTTAGTCGATTGGGGACACATTGTCCTATATCCTAGTCTTCTGGTATAAGTACCAGTCGACTGGGTTGTCTTCAACCCAGTTTTTCATTCTTTGAAACGTTTTTTTTATTTTAAAACATTTGAATGAATAGTTTTGTTAAAAATGCTTTTTCAAAAGGAGCCATTGGACAAGCTTATTACCTGAACTAGTGATATTTACAACTTGATTCTATACCCTGTACGTATACTAGATCTTCTGTCTTGACTTGGTGTTTGATTCGGGCTGAGTTCTTGCACCTTGATTCTTGGTTGTATACTTTTATCGCTTAATACACTTAGATAGCACGGTTAGTATAATTAGTGTTGTGTTTTGTCATCATTAAAATTCAGGTGAGGGTCAACAGAGCTTATTGAACAACTTCTTTCCACACCTCATGCCAAGGATTATCCTTTCATTGTTGATGTTTCTTAATTAGTTGTTGAAATCATGTGCCTTCTCATCATACAAGGGGCATTGTGTTCTCTTCTCATTCATTGCATAATGGATAAACTTACCTTACCTTCACACAAGGCGCAACGAGTTCTCTTTTCTCTTTGCATAATGGTTGACTCATAGAAGATGTTGTGAAAAAAATGAAATGAATGACAATGACCAAAAAAAAAAAAGAGATGATGAAAAAAAATGTTGAAAAAAATGGTTGAGAAAAAATGGTGAAAAAAAATGAGGGGAGAATGAAATGAAGAAAAGTGGAGATTGAAATCAAAGCAAAGCAAAGATGAGAATGAGTTTGAAACAAGAAAAGATGTGTGGCAACCAAAAGAAATTAGTCATTGGAAGTTAGGAACCAGGGGCGAAGCCATGTTAGTTGGTGGAGGGTCCTTCGCCACCCTAAAATTCTAAAATGTTCCATATAACTATGTAAGACTATTAAAAGAAGTTGTTGATTTATAACTATTGGCGACCCCAAAAAAATTGAAGAAATAATACTTACAAGATAGATGCATACTAGTTAGGCAAACATGTGCTAATTAGATTAAAAAAAAAAACTAAAGTCTTGATAACGTGAAAAACTAACTATGATAAAAAGAATTGAGCTCCGATAAAAAAATTAGCTATATTTTTATTTTTATTCCTATATGGTATCTAAAAATTAGTTTCTTTTATATTTATATTATATAGATTGGTCAGATAGTAATAAATAAACCATCCTAAAAGTATAGAACTAAGTGGTTCCTGTTTATCTTTCTTTTGAAATCCTCAAAAGATTTTAGAGATTTTGGAAGATAGTTCTACAGTATCCATAAAGGCATCGTATGCATGGTGATATGAAGATATTTTATATCAACAGTAATTAGTCACATTTCTAATAATGACATTGTAGTCTAACCCGATTTTAAAAGTTATAGAAACAACCACTCAAATAAAACTAGTTTGGAAAGCTTTGATGAAATTCTATCACTTTTACAATTTTAAAAAGTCATCCAAATTTCAAAAACTTATGAAATTGGAATGTAATTTTTCTAAAAAAGTATTTCAAAGTCACAAGTTTTGGAAATTAGAGTAATTTATCAATATGAATCTTAGTATATAAGCTTTAGTTTTTAAATTATATTTATTTTAATTAATATGAAATACAAATGCATGCATTTCAAATCCATAAATTCAAATGCAACCTCAAAGCTTGTTGAACCAAGACATCAACACATATGTTTACTTGTCTTGTTTTCTTCATGTATATTTCTTTGTCAAGCTTCATTTTTTCACTCTAAATAAACAATGAAAAAAAAGCTTTCAAGATTTTTAAGGATTGTTCTTAATGTTACTTTTTAATGGTTTTCCCTATAGTTACCTGCAAGAAGGAAGAAATACTATATATATAATTTGTCTTACCCACCCCCCAAAAAAAAAATGAAATTCTTGACTCCACCCCTATTAGGAAACCCAACAAAAAAATTTCTTCAAGCATTAAAATATCTCTTCCTTTCTTAACCCTAGAACCCCTTGACCTCATTACAACTAAAAACAAAGTCCTCTTTGATTTATAAACATTGTTTAGTCCTACAAATCAATTACTTTTGAATAATGATTGATTGATGTGTGGTTTTCCTATTTATTGTCAATACTCATAAAACAATTGACTGAAGAAAACAATGAGAAAAAATGTGCACTAGGTCAAAAACCCACGAGGGTGGCCTAAGAAAAATTTAGAGCCAAAACAAAGGAAAATAAATCAATTAAAAACTCAATGAAATGAATCACAAATGAATTGATTCCATTTGGGATACATAGGCAACAAATTTGGTACAATCACTTCAGTGGAACAATGAAGGTCTCGACACATGTAAGCATGGAGCATGAGCATCACACACCATAAGGCTCTACAAGGAAGATATGTCTTTCTCAATCTTACAAAAAAGTGAATTCATTTACACAAAGAATCCAAAATAAAATCAAAGATTTTCCATGAGAGTACAGTGTATTTGAGGAAAATGAGAGTGAACCAATCGTGTATCTTCAAGAATAATCTTTAGTATGGGACTAATATCGTTAGTTTTATAAGAATGGATTTTTGTGTTTCTAAAATAAATGAAACATTTTGTCATACACAAAGGGCAATCAAGTATTTTTGTGTGTATTTTATTTTCTTCGAGTCATACTGCTTCACTTATGTTGTGTTTTCCATGAATTTTTTGGTCTAGTCATGTAACAACCCATCCCGGGTTGACCACCCCTAAGACAGTGTCATCACATTTTGAAATCCAAGAAGACACATATATGCAAAAAATATAAAAACATTAATTGAATTATCTACATACTTAAATCCTCAACCATCAACAAGGGAGTTACATTATTAAGATCCCAACTGAAACATTATATACAACATATTATGCATGAATATTTACAAATATATATTTTTTTAATTTCTTTCCATTAGTTTGAGGATGTGGACCACCTGGCTTACAGATAATGACTTAGTCTGAATCTCAACTCACCAATCTATATGTTCTGCCTGTTACCTGAAATTATTTAACAATGAGGAGTAAGCTTCACAAGCTCTGTGAATTAAATTTACTAGAATTATTCATTTTTTATAATTCTAGTCACATCTTATGATTCAATTTTTCAATAATTTTCCAATATTCATTCATTTATATCTCATATAACTCGATAACAGCATTCTATTACCACTACTTATATCATAATCCTCATCATTTATCAATCTCTTCTTCTTATACATTTAATTATCTTGAGACTATCAATTCTACCTCATAATTTCCTCGTTATGAGATTCATAGTATATAGTCACTCACTCAGATAATTATTATCATGTCATATTTTTCGTATTTCTTTCGCATCATTTTTTGTCTCTCTGTGAGACTCATTCATCTATCAATAAATTTACAATCAAGAATAATGCTTAGCATCTCAAGCAATAATAATCAATATTTAAAAAAAAATGCAATGCATGAATTTAAATTATATTATTATTTGGGAACGTTTTCCCACATGTCGACATGTTTTATCTTAGACCGGCTTCCTTCCTGGTTCTTTTATTTTCAGTATATACCAGCTGCCATGGTTTCATTTAGACCGGCTGCCTTCCTCATTCTTTTATTTCCAACATATATCGACTGTCACGGTTCTTTTATTTCATTTAGACTGGCTGCCTTCCTGGTTCTTTTATTTCATGCATATGTATATGAACAATGATATGAAATATGCATATGAACAATAATATAAAAACAAGCATACATTCAGACATTCAATTTAACTATCCAGCCTTTTCTCCCAGCCATTTCTCAAAATTATTATTTTTATCATATTCCTTAAATTATCTCCTCATATATAATATCAAATTATTAATCATAGTTTGTCAAGAATTTCATTTATCCCTTCATTATATATTTACTCAACTCATTATTTCAAAAATATTACTTCTCATATAATAAATCTTTAAAATATTAATTATTCATATCATATCCATCATCCAACTTTCATATATCATCCAATCCTAGTTTAATAATTAATTCAAATATCATCATTTTATATTTCATATTTATCTCGATTACTAAAAGTAAGTCTAACTCACCATGTAGCACTTAAAACTACTTGTGGATCACCTCCTTGCCTTTCCTGTTTCTTTCAGCAATTTCACTTGATTGTTGATCATCAACACCTGACATAATATTTATATTACAATTTTTAATTTATTTTTCAATTCTTCCAGAATTCATACCCTTAAAAAAATTTCACATAGAATTCCGAGTAATTTCATGTATGCTAAATTTCAAAAATCAAATTCACATTATTACCTTTTATTTTTCTTAGAGCTTTCTTCGACTCTCTTTAAAATTCTCTCGTAAACCTCTTCAAAATTTTACTCTTTCAAATTTTCTTGGAGTCTTCAGGTGTTTAAAGAAAGAGAGAAATTTGAATTGAAAAAAGCAGGAAACCAAACAGGATTTGGTAAGAATAATAAAAATAAAGTAAAAAGTGTGTGTGTCTGTCTATATATATATATAGCCCCCCCCCCCCCCCCCCCCCCCCCCCCCCAACCACAAAACCATTTCTCATGCCTTGATGTTTTACATACAGTAAATTTTGTATCATTTTGACAACATGTGGACTCCAAGTGTTGTCCACGGTTTTTTTTCCTTTTTTTCTTTTACCCACACCTGGATGATTCCTTTTTTTTTCTTTTTCTTTTCTGCTTCTCCTAAACGTCCAATTTTTTTTTAAATTATTATTTTATTCAATATTAAATCTTTCATATATATATATATATATATATATTAAATTCCATGTCATATCTATCGAATTGCTTTTTTTTACCTTTACTTTAAAAATACGGTATTACAATTCTACCAACCTTATAAAAATTTCATCATCGAAATTTCCTTACCTAATTCATGAAAAAGTTAGGGGTATTTTGTAATAACTATATTTGTAAAAAAAGGGTAAAAATGTAATTTAATAAATAAGACATAGAGTTAAAATAAAATATATGTGAAAGATTTATTTGAATAAAGCAATTCTAAAAAAAATATGGGACCTAAACATCCTAGGGGGGCAGAAAGAAGAAGACAAAAGTCAAAAGTCAAAAAAAAAAAAAAAAAACGTGGCAGCAGGTGGCAGCACCTGCTGCCAAGTTTTTGTAGGAGTGCAAAGTGTAAAGTTGAAGGCTTGAATGCCTTCCAACAAGGCCTAGATGTGGAGTGTTTTGGGAGATTTTATGGTGACTATGCAAGCAACTTTTGAAGTTGCTGAAGATTTGTTTTGTTCAAATCTTACATATATATATATATATGAAGTATGCGTAAACTTAACTTACGCTTATTAAACTCATTTAGTTTTCTTTCCATTATGCATCTTCTTTAAACGTTTGGGGACCGAAAGAAATGTTGAAATAGCAAAATTTTGAAGTGGTTTACGATGGAATTTTATAGAGAGTTACGAGAAGCTATCGAAAAAATAGAAGGTAATAACATAATGTTTATTTTTGAATTTTTAACATTCATAAAATTTCTCGAAAGTAAAAGTGAGAATTTTCAAAGGGTGTGGTTTATGAAGAATTTAAGAAATAATTAGAAATTTAATATAAATATTATGTCAGGTGTTGTTGAATAGCGACTGGGGGAAATTCCAAAGAGGAACGAGAAAGGCAAAGAAGTGATCCACGGATAGCTTTAAGTGCTACGTGGTGAGTTGGATTTACTTTAAGTAATCTAAATAAAAATCAAATATCTGGTAATAATAGTAAAATAAATTATTAGGTTATGCTTGGTGGTATATAAAAATTAATTGATATGTATGATATGAATATTGGACACGTAGAAAATTATTATGTGAAAAGAAATATTATTAGAATAATGAGTTGATTTCATAATGATGGTGATAAATAGATTTTGATTAGTTAGGTGAATAAATTGATGTGATATATGAGGAGAAAAAAATTGTGAAATTTATTAAGCAAAAAGTTGAGGAAAGACCGGATAGTTAATTTAAATATTTTGAACTCATGTGGTGTTTATATTACTGTTCCTATGCATATTTCATATCATTGTTCATATGTGTTGACCCTCATCTAAATTTTAATGATGACAAAACACAACTCTAATAATACTAACAGTGCTATCTAAGTGTTTTAAACGACAAAAGCATACAGCCAAGAATCAAGATGCAAGAAACTCAACCCAAATAAAACACCAAGTGAAGACAGAAGATCTAGTATAGAAATAAGGTATTGAAACAAGTTGTAAATCTCATTTGTTCAGGTAACTAGCTTGTCTTATGGCTCCTTTTGAAAAAGCATTTTAACAAAACTATTCATTCAAACGTTTATAAGTCAAAAACATTTCAAAGAATGAAAAACTGGGTTAAAGAGCAACCCAGTCGACTGGGTACTTATACCAAATGATTGGTTACTTATACTAAAAGACTGGTACTTATACCATAAGACTGGTATATGGGACAGTGTGTCCCTAGTCGACTGGGTGCTTCATACTAGGCGACTGGTATATTGGATAGAATGTCCCTAGTCGACTGGTAGGAACTACCCAGTCGATTGGTACTATACATAGCCTTAAAAGTTGGACTTTTTGCTTAACCCCAGTCGACTGGAACTAAGATCCAGTCGACTGGTAATTCAAAAAATATGACCGTTGAGATGCGAGACTTGAGCACTAAATGCACCAAAACATTCCAAGTCAGTACAAAACGGCCATATTAATTAAGGTTATATAAACCCACTCAAATAAGCATTTGAAAAAGAGAGATTACATATTCAATCAAGTTTTTGGCTCATTAATACACAAAAGCTCTGAAATATTTATTGTTGAGCCATTATTCAAGCTTTACCTTAAAAGAGAGATATTATTCAGTTTTACAAGCTTTCATAGCTGTCTCTCTACCATTTACTTTACAGCAACTCATATTTATTGTAAAGGGATTAGCTTTCGAAAGGAAGAGATTAGCTTCCGAGAGGAAGGGATAAGATTCCAAGAGGAAGGGACTATTTGTAAGGTTTGTGCAACACCCATGAAGTTGCACGACTAAGAGTTTTAGTAGATTACTTCAAGGAGGTTCCTTGAAGAGAGTGAACGTAGGGTCAGAATGAATCCGATATTTTCGAACCACTATAAACTGAGTTTACATGTTCTATTTTTTAAACTCTTTTGTTTACAGCACATTACTTGTTTACATGCTTGTGGATTTATCTGTTTTTATAAACTTATGATTAATTAGTGAAAGTTTTTATAAACCTAATCCACCCCCCCTCTTGGGTTGAAACCTTAGTCCACAATTGGTATCAGAGCCTCGTTCTCAATTTTAGGCTTAAAGCCCTTGAGTTGATCCGATGGCATTGAATAGCTATTCTGAGGGACATTTCTACACTAGGCATCCCTTGTTCAATGGCTCCAACTATAACTATTGGAAAAACAGGCTGAAAATCTTTGTCGAAGGATAAGATTATAATCTATGGAGAGTCATTGAAGAATGACCTAGAATTCCTTCAAAGGAAATAACTATTGGAGAAATCAATCATACAATGCCTAAACTCAAAACTAAGTTCAATGATGAGGATTGTAGAATGATATCTCTCAATAGTAGAGCCACAAGCATTTTACATTGTGCTTTAGATATATCTAAATATAATAAAATTTTCGCATATGTTTCGGCTAAGGAGATTCGGGATAAATTGTAAGTTACATTTGAAAGAACTAGTGAGGTTAAAAAATCAAAAATCTATATGCTAGTATCCGAATATGAATCTTTTAAAATGTCTCCTAACGAAACAATTTCTCAAATGCACTCACGTTTCACAACTATTGTTAATGGTTTAAAGCTTCTTTGTAGGAACATTGAGGAGTTTGAACTAACGAGAAAAATCTTAAGATCTCTGCCACCCTCTTGGAAACTAAAGAAGACGGCCATTCAGGAGAACAAAAATCTCGACAAACTTGATGTCGAAACACTTCTTAGGTCATTATTGACATATGAGATGGAAGAAATGAACCCCATTGTCAATGATAATGAGAAGAAGAAAAAGATTATTGCTCTTAAAGCCTCTATGAGCAACAAAGAAGAGGAATCGAAAGAAGAGGTTGAGAGCAGCGAAGAAGATAGTGAGATAGCTTTAATCACCAAACCGTTTCATAGATTCTTGAAGAAAAACAAGAAAACCTTACACAAAGGATCCCACTTTAAAAAGAGAACCACTTGTGTGTTATGGATGCAAGAAGTCCGGTCATATAAAGATCGATTGTACGGCTATAAGCAAACCATACAGGAATTTCAATAAGAAAGCTATGATTGCAACCACTTGGAGTGATGACGAAGAAGAAGAATCCTCGGATAAAGAAATTCAATTCATAAATAATTAATAGAAGTCATAAATGAAATGCATAAAGAATTTCAAAAATAACATTGTTAGTAGTAGTGAAGAATTAATAGAAGTCATAAATGAAATGCATAAAGAATTGAAGAAATTCAATTCTAAGAACTCTACTCTTAAGAAAGAGGTGTCATCTCTTTCTAAAGAGATGATAAGTCTAAAATAAAAAAAGATAAACTATCTTCATTGCTTTATGATTCTTCTCAGTATTTTTTTAAAGATGAAAATGAAAACTTAAAGAAGAAGATATAAGAATTGAATGGCACAATATCTAGACTCATGCTCGGAAAAGAAAAGCTTGATGAATTGCTATCATGCCAAAGATTAAGTGGAGGAAAATCCGGGTTAGGATATCCTCCATTAGGCAAGCAAAAATTAAAAGAGAGCTTATTCATGAAAGCATCATGTGTGAATGAAGCCTTTACTTCAAAGACCACTAGCAAGGTCAAAAGCATTCCCTCAATACATGCTAGTAGGTCTAGAAATAATAATTCTAATCCATATACAAGAATAAAACATCCTAAAAATACTCATGCTTATATGTATGCTCATTCAAGAAATGCTTGTACACATCCTAGGAGTGACCATCATATGCATTTTAGAAATAATATGTATACTCAAGACTTACACACTACACAAGCATATCCTAGGAATTATCATCATAGTTATCCTAGAAATAATATGCATATTCATAATAATGCAAGTATGTTTTCAAGAAATCATCATCATACATTTCCTAAAAAGGACATGTATATTCCTCACATTAGTAACATATATCCTAGGAATACTTATCCTGAGAATTATAGACATGCACAACTAAGCCATCCTAGAAATTTCAATAACTATTATCTTATGATTGTGCATCATCAACATGTCTATAGAACACCATATGTTGTTAAGAAAGTATGGGTCCCAAAAGGAACCGTATTTTCTAGGACTAACCCCAAAGGACCCAAGAAATTTTAGATACCTAAAAAGGCAATTATGTATCCTTGTGTGATGTAGATTTGTCTCCACACCAAAGAAAAAGGTAACTGTTGGTACCTTGACAGTGGATGCTCAAAACACATGACTAATGATAAAAGTGTATTCAATGAGCAAACTTTAAGAGATGGTGGACCTGTCACCATTAGAGACAACACAAAAATAAAGATCATCGGGCATGGAAAAGTTGGTATGATTTCTCAACCATAGATAGTGTATTGCTAGTACAAGGCCTTAAGCCAAATCTACTAAGTATTAGTCAACTATGTGACAAAGGCAACAAAGTCATATTTGAAACCTCTCATTGTCTAGTTATAGACATCAAGAGTAACAAGATCAAGTTTGTTGGCCATATACATGAAAATGTCTATATAGTTGATTTAAAATTATTGCATTCCGAAAATGAAAAATGTTTTCCCGCATTTAGTGAAAACCCATGGCTATGGCATAGAAGGCTTAGTCATGTGAACATGAATTTGGTTAAAATCATTTCAAGAAAATATTTAGTCATTGAACTACCCAAAATCAAATTTGAAAAAGATAGAGTATGTAATGCTTGTCAAATGAGAAAGCAAACTAGAATTTCTTTTAAATCAAAAAATGTAGTGTCAACTACTAGATCATTGGAACTTTTGCATATGGACTAATTTGGTCCAATAAGTACCATTAGTCTAAGTGGCCATCAATATGCTCTTGTTATTGTTGATGACTATTCAAGATATTGTTATTGTTGATGACTATTCAAGATATACATTTGTTATCTTTATTGCTTACAAGGATAGAGCTTTCAAAGGATTTGAAAACTTTTGCAAAAAGGTTCAAAATGAGAAGGGAATTTGTATTTCAAGCATAAGAAGTGATCATGGAAATGATTTTGAAAACCAAGGTTTTTCAAAATTCTGTGATGAAAATGGAATTGATCACAACTTTTCAGTTCTTAGAACTCAACAAAATGGAGTTGTTGAGAGGAAAAATAAAGCTCTAGAAGAATTTACAAGAACAATGCTTTGTGATAATAGCTTACCAAAATACTTTGGGCTGAAGCAGTAAACACTTCTTGCTATATCTTAAATAGAATTTTAATTAGGCCTATGCTTGACAAAACTCCGTATGAATTATGGAAAGGTAGAAAGCCTAATATCTCCTATTTTTGTACATTTTGTTGTAAATGCTTCATCCTAAATAATAATAAAACTAAATTGGGTAAATTTGACTCTAAGACCGATGAAGGGATGTTTTTAGGATATTCAACCTCTAGTAAGGCTTATAGAGTCTTCAATAAGAGAGCTCTAGTAGTAGAAGAATTCGTACATGTAACCCTTAATGAGTCTAACCCAATTAATAGTAGAGAAGTTTCTTTCAATGATGATGCAGATTTCATTCCAAGAACAGAGGTACCTACTCCAATTGTTGACCCAAAGGAGAGCTCACCTCAAACAAATCAAGAGATAGAAACTCTCAAATTGGACCAACCATCTACAAGTCAACAAGAGGATAGTCTCCCTAAAGATTGGAGGTATGTAAATTATCACTCAATCGATCAAGTGATTGGTGATCCTTCACAATGGGTAAAAACTCGTTCCTTAATTAGAAACAGTTGCAAGTATATTTGTCTCAAATAGAACCTAAGAAATTTATTGAAGCCGAAAAGGATAATGATTGGATAATTGTCATGCAAGAAGAAATAAATCAATTTGAAAGAAATAGTGTATGGAATCTAGTTCCTAGACCTAAGAATCATACAATAATAAGAACTAAATGGGTATTTAGAAAGAAGATGGATGAAAATGGAATAGTGACTAGAAATAAGGCTAGATTAGTTGCTAAGGGATATAATCAAGAAGAAGGAATAGACTTTGATGAGACCTATGCTCCCATAGCAAGATTAGAAGCTATTCGAATGTTATTGGCCTTTATATGCTTTAATAAGTTTAAATTATTTTAAATGGATGTAAAAAGTGCCTTCTTAAATGGCTTTATAGAAGAAGAGGTATACGTTGAGCAACCTCTTGGATTTGAGAATCCTAGTCTTCCAAATCATGTCTATAAGCTTTCTAAGGCTCTATATGGGTTGAAGCAAGCTCCAAGAGCATGGTATGAAAGACTAAGTAAATTTTTTATTGACAATAATTTTATAAGAGTAAAGTAGACATAACCCTCTTCACAAAAACTCACATAAATGAAACTCTGTTAGTCCAAATATATGTTGATGATATTATATTTGGTGCTACTAATGAATCTATGTGTAAAGAGTTTGCCAAATGAATGCAAAGTGAATTTGAAATGAGAATGATGGGAGAGCTTACCTACTTCCTTGGACTTCAAATCAAACAATTGAAAGGAGGCATCTTCATCAATCAATCAAAGTACACTAAGGATCTACTAAAGAGGTTCAGGATGGAAAGCTCAAAGCCACTTGGTACACCTATGAGCACCTCAACAAAACTTAATCTTGATGAAGAAGGTAAATGTATAGATACTAAATATTATAGAAGCATGATAGGAGCTTTATTTTATTTGACTGCAAGTAGACCTGATATAATGTTCAGTGTATGCATGTGTGCTAGATTTCAGGCTAATCCTAAGGAATCACGTGTAATTACAGTGAAAAGAATCTTTAGATATCTACAAGGAACTCAAACCCTAGGATTATGGTACTCTAGAGATTCATCTTTTGAGCTTGTAGGATATTCAGATGCTGACTTTGCTGGGTGTAGGTTAGATAGAAAAAGCACAAATGGAACATATCAATTCTTAGGCGCGATGTTAACCTCTTAGTTTTCCAAGAAACAAAACTTTGTTGCACTATCAACCGTCAATGCGGAATACGTAGCAGCTGGAAGTTGTTGTGCCCAAGTGTTGTGGATGAAACAACAACTAAAAGACTATGGTATGAACTTTAAAAGTATCCCAATACATTATGATAATACTAGTGCTATCAACCAAACTAAAAACCCTATTCAGCACTTTAGAACTAAACACATAGAAATTAGACATCATTTCTTAAGATACCATGGTCAAAAAGGTGATATTAGACTAGAATTCATGCCTTCAGAAGATCAAATAGCTGACATTCTTACAAAACCTCTAAGTGAAGCTAGTTCTCTGCAAAATTAGACTGTCAATGGGATTGCTAGACTATGATAAACTGTATGTTTGGTTGTTTCATCATTCATCATTTTGCATACTTGACATCTAGTCAATGAATATTAAACTTTATTTAATATTTCCCTCACTCAAGATGGCATAGATAAACAAATTTCATGCTAAGACTCAAGACTAAAAGTTTTCTTAAGGTTTCAGTCGACTGGTAAGTCTATCCCAATCAACTGGTAAGTCTATCCCAGTCAATTGGTAAGTCTCTGCTTAATTTCTCAGTCGACTGGTAAATCTATACCAGTCGACTAGTAAACCAAGACCTTGTTTGGAGCCATTTTTTGAAATTCAGTTAACTACCCAGTCGACTGGTATGAACTACCCAGTCGACTTGTATTTCTCTGCCAGTTTATCCAGTCGACTGGTGTCCCAATCCAGTCGACTGGTATATTCAAATTTTTCAAAACTGCAATGGACCCAGTTAACTGATACCCTAACCCAGTCGACTGGTATCACAATTCTATAAATAGCCTCTTTAGATTTTTCACTTTTTCACGCCATTGTTGCAACCCTAAGCTTTCTCTCTCTAAAAAATCTCACCTTTTTGACCAAAAAATCCTCAAAACACTTCACACACACCTCGATCTACACATCCATACCATCTGTTTCAACTTTCTACAGTTGAAATCCCAAATTTCCACCAAAATCTCTTTTTCTCCCATAAACACTTTTCTTCCAAAGTGACCGATAGAATCTGCATTAAAACCACTGTTAGGGGACCTCATGCACCTACTAGGCCAAGGTCCACCAAATCTACGACTACAAACTCGAAAGGGAAGGGGGTGACGGGCTCCTCAAGTAAGAAGGCCAGAACAGAGCTCGATGACTCTCTGTTCTCCAGCCCCGCTGCAAAAGAAAGGTATATTCATCGATTTCGAATCTATTCATCATGGTAATTTTGATATTTTACTTTCTTTTAATGTTATAAACATGACCCCACTGGTCAAGATTCACCAAAAGTTTTACCCTAGACTGATTCACCAGTTCTATGCGAACTTGGTGAAACCCAGTCCACTGGCTCTACAGTTCAGAATCAGTGTAATGGGTGTGGAGTTCAAGGTCAACACTGTCCTCTTGATGAGTATCTTGAGGATCCCTATGGGAGGGATCAAATGGAGTCTGGACGGATGGCCAGACAATTTCGATTATGAGGAGGCATGTCAGATAGTTAGGGGTGCCCTAACTATGTCTTCAAACCCACTACATTTCACACATGTAGTGACATGCCCCTTAATTTCAACCTCATAGTGAGTTAGGCCATCCACCCGAGACTCGGGAGTCGAAGCTATCTATCTAAGATAGATATGGTATTGATTTGGTGCCTTAAAACTGGGCACCACTTCAATATCTACCCTCTACTACTCCAAACATGATCAACAGTAAAGCTAGTGACTCTGGATGCCTTCCTTACGGGATGCTCATCACACTCATCCTCCAACACTTTCAGGTTCTACTCCCCACCTCCGAGGCTCAGGACATCAGCCTCAAGGACATCATCAACGTCTTTTCGCTAAAGAAAATGGGATGCATAGTCCGAGATGGCATGATTTATTCAAAAGCCGGGAAGAACATTCGGATAGGGGAGGAAGATAGCAGTGATGATGAGGATGAGGATCCAGACGCTACAGCTACTACTATGGATGCAGATGACCAAGTAGCTCCCATTGGCTACTTGAGTGTTGGTCTAGCTGGGTACGATGATCTTTTTCAGGCTAATACGAACCTCCAGCTGAGTATGCAGTCCGAATTCCAGAGCTTGAGCTCTTCAGTCAACGTCATACATCATGACATTTGCTCCCTCCGGGATGACTTCGAGTTGCACAGAGAGCATATAGAGGTTCCCTAGCTAAGCTTCGGTATCTCATTCGTGATTGCTCAAACTCTCCCACACCTTGAGTTGCCTTTTGTATTTCTCCTCAGTTTTATATACCTATAGCATTTAGTTGTTCTTAGCATGAACATCTATCACTTTATCATACATTTTGTTATTTTCGGCTCTCAGAAGCCTGTAATGTATGGATTTATGATTTATATGATTATGTTTTATGATTACACTTGGTTCATATACTTGGTTTACATTTACACAATATGTTTACTTGCTTTAAATCTTTATATGCTCGAATATATGCTTTAAAATACTTCTGCATGTATGGAAACTTCCGGCTATTCTCGAGAAGTGTTCTTAGCCTCAAATTATGCCAAATTTTTGTATATAAGTTTCCTTATGACTTATCTTAATGTTTATGGTGTCTATATGGCTTATTTTTTGGTTTAAAGCCCTTTTTTTTGCTATTGTCAAAACGGGGGAGAAATATGAGAAAAATGACTATAATGATTGAACTTAAAGTAATGCATATATTTAGGGGGAGCATTGCTCCAAAACACTTGTTATATATGACTATATGTTAGGTTGCTTGGTTTGATTGAATATAAACTGTCTTTGAACTGTTTACAGGTTGGTTTTATTCAAAAAAACAAAGGGAACTCTGCCCAATTTTTCAAAAAAATCCTAACACTTAGTTTTTAAAACTGTTTTCTCTTATTTGTTTTATCATCATAAAAAATGAGGAGATTGTTGACCCTCATCTAAATTTTAATAATGACAAAACACAACTCTAATAATACTAACAGTGTTATATAAGTGTTTTAAACGACAAAAGCATACAACCAAGAATCAAGATGCAAGAACTCAACCCGAATCAAACACCAAGTGAAGACAGAAGATCTAGTATAGGAATAAGGTATTGAAACAAGTTGTAAATCTCATTTTTTAGGCAACTAGCTTGTCTTATGGCTCATTTTGAAAAAGAGTTTTAACAAAACTATTCATTCAAATGTTTATAAGTCAAAAACATTTCAAAGAATGAAAAACTGGGTTAAAGAGCAACACAATCGGCTGAGTACTTATACCAGATGACTGGTTACTTATACCAGAAGACTAGGTATTTATACCAGAACACTAATGTATGGGACAGTGTGTCCCCAGTCGACTGGGTGCTTCATACCAGTCGACTGATATATTGGACAGAACATCCCCAGTCGACTAGTAGGAACTATCTAATCGACTGGTACTATACATAGCCTTAAAAATGGGACTTTTCACTTAATCTAGTTGACTGATAATTCAAAAAATATGACCGTTGAGACGCGAGACTTGAGCACTAAATACTCCAAAATATTCCAAGTCAGTACAAAACGACCATATTAATTCAAGGCTATATAAACCCACTCAAATGAGCATTTGAAAAAGAGAGATTACACATTCAATCAAGTTTTTTGCTCATTAATACATAAAACCTTTGAAATATTTATTGTTGAGCCATTCTTCAAGCTTTATCTTGACAGAGAGATATTATTAAGTTGTACAAGCTTTCATTATTGTCTCTCTACCATTTACTTTACAGCAACTCATATTTATTGTAAAGGGATTAGCTTTCGGAAGGAAGAGATTAGCTTCCGAGAGGAAAGGATAAGCTTCTAAGAGGAAGGGACTGTTTGTAAGGTTTGTGCAACAATTGTGAAGTTGCACGATTAAGAGTTTTAGTGGATTGCTTCAAGAAGGTTCCTTGAAGAGAGTGAACGTAGGGTCAGAATGAATCTGATATTGCCAAACCACTATAAACTGAGTTTGCATCTTCTATTCTTTAAATTCTTTTCTTTACAGTACATTACTTGTTTACATGCTTGTGGATTTATCTATTGTATAAACTTGTGATTAATTAGCAAAAGTTTTTATAAACCCAATTCACCCCCCTCTTGGGTTGAAAGCTCAGTCTACAATATGCATATGCATTAAATAAGATAACCGAAAGAACCGGGAAGGGGTCAGTCTAAGATAATAACAACCTGTCAACATGTGGGAAGATGTTTCTATAATAATAATTCATACATTGCATCTGTTTTTAATTATTGCTTGCATTATTAAAATGCTGATGTGTGGGGTAATATTGTAAATTTATTTATAGATGGATTTGTCTCACAAAGAGACAGTTATAGTGAGAAAAAAGACATAGAAATATGATAAGATAGGAATTATTTAAATGTTAGACATTATGCTATTATTCAGTTATAGGAGAAATAAATGATTAAATATTAACAGGTTATTTATGAAATTTGAATAATTTTAGTAAATTTAATTCACTGAGCTTGTGAAGCTCATTCCTCATTGTACAATGATTTCAGGTAGTAGACAAGACAAATAGTCTGGTGGGTTGATAGTCAGACGGATTCAATATCCTCAGACTAGTGAGACAATGAAATAAATAATTATTTATAAATATTCATGCATTTTACTTTGTATATTATGTGTAAGCTAATGTCAGTTTTATGTACCTCCCCTGTTGAGGGTTGAGGATTTAAAATAAAAAAAATTTGTTAGTAGTATTTTATTGTTGCATATATGTGTCATGCTGAGATTCTCAAAATGTGATGACACCGTCTCGGGGGTGGCTAACCCGGGATTAGTCATTACAATTTTGGTATCAGAACATTAGGTTTTAAGATTCTGTAGACTGGATGAAAACTTTAAAAGTGGAAGATCTAAATAAACTGTATTTTTAAATGCATAGTCTGGGGATGACATATGGTTGTGTGAGAGCAAGAGGTAGAGTTTTAAATTAGAAGGGGACATGGTAGACCCCCAATTTTTAGGAGGACTGAAGCAGAGAAGGAAGTTGAGTTTGTGATTCCCACAAGGGAACATTTTGATAGTGGAACTGGTATTAGTAGAGCTGGGAGAGTATCTGAGAGTAGGAATGATGAATTGATAGAAGATCTTAATCGTGCTATAGAGAGGGTGAATGCTGTTGAAGAAAGAGTTCATAATCTGTAGAGAAGATTAGAGGAAAAGGTAGAAGAGAACCTAATATGGTGAGGCATGAGGGTCATAAGGGAGGTGTATTTGCACAGGAGATGCAAGGTGATTGTTTTGTGAGATTTCTTAAGTTTAAACCTCAGTCTTTTAGAGGATCTGTAAATAAGTATTTCCCAGATACCTTTCGGGCACAACAAGAAAGAGATTTTATTCATCTAAGGCAGGGAAATTTATCTGTGGTTGAATATGATAGTAGATTCATAGCCCTGTCAAGGTTTTTACGAGTTAGTGAATACATAAGAGAGAAAATATAAGAGATTTTTAGACGGATTACACTATGATATTCAGACTAAACTTTCTTATATAGGCATAGGGAATTATACTGTACTGGTAGATAAAGTATTACAGATTGAGAAGGATTTGATGAAGTTGAGAGGTAGGAAAGATTGGCTAAAGAGGTCTAGATTTGAGGGACCTAGAGGTGTTAGCAGTATAGGTGTACAGGGTAGGAGACCACCCCAAAGAGGGTGTTCCTTATCACAAGGAACTGTGGTGCAGTGTCAGAGGCAGACAGGATCTGTTGCTTTTGTAGCTCAGAATAATATTGGTGGGACCCCTAGATTTGGGAGGCAAGCTATAGGAAATGGGAGTTATGGTAAAGGAGTAAGTATGCTACCAAGGGGAAGTGGTAACCTGATGTATGATCAAGAGGCAAAGGTCTGCTTTAAATGTAATCAGATAGGGCATCTAGCTCGGAATTGCCCTATGCAGATATGTTTTGTATGTGGTGGGGGAGGACATGTGGCTGCAGATTGTTTAGCGAAGAAATCTGTTGATGTAGGCTTTAGAAGTGTTGGGAGGAGATCGATGGAGAGAGGTGGCAGATCAGGGGGTGTGTGGGGCAGAGGTCGAGGATCAGAAGCAAAGCGAGGACGTGGCAGTCAGATTCAGTCCAAAGATGGCATAGTTTATACATTGACCCAACAAGATGCACAAGCCACTCCTGATGTTGTTATGGGTACGATATCTATCCTTGACAGGTCTGCTAGATTATTGATTGATCTTGGTGCAACCCATTCTTTTGCATCTAGTAATTATATGAAATCTATTGATGCTAGTGCTAGTCCTTTGATGTATGCAATTATTGTTGAGATTCCTACTGGAGATAGGGTTATAATCAGAACAATCTATCGAGGTTGTTTGATTAATATTGCTGATAGAGAATTTGAAGTTGATTTATTACGCTTAGATATGACATATTTTGATTTAATTATGGGAATGAATTGGTTATCTGCATATTATGCTTGGGTAGATTGTTTTAGGAAAAATGTGGTGTTCAAGATACCTGGACAGGAGGAGTTTAATTTTCAGGGAGAATGTAAGATACTTACAAATTGTCTTATTTCTGCCTTAACTGCTTGTAAATGGTTGAGGAAGGGTTGTGAGGGGTATTTGGCGCATGTACTGGATTCTAGTAAGAAGGGTAGGAAGTTAGAAGATATCTGGTAGTAAAAGATTTTTCTTATGTTTTCTCTGAAGAGTTGACTGGGTTGCCTCCTAATAGGGAGATTGAGTTTTCTATTGAGGTGATTCCAATATCAACACCCATATCCATAGTACCCTATAGGATAGTACCAGTTGAATTGAGAGAGTCGAAAGTTCAGCTTCAGGAATTGCTAGATAAACAATTTATCTGACCTAGTACGTCACCCTGGGGAGCCCCTGTGTAATTTGTCAAGAAGAAGGATAGGATATTAAGGCTGTGTATTGATTATAGACAGTTGAATAAGATCACCATCAAGAATAGATGTCCTTTGCCCAAGATAGATGACTTATTCGAGCAATTATAGGGAGCTAGAGTGTTCTCTAAGATAAACTTGAGGTCAGGTTATCATCAATTGAGGATAAAGGAGGGGGGACGTGCCTAAAACTGCTTTTAGGACACGTTATGGCCATCATGAGTTCAAAGTGATGCCTTTTGGGTTAACCAATGCTCCTGCAGCATTTATGGACCTTATGAATCTGCTGTTTAAACCGTTCGTGGATAAATTTGTGATTGTATTTATTGATGATATTTTGATATATTCCAAGAATGAAGAGGAGCATATGCAACATTTGAGGATAGTGTTGGAGATATTAAGGAGAGAGAAATTATATGTGAAGTTCTCGAAGTGTGAGTTCTGGTTAAGTGAAATATCTTTCTTGGGACATGTTGTGTCAGTAGAGGGGATAACAGTTAATCCACAGAAAGTAGAAACAATGTTGAATTGGGAGAGACCTACAAGTGTAACTGAAATTAGAAGCTTTTTTAGGCTGGCTAATTATTATAGGAGATTTATCCAAAAATTTTCTATAATTGCTGGACCTTTAACTAAGTTGACCAGGAAGGATGTGAAGTTTAGGTGGTCAGAGGAATGTGAGAGAAGTTTTCAGTTGTTGAAAAAGAAACTGACTACTACCCCAGTGTTAGTGCTTCCTTCTGGTGATGAAGGATTTGTGGTGTATAGTGATGCGTCACATCAGGGATTGGGATGTGTGTTGATGCAACATGAGAGAGTTATAGCTTATGCATCTAGGCAACTAAAGAACCATAAGAGGAGTTACCAGACCCATGATTTAGAATTGGCTGCCATAGTCTTTACTTTGAAGATTTGGAGACACCATCTATATGGAGCCAAGTGTGAAAGTTTTACTGATTATAAAAGCTTGAGGCATTTACCAACCCAGAAGGAGTTGAATTTGAGGCAGAGGACGTGGATGGAATTGATTTGTGATTATGACTATACAATTCATTATCAACTAGGAAAGGCTAATGTAGTAGCTAACGCATTAAGTAAAAAGGCTACAGGGAGATTAGTTGCTATTAAGAGTCATAATACTAGCCTGATGATAGAATTAAGAAGAATGAGGATGCAGTTTAGTGTCAATAATGGATGAGTATTAATGGCAAATATGGTGAGACAATCTTCTATTATTGATCATTTATTACAGATGCAGGGTAGAGATGAGGGGATAGAGAAGATCAGACGGGAAGTGTTGAGTGGGAAACCAATCGAGTTTAGAATTAGAGAAGATGGTATGGTAGTATTGGGGCATAGAGTTTGTATTCCCAATGATGGGGAGATGAGAAAAGAGATACTAAGGGAGGCTCATGATTCGGTATATTCCATGCACCCAGGTAATAATAAAATGTACAGGGGGTTGAGACAAAATTATTGGTGGTCAGGGATGAAGAAGAATGTAGCAGAATATATTTCTAGATGTTTGATTTGTCAACAAGTGAAGGCTGAGAATAGACATCCAGTAGGTTTATTACAACCTCTTCCAATACCTGAGTGGCCATGGGAAAATGTGAGTATGGATTTTTTCTCTAGTTTTCCCCGTACCCAGAGGGGACATGACGCTATATGGGTTATAATGGATAGACTTTCTAAGTCTTCACATTTTGTTCCTATTAAAACTACTTGGAATCCAGAAAAGTTGGCTGAGTTGTATGTGACAGAGATAGTAAAATTACACAGAGTACCCTTGATTATCATATCAGATAGAGATTCTAGATTTACCTCTAGATTTTGGAGGGGTTTCCAAAAAGCTATGGGCATGCAATTACAGTTTAGTACAGCTTTTCATCCACAAACTGATGGGTATAAGGAGAGAATCATCATAATACTAGAAGATATATTGAGGGCAAGTGTATTGAGCTTCTCAGTGAGCTAGGATGCTTATTTGCCGTTGATTGAGTTTGCATACAATAATCAGTATCAAACTAGTATTAGGATGGTACCCTTCAAGGCTATATATGATAGAAGGTGTAGAACTCCAGTATGCTGGGAAGAAGTTGGAGAGAGAAAGATATATGACCCAAAAATGATAAACTTGACTAGTGAGATGATCAAACTGGTTAGAGAGAACCTCATAGCAGCTCAGATCAGACAAAAAGGATATGCTGATAAAAGAAGAAGAGCTCTCGAGTTTCAAGTTGGTGATTAGGTATTTTTGAAGATATCTTCGTGGAAAAGATTTTTGAGATTTAAGAAGAAGGGAAAGCTAAGCCTGAGATTTGTGGGGCCGTATGAGGTGATCGAGAAAATTGGACCAGTAGCATATCGTTTGAATTTGCCTCAAAAATTAAAGCAATTACATAATGTGTTTTATATGTCACTGCTGAGAAAGTACTTACACGATGAATCCTGTAGTATCTCGAATTAAGCAACAGAAATTCAGGAAGATTTAACTTTTATGCTAGTACCAATCAGAATCCTAAACATAAAGGAACATGTCTTGCGCAATAAAGTCATTCCTCTGTTTCAAGTATTATGGCAAAATAAAGATGTCGAAAAAGTCACGTGAGAGCATGAAATAAGAATGAGGAAGAATTATCTCCAACTCTTTTCTTGATTTTAGGTAAGAAAATTTCAGCGGAAGAACTGTAATAACCGTATTTGTAAAATAAAGGTAAAGATGTAATTTAATAAATATGACATGGAGTTAAAATAAAATATATGTGAAAGGTTTATTTGAATAAAACAATTCTTAAAAAAATCTGGGACCTGAACGTCCCACGAGGGCAGAAATAAGAAGACAAAAGTGAAAAGTAAAAAAAAAAAAACGTGGCAGCAGGTGGCAGTACCTGCTACCAAGTTTTTGTAGGAGTGCAAAGTGTAAAGTTGAAGGCTTGAATGCCTTCCAACAAGGCCTAGACGTGGAGTGTTTTTGGAGATTTTATGGTGACTATGCAAGCAACTTTTGAAGTTGCTGAAGATTTGTTTTGTTCAAATCTTATATATATATATATATATATATATATATATATATATATATGAAGTGTGCGTAAACTTAACTTACGTTTATCAAACTCGTTTAGTTTTCTTTCCATTATGCGTCTTCTTTAAACGCTTGGGGACCGAAAGAAAGGTTGAAATAGCAAAATTTTGAAGGGGTTTACGGTGGAATTTTATAGAGAGTTACGAGAAGCTATCAAAAAAATAGAAAGTAATAACATAATGTTTATTTTTGAATTTTAACATTCATAAAATTTCCCGAAAGTTAAAGTGGGAATTTTCAAAGGGTATAGTTTTTGAAGAATTTAAGAAATAATTAGAAATTTAATACAAATATTATGTCATGTGTTGATGAATAATGATTGGAAAAATTTCCGGAGAGGAACGTGAAAGGCAAAGAAGTGATCCACTAGTAGCTTTAAGTGCTACTTGGTGAGTTGGATTTACTTTAAGTAATCTAAATAAAAATCAAATATCTAGTAATAATAGTAAAATAAATTATTAGCTTATGCTTGGTGGTAGATAAAAATTAAATTGATATGTATGATATGAATATTGGACACATAGAAAATTATTATGTGAAAAGAAATATTATTAGAATAATAAGTTGATTTCATAATGATGGTGATATATAGATTTTGACGAGTTGGTTGAATAAATTGATGTGATATATGAGGAGAAGAAAATTATGAAATTTATTAAACAGAAAGTTGAGGAAAGACCGGATAGTTGATTTAAATATTTTGAACTCATGTGATGTTTATATTACTGTTCCTATGCATATTTCATATCATTATTCATATGCGCATGTATTAAATAAGATAACCGAAAGAACTGGGAAGGGGCCGGTCTAATGGAATAACCATGATAGCCAGTATATGCTAGAAATAAAAGGGACACCATGACAGCCGGTATATGCCGAAAAGAAATTCTATGACAGCTGGGATAAGCTGTAAAGAACCGGGAAGGGGCCAGTCTAAGATAATAACAATCTGTCGACAGGTGAGAAAACATTCCCATAATAATAATTCATGCATTGCATCTGTTTTTAATTATTGCTTGCATTATTGAAATGCTGATGTGTGGGGTATTATTGTAAATTTATTTATAGATGGATGAGTCTCACAGAGAGACAGTTACAATGAGAAAAAGGCATAGAAATATGATAAGATATGAATTATTTAAATGTTAGACATTATGCTATTATCCAGTTATAGGAGAAATAAATGATTAAATATTAACAGGCTATTTATGAAATTTGAATACTTTTAGTAAATTTAATTCACTGAGCTTGTGAAGCTCATTCTTCATTGTACAATAATTTCAGGTAGCAGACAAGACAAATAATCTGGTGGGTTAAGAATCAAACGGATTCATTTTCTGTAAGCCACGTATGTGTGAATATCCTCAGACTAGTGAGAAAATGAAATAAATAATTATTTGTAAATATTCATACATTTTACATTGTATATTACGTGTACACTAATATCATATTTATGTACCTCCCCTGTTGAGGGTTGAGGATTTAAAATAAAAAAATTTGTTAGTAGTATTTTATTGTTGCATATATGTGTTGTGCTGGGATTCTCAAAATGTAATGACACTGTCTCGAGGGTGGCCAACCCGGGATGGGTCGTTACATATTCTTTCTTCATGCTCCCAAGTAATTTCTTCAACATCTTTGTTCTGCCATAATACTTGAATCAAAGGAATGACTTTATTACGAAAGACTTGTTCCTTTCTGTCTAGAATTCTGACTGGTACTTACATAAAGGTCAAATCTTCCTGAAGTTCTACAGCCTAACTCGGAATACTATGTAACTCATCATGTAAACACTTTCTCAAAAGTGAAACATGGAACACATTATGTAATTGCTTTAACTCTGGAGGCAAATCCAATCTGTATGCTATTGGCCCAACTTTCTCAATCACCTGATATGGCCCTACAAATCTCGGACTCAACTTTCCCTTCTTTTGAAACCTCAATACACCCTTCCACGGAGATATCTTCAAAAACACCCAGTCACAAACATGAAACTTAAGAGCTCATCTTCTATTATCAGTATATCCTTTTTGTCTGTTCTATGCTGCTCTAAGATTCTCTCTAACCAGTTTGATCCTCTCAATAGTCAAATCTATCATTTCTAGACCAAATATCTTTCTTTCTCCAACTTCTTCCCAACATAATGGAATTCTACACCTTTTACCATATAAAGACTCAAATGGTGCCATTCCAATACTAGTTTGATATTGATTATTGTATGCAAACCTAATCAAAGGTAAATAAGTATCCTAGCTCACTAAGAAACTCAATACACTTGCCCTCAGCATCTCTTCTACCATTATGATGATTCTCTCTATCTGTCCATCAGTTTGTGGATGAAAATTTGTACTAAACTGCAATTGCATACCCATAGCTTCTTGAAAACCCCTCCAAAATCTAGAAGTAAATCTAAAATATCTATCTGATACAATGCTTAAAGGTACTCCATGTAATTTCACAACCTCCGCTACATACAATTCAAAGAACTTTTCAGGACTCCAAATAGTTTTTATAGGAAAGAAATGCGAAGATTTAGAAAGTCTATCCACTATAACCCATACAGTATCATGACCTCTCTGGGTATAGAGAAAATCAGAAACAAAATCCACACTTATATTCTCCCATGGCCATTCAGGTATTGGAAGAGGTTGTAATAAACCTGCTGGATATCTATTCTCAAACTTCACCTATTAATAAGTCAAACATCTAGAAATATACTCTGCTATATCTTTCTTCATCCCTGACACCAATAATTCTGTCTCAACCCTCTGTACATCTTATTATTACTCGGGTGCATAGAATATACAGAATCATGAGCCTCCCTTAGTATCTCCTTTCTCATCTTCACATCATTGGGAACACAAACTCTATGTCCCAATACCACCATACCATCTTCTCTAATTCTAAACTCAGTCGGCTTCCCACTCAATATTTTCTGTATGATCTTCTCTATCCCTTCATCTCTACTCTGTATCTGTAATAAGCGATCAATAATAGGAGATTTTACCACCATATTTGCCATCAATGCTCCTCTATCACTAACACTCAATTACATCCTCATTTTTCTTAATTCTATCATCAAGCTAGTATCATGACTCCCAATACCAGCTAATCTCTCTGTATACTTTCTACTCAATGCATCAGCTACTACAATAGTTGATAAATACTTAAATATTCATATTTAAGCCCCTTAATTTACATTTATTAAGCCCCTTGTTTACGTATTTTATTTCATTTTACTTCCTTTCTGTGTTTTTATAGGGTTTTTGAAGAAAATGAAGCATTTTGGAACTCAGAGAACAAATCTGGAAAATCTGTCAGTTGCTTAGTTCGATCGAGCGCAGGGGACCTGCAATCGAGCGCACAAGCCAGGATCGAGCATAATCTGGTCTCACGCACAAGAAGAAGGCTGCACTCTAGCGCACGAGGCTGCGATCGAGTGCACACATACGGCAATAAACAGTAAAACGGCAGCACCTGTTTTGGAAATTAAGGTTTTGAAGTATCCTTAGAACCCTATAAATAGACTTGTAAAACACAGAAATAGGATCTCCCTTTTAGTTTAGTTTTTGTTCGGGGAGGCCGAATGAGCCCGGAGGAGAGACTGTGGAGACGAATTGACGACTCTTCTCTATAGTGTTTTCGGGTTTCTTCTCTCCTTTGTATTTTATTTTATGATGTTGTTTAGCATCACAACTATGTGTAACTAATTTTCTAGTAAGGGTTTGGTTGAAGCCGTAATTGTGTTTACTCAATAATTCAGTATTGGTGCCTTTACAATATTTGTGTTGTGATGCTTAACTTGATTAATACCTGTTTTTATTTAAATTTCTCATATGTGTTTGCTGTTCAACATATGTATATGGTATGGATCAGTTAGTTGAATCAATTTGGATGACCGAGTCCTGGGTTTAACAATAGTAACAAAAGATATCCACGCCAGATTCTTGGGTTAATAAACATGGGAAACCGAGAGTAGATAGCATGCCCTAGGTCTCGTGTGGTTGTCGATTTTCACAAATCTTATGCTCTCTTAAGGAACAACTCAGTATACACCATGTTGAATCCCTTAAGAAAGAAAAGAGTTATAGTAGATACCATGCTTAACTCGTTGCTTAGGGAAATCGATAGCTTAAGAAGTAGATACAATGCCCTTAGGTTGACAACCATTAGGTATTCATGACATGAGTAAAGCATTGGCATACTGTTTTGTTGTGGTAGCATGATTAGTGGTGGATATCAAGTCCCTACGCCTTTATCTTTATTAAATTCCAACTCAATATTTATTTCTCTTATTTTTGTTTTATTATTGTGAAACTAATTCTAAATCAAAATTTACCAATCCCTGTGGAGATGATCTTGCATTCGCACACTATACAAATAAGTTGACCTTATGCACTTGCAAGTAAAACTATACGATTATTTGCTTATTTATTTAGGTAGATAATCGTACAACAAGTTTTTGCACCATTGCCGACGATTGCGCTAAATTTCTTTTTAGAATTATTTTTACTAGTTTTATTTTATTTTATTTTATTTCTTTACTCTGTTCTGTTTATATTTTCTTTATCAAAAACCTAATTTTTCTTCTTTTCGTTTTCTGTTTTCTTCTGTTTCAGGTCTGCAGCAGTGCTGTTTCTGGCCTTGCGATCGAGTGCAAGCTCAAGTGAGATCGAGCGCACTATTGCAATCAAGCGTAGTACCTTGTGCACTTGAGCGCAAATAGTCCAGAGACTACCCGAGCAGCAGTACTGAAGCTGTTGCACCAAAGTCTTCCAGTTGATTCATGCAAGGGCTTCGATCTAGGAACCCTACCATCGTTCCACTTGATATGGAGATTGAGCGGACCATTCAACAGAGGCCTAGAAACAACTTTGAGGAAAACGAAGAAGAATTCGAGGGAGAAGCACCAATAGAACAGCTAGAAAACCAACAACCACCTGAGCGAAGACCTATGAAGCAATCCTTCATCCCACAGAACCTTAACCAGCCATCATGCATTGCTTATCAACCAGAGGCGAAAGGTAATTATTACATATCTCCGCAGATACTCAGTGCCTTGACTCATTTTAGGGGTACACCAGCTGAGGATCCACACTTGCACCTTCGGGAATTCTTTGACCTCTGCAAGTTCCAACACATCCAGGGCCTAAATCAAGAGGGAATTAGGTTAATTATTTTCTCTTTTTCATTAAAAGATAAAGCTAAGTTATGGCATAATTCATTACCTGCAAATTCTATCCATACTTGGGAAGAACTATCCAGTAAGTTCCTAAGGAAATTTTTCGTAGCACAAAAGACAAGGCAGATGAGGAAGGAGATTCAATCTTTCCAACAGAGAGATGGAGACCTTTTCTTTGAAGTATGGGGACACTTTAATGAGCTACTTCTCAAATGTCCACATCACAACCTACCTCAAGATGAGCTAGTACTAGCCTTTTATGAAGGTCTAAATGACATGAATAAAGGTATTGTTTATTCCGGTTGTGGAGGTGTGCTGATGGAGAAGAGCAGTGAAGAAGCCATAGAGCTTTTTGAGATCTTAAGTGAGCACACCCAGCAATTCTCCTCAAGAGGTAGACAAGGAGTTAAAAGCAAGGGTATGTATGAGGTAACCTTAAATGGCAGATCTTCAAATCAGATGGCTGTTATGGAGAGGAAGCTAGATATGCTTATAAAAGCCATGTTTACTCAGAACATCTCACTTCGACCACAAGCTACACATCGCCAGGTGTGTGCTTTATGTTCACAATTTGATCACACTACTGAGACTTACCATTTGTATTCATCTATAGATCTCGAGCAAGCAAACTATGTGGGACCAAACAATGCATATGCAAATACCTACAATCTTGGATGGAGAAATCACCCCAACTTCTCATTGAGCGATGATCAAAATGCCTTGAACTTTCAAGGGCAGCAAAGAAATTCCCAACCAGTAGCCCAATCAGTTTCAGAATCAAAGCAAAGTGATCTAGAGAGTCTTGTACGGCAGTTGATGAGCTCACAAGAACAATTCATAGTAGAAACAAGACAATTCCAGACTGAGCAAAGGGAAACCACTGCAAAGCATGAGCAAGTCATTCAAAGACTCGAGGTACAAATGGAGCAATTGGCTAAGGAGCTAAGTGAAAGCAACCAAGGTAAACTTCCAGCCCAAACACTACTTAATCTAAGAGGATATCAGCAACTAAATGCCATGACAACTCTTAGAAATTGTAAGATCATAGGCGTTGATGAGCTTGCACAAGCATCTCCATATAAAGCATCCACGTCAAAGGTAAGTGAAATGGAGAAGTGGAATGCACCACCCTTCCCCCAAAGGTTTGTAAAGCCAACAAAAGAAAGTAAAATGCATGATATCTTTGAAACTTTGAGAAAAGTATAAATTAATATTCCTTTATTAGATGCAATTAAACAAATTCCTGTATATGCTAAATTTTTAAAAGATAGTTGCACTAATAAAAGGAAGTTTCAAGAGCATGAAACAACGGCTTTAACCGAAAAGGTGAGTGCGGTATTGCTAAGGACACTACCACCCAAGCTAAAAGATCTGGGTAGTTTTACAATTCCCTGCAGAATAGGTAACCAAATTTTTTAGCATGCATTACTAGATCTAGGGGTTGGAGTCAACTTGCTGCCATACACTATATTCAAGACACTAGGTTTAGGGGAGCTTCAACCAACTTCCATCACCTTACAACTAGCAGACAGGAGCATCAAAAGACCTAGAGGTATTCTTGAGGATATCTTGGTAAAGGTAGTCCATTTATTTTACCTGTTGATTTTATTGTATTAGATATAGACGAATGCCCTGTGCCATTACCTCTGCCCATCATCTTAGGAAGACCCTTTATACGAACTGCTGATACAAAAATTTGTGTGAAAAAGGGTATAGTAAGTATGAAGGTAAATGGTGAGAAGGTTGAATTCAACATATTTGATACATTAAAATTATCCTAAGATAATATGGAATGTTCTAATGTATATATGATACAAGGTGTTGTTGAGAAACTTTTTCAAGTCCATCCCATTGCTCCATTAGAGGCCACCCTCACCCATGATTTCACAAGAATGGATATTAAGCTAGAAATTGCAGATGTCACTGATGACATCACTAAAGCTACGCACCTCCTAGTGGCCTCTCCAAAGCATCCAAGCACCAAATTTGGCATTAAAGCAGTTGCGAGTGCATTCAACTTATGCTTTTCTGGGAGGGAATAAAAGCGTCTGGCTGAAGATGTTAAACTTAGCACTCATGGGAGGCACCCCATAGCTTATCCTTTAATTTTTATTGTTTTTCATATTTATTTTTACTGTCTATTTTTTCGTATTTTTTGTTTTCCCGTATTACATTAGTCTTTCCTTTTTAGGGCCAATGTGTGCATCTGTTCAAGTTTGGGGGTGTGCTATGAGCCATACCGGCCCAGTTGGTTCTCCATCTCCTAGGTTAGATCTTTCCCTGCTATTCACACATTGGAGACAATGTGTAATTTAAGTTTGGGGGTATGGGAGACACATTCACACACTTTGTCAAAGTTTTTTTTTTTTTAAAGATAAATGCATATTCATATTGTGTTGAAAATTTTGGTTGATTTAAAACAAATATGATAAAACTTCATTAGTAAGTTTAAAACCTAGAACACATAGCCTAGTAATAAGAATTTTAAAAGTTTAGTTACCTACCTCAAGGCACTTAAGAATTCACGAGTTTGATCCAGATCTAACATGAGCACATTAGCAAGCATTTGTGTGGGGTATGACATATAATTTTGATGTATATGTTTCCATGACCTAACTGTAACCAAATAAATTTTTAGATGAATACTTTGGCATAGAAAAATATCCATCATGCAAAATAAAATAAAATGCTCCTAATGATCATTAAACAAACTTTCCACTGAGTAACTAGACCTCTTGCCTCAGTAAGCAGTGAGTGTTCACGTCAAAAGATGAAAATTAAGCATTTGATGATCATAAAAATTTTCACTGAGTAACTGGACCTCTTGCCTCAGTAAGCAGTGAGTGTTCCCGTCAAAATATGAAAATTTCACTTAGCAGCATTAAGACCTGTTAGTTCCATAGCCTTTTTGACTCGAGTTAGTAAGTCCTTAGAGGTGTCTTTACACCTAATGCCCTAAAACTATCTGGTTTGGGAGTCATTGGCTAAACACTCATTACAAGGGTCAATTAGAAAGCTTAATGGAACTCAACGTGGCAAAAATCTCATGATGAAGGAAAAAGAAAAGAAATAAAAACTATACCATTTTTGTTCTATCTGATAAGGAATTCGATGAAGGTTTGGACATAGAAACACTATACATTAAAATTATTTGGAAGCTCCATCTTCTATGTGCTAATTCACCACACACCAAATCAAACTTGAGATGCCTTAAACCAACCTTGTGTAAGTAACATGAATTTTTAAAATCCTTATTCATTGCAAAAATGTATTTTTATTATAAGCTTACTCGTGAACGATCATCATGGTTTTATATGCAACCCAAATTTTTGGATATCATGAATAATGAATTTATATTTAATTTTGTTTTGATATAGTCTTTCGCTTTGTATTGCTAAGAGACTAGCAATATGTAAGTTTGGGGGTGTGATAAGTGCTTAAATAATCATATTTAAGCCCCTTAATTTACATTTATTAAGCCCTTTGTTTACATATTTTATTCCATTTTACTTCTTTTCTGTGTTTTTTGTGTTTTCTGTGTTTTTATAGGTTTTCAAAGAAAATGAAGCATTTTGGAACTCATAAAGCAAATATGTAAAATTTGTCAGTTGCTTAGTGCGATCGAGCGCAAGGGACCTACGATCGAGCGCACAAGAGCCCAGCACCCAAGCCAGGATCGAGCACAATTTGGTCTCGCGCACAAGAAGAAAGTTGCGCTCGAGCGCACGAAACTGCGATCGAGTGCACACGTACGGTTGTAAACAGTAAAACAGCAGCACCTGTTTTGGAAAGTAGGGTTAGGGTCCTGTTTTGGAAAATAGGGTTTCGAGGTATCCTTGGAACCCTATAAATAGACTTGTAAAACACAGAAACAGAATCTTCCTTATACTTTAGTTTTTGTTCGAGCAAACCGGAGGCCGGACGAGCCCGGAGGAGAGATTGTAGAGATGAATTGACAACTCTTCTCCATAGTGTTTTCGGGTTTCTTCTTTCCTTTGTATTTTATTTTATGATGTTATTTAGCATCACAACTATGTGTAACTAATTTTCTAGTAAGGGCTTGGTTGAAGCCCTAATTATGTTTACTCAATAATTCAGTATTGGCGCCTTTGCGATATTTGTGTTGTGATGTTTAACTTGATTAATGCTTGTTTTTATTTAAATTCCTCATATGTGTTTGCTGATCAACATATGCATGTGGTATAGATTAGCTAGTTGAATCAATTTGGATGACCGAGTCCTAGGTTCAACAATAGTAACAAAAGATATCCACGCCGGATTCTTGGGTTAACCAACATGGGAAACCGGGAGTAGATACCATGCCCTAGGTCTCGTGTGGTTATCGATTTCCACAGATCTTATGCTCTCTTAAGGAACAACTCAGTATACACCATGCTGAGTCCCTTAAGAAAGAAAAGAGTTAAAGTAGATACTATGCCTAACTCGTTGCTTAGGGAAATCAATAACTTAAGGAGTAAATACCATACCCTTAGGTTGACAACCATTAGGTATTCATGACATGAGTAAAGCATTGGCATACTGTTTTGTTGTGGTAGCATGATTAGTGGTGGATATCAAGTCCCTACGCCTTTATCTTTATTAAATTCCAACTCAATATTTATTTCTCTTATTTTTATTTTATTATTGCGAAACTAATTCTAAATCAAAATTTACTAATCCCTATGGAGATGATCTTGCATTCGCACACTATACTACTAAGTTGACCTTGTGCACTTGCAAGTAAAACTATACGATTATTTGCTTATTTATTTAGGTAGATAATCGCACAACAATAACCTTCCCTGGATGATAATGAATTGTATAGTTAAAATCACTAATCAACTCCATCCAACTCCTCTGCCTCAAATTTAACTCTTTCTGGGTAGGTAAATGCGTCAAACTTTTATGATCAGTAAAAATTTCACAAGTGGTTCCATACAGATGATGTCTCCAAATCTTCAAAGTAAAAACTATGACAATCAATTCTAAATCATGGGTCGGCTAATTCCTCTCATGGTTCTTCAATTGCCTATAAGCATAAGCTATAACTATCCCATGTTTCATCAACACACATCTCAACCCCTGATGTAACGCATTACTATATACCACAAATCCTTCATCACCAGAAGGAAGCACTAATACCGGAGTAGTAGTCAATTTCTCTTTCAACAGTTGGAAACTCCTCTCACACTCTTCTGACCACCTAAACTTCACTTCCTTCCTGGTTAATCTAGTCAATGGTCCAGCAATCATAGAAAATTTTTGGATAAACCTCCTATAATAACCAGCCAACCCCAAAAAGCTTCTAATTTCAGTTACACTAGTGCGTCTTTCCCGATTCAACACTGCCTCTACTTTCTGTGGGTCAACTACTATTCCATCTCCTGACACAACATACCCTAAGAAAAATATTTCACTCAACCAAAATTCACACTTAGACAAATTTGCATATAATTTTTCTCTCAGAATTTCTAACACTATCTCTAAATGTTTTCCATGCTTCTCTTCATTCTTAGAATATACCAGAATATCATCAATAAATACAATCACAAATCTATCCAAGAATGGTTTAAACACCCAATTCATTAGATTCATAAATGTCGCAAGAGCATTACTCAACCCAAATGGCATCACAAGGAACTCATGATGGTCATACCTAAAAGCAGTCTTAGGCATGTCCCCCTCCTTTATCATCAACTACTGATAACCCGATCTTAGGTCTATCTTATAAAACACCCTAGCTCCTTATAACTGCTTGAATAAATCATCCATCCTAGGCAAAGGATATTTATTCTTGATAGTGATCTTATTCAACTCTTTATAATCAATACACAACCTCATCGTCCCATCATTCTTCTTGACAAACAAGATAGGGGCTCCCCAAGGTGACATACTAGGTCGAATAAATTGTTTATCTAGCAAGTCCTAAAGCTGAACTTTCAACTCTTTCAACTAAGCTGGTTCCATTCTATAAGGTGTTATAGGGGTGCTGATCCCAAAATCACCTCAATAGAAAACTCAATCTCCCTGTTGGGAGGCAAACCAGACAACTCCTCAAGAAATACATCAGAAAAATCTTTCACTACCAAGATTTCTTCTAACTTCCTAATCTCTTTT
Organism: Bretschneidera sinensis; assembly: GCA_023935145.1. NCBI lineage: Eukaryota > Viridiplantae > Streptophyta > Magnoliopsida > Brassicales > Akaniaceae > Bretschneidera > Bretschneidera sinensis. The sequence goes on from CM043700.1 coordinate 114,546,816, forward strand.
ATAGAATCCACTACATATGCCAAATTCCTCTCACAACCCTTCTTCAACCATTTACTAGCAGTTTCCAAGTATATTACGTTCTCTTTGAAAATTAAATTCCTCTTGTCCTGGTATCTTGAATACCACATTCTTCCTAAAATAATCTACCCAAGCATGATATGCAGATAACCAATTCATCCCCAGAATTAAATCAAAATCTGTCATTTCTAAAAGCAACAAATCAACTTCAATTTCTCTACTAGGCATACTAATCACACAACCCCGATAAATTGTCCTGATAGTAAACCTATCCCAAGTAAGAACCTCAACAATAACATCATGCATTAAAGGACTAACACTAGCATCAATAGATTTTATCTAAGCACTGGATGTAAAAGAATGGATTGCACCAAGATTAATCAATAATCTAACAGGTCTATTAAGAATAGATACCATACCTATAACAACATCAGGAGTGGCATGTGCATCATATTGGGTCAACGCATAAACTCTGCTGTCTCTGGATTGTAGCTGACCATAGCGTCCTCTCTCAGTTACTGATCCTCTGCATCTACCCTACATACTCCCTGATCTACCACATCTCTCCACCTGTCTGCTCCCCACATCTCTAGCACCTACGTCAACAGATTTCCCCACTGGACAATCTACATTAACATATCTTCCCTCACCACATACAAAGCATATATGAGTAGGGCAATTCCAAGACAGATACCCCATCTGATTACATCTAAAGCAAACTCTTGTCTCTCGATCATACATCATATTACCACTTCCTCTTGATGGCATACTTACTTCTCTTTCATAACTCCCAGTTCCCATAGCCTGTCTCTCAAATCTATGGGTCCCACGGATATTACTATGAGGTATAAAAACAATAAACCCTGCTTGCCTCTAACTCTGTATTACAGTTCCTTATGACAAAGAACGCTCCCTCTAGGGTAGTCTCCAACCCTGCACACTCATATTGCTACCACCTGTGGGTCCCTCAAATCTAGACCTCTTCAGTCAATCCCTCTTACCTTTAAACTTCATTAAATCATTCTCAATCTGTAATGCTTTATCCACCAGTATAGCATAATTCTCAATACCCATATAAGAGAGGTTAGTCCGAATTTCATAGTGTAACCTATCTAAAAATCTCTTACAATTCCTCTCCTCCGAATTCACTAACTCAGGTAAAAACCTCGATAGGGCTATAAATCTACTATCATACTCAGTCACAGATAAAACACTCTACATTAAATGAATAAAACCTCTCTCCTGTTGTGCTCGAAATGTATCTGAAAAATACTTCACAAAGAACACATCTTAAACTTATGCCAAGTTAAAGGTTGTTCTACCTGTGTACTCAATCTAGGAAAAATATCCTCCCACTATTGAGAAGCCTCACCTTCCAGGATAAATGAAGCAAAAGCAACCTTCAAAATATTTCTCAATATGTTTAATCAATTGCTTATCTTCCACAAGATTTATAGATCCTCTAAAAGACTAGGGTTTAAACTTAAGAAATCTCATAAAACAATCATCTTGCATCTCATGTGCAAACACACCCTCTCCTTCATGAGCTTTTTATCTCACCACATTAGGTTCTATAATACACCTTTCCTCTAATCTCCTCTACAAATTATCAGCCCATTCTTCTGCTGCATTCATTCTATCTATAACATGATCAAGAACTTCTCTCAACACATCCCTCCTAATATTAGATTCTCTCCCACCTCTACTAGTACTAGCTGCACTAGCAACCTGTTCTCTTGCATGAACCACAACTCAACCTCCTCCTCTGCTTTAACTCTTCTAAAAATTGGGAGTCTACCACGTCCTCTCTAAATCAAGACTCTAGCTCTAGTTCTAGCACGTCTACGTGCCATCCTCAGACTCTGCATTAAAATATAAGATTTAAATCTTTCACTTCTTTAAATTTTTATGCATTCTAAAGAATCATAAAACCTAATATTTTGATACCGAAATTGTAACGCCCCATCCCGGGATGGCCACCCCCGAGATGGTGTCGTTACATTTTGAAATCCAAGCAAGACACATATATGCAAAAATATAAAAACATCAACTGAATTATCTACATACATAAATCCTTAACCCTCAACAGGGAAGTTACATTATTAATATCCCAACTAAAACATTATATACAACATATTATGCATGAATATTTACAAATATAGATTTTTTTTTTCTTTCCATTAGTTGAGGATATGGACCACGTGGCTTACAGATAATGACTCAGTCTGAATCTCAGCTCACCAATCTATTTGTCATGCCTACTACCTGAAATTATTTAACAATGAGGAGTGATCTTCACAAACTCACTGAATTAAATTTACTAAAAGTATTCAATTTGTACAATTTCAGTCACATCTTATGATTCAATTTTTCAATAATCTTCCAATATTCATTCATCTATATCTCATATAACTCGATAACAGCATTCTCTTATCATTACTCATATCATGATCCTCATCATTTATCAATCTTTTCTTCTAATACATTTAATTATCTTGAGACTGTCAATTCTACCTCATATTTACCTCGTTATGAGGTTCACAACATATAGTCAATCACTTAGATAATTATTATCATGTCATGTTTTCATATTTCTTTCGCATCATATTTGTCTCTCTGTGAGACTCATTCATCTATCAATAAACTTACAATCAAGAATAACACTTTAGCATCTCAAGTAATAATAATTAATATTTAAAACAAATGCAATGCATGAATTTAATTATATTATTATTTGGGAATGTCTTCCCACATGTTGAAATGTTTTATCTTAGCCCAGTTGCTTTCCCGGTTATTTTATTTCCAACATTTACCAGCTGTCACGGTTTCATTTAGACCGGCTGCCTTCCTGGTTCTTTTATTTTTAGCATATATCGACTGTCACCGTTCTTTTATTTTATTTATATCGCTTCCTTCCAGGTTCTTTTATTTCATGCATATGCATATGAACAATAATATAAAAACAAGCATACATTAGGACATTCGATTTAGCTATCTAGCTCTTTCTCAAAATTATTATTTTTATCATATTCCTTAAATTATCTCCTCATATATCATATCAAATTATTAATCATAGCTTGTCAAGAATTTCATTTATCTCTTCATTATATATTTACTCAACTCATTATTTCAATAATATTACTTCTCATATAATAAATCTTTAACATATCAATTATTCCTATCATATCCATCAACCAACTTTCATATATCATCCAATCCTAGTTTAATAATTAATTCAAATATTATTACTTTATATTTTATATTTATCTCGATTACTAAAAGTAAATCTAACTTACCACGTAGCACTTAAAGCTACCCGTGGATCACCTCCTTGGCTTTCCTGCTTTTTTCAACAATTTCACCTAATTACTGATCGTCAACACCTGACATAGTATTTATATTAAAATTTCTAATTTAATTTTCAATTCTTCCAGAATTCATACCATTTAAAAATTTCCACATCGAATTTCGGATAATTTCATGTATACTAAATTTCAAAAATCAAATTCACATTATCACTCTTTGCTTTCCTCGACTCTCTTTAAAATTCTCCAGTAAATCTATTCAAAATTTTACTCTTTCAACTTTTCTTTGAGTCTCCAGGTGTTTAAAGAAAGAGAGAAATTTGAATAGAAGAAATAAGTAAACCAAACAAGAATTAATATATATATATATATATATATATATATATATTATATATTAACCCCCCACCCCACCTTTTCTCATGCCTTGTTGTTTTACTTGCAGCAAATTTTGTATCACTTTGACAACACATGGACTCTAGGTGTTGTCCACGGTTTCTTTTTTTTCTTTTACCCACACCTGGACGATTCTTTTTTTTCTTTTTCTTTTCTCCCAAACGTCTAAAAAGCTTTTTTTCAAAGGATTATTTTATTCAATAATAAATATTTCATATATATATTATTTTAAATTCCATGTCATATCTATCAAATTAATTTTTTACCCCTACTTTAAAAATACGGGTATTATAAGTCATGTCAAGTGTCTTAATCCAAATTTGTTTATAAGCTGCTTCGTAGCCATCCAAGAGTTTTTCTATCAAAAAAAATGGTTTTCAAAATGATGTTTTCTTTGAGAAAAAGGTGGATGAATTTTGGAATAACAAAGCACCAATTTCGTGATCAAACTCTTAAATTTCAAAAATCTATAACATTGAAAATTTGAATTTTTGTTATGCACCATTCACTTTTACATGTCTCATTTATATTACCATTGCATTACCACATTATGCAGGAATTAAATTTGAAAAATCATTAAACACGTGCTTATTCTCACTAGGACAACCAGAGCTTATTTCTAACCCTAATAAGACCTCCTAAACCTTATAAATATTCCACTTAGCATACATACAAGGGATCCCTTCCAGCTCTTTTGATCTTCACACAAAACCCTAGCCATCAAACAACTAATTTTCGGATTTTTGCCTTCACCCTCACCAAAAACACTAACCCTAGCCTCCAAACACACATCTAACATAAAAAAAAATTAAAAAAAAAGAGACACCCTCTACTCAATGCCTAACCAATATCCTTCATCAAAAGATTCTTATTTTCATGTTTAATCAATCCTTTGACGATGGTAAATGGAAAACAATGCCCAATTTGTTCAACGATCAAACAAATCACAATAACATCTTCTTAAGAGCTTCCAAGGAGACAAACACTCAAATTTTGGTAAAGAGAAGAGTCTTTTAACTTATAATTTCATGCAAACCTACTTAAGGAAGATTCAAGGAAGTAATTTGTTAATCTTCGCAAGAGTTTGCACACAATAAAGGTATAAACTCAAGTAAACTTTTTTATGTATCCCTATTTTTCTATTTTTCTATCTAATTTTATTTAAATTATTGTTAAGTGTTTTAATCTATGTTTAATCTTGTTTTAATGTTCTATATTTATTCACATGTAATTACCTAAAATAGTAGTGTTCTTTCAACTTATATTTCATTGAATTAAGGGTTGGAATCAAAAACTCGAAACTAAGAACACAACCTTTGGATTGATTTCCAACTGCCACTTTGAAATGGTGGCTAGGTCTGTCTACCACTTCAAAGTGGTTGCTAGATATGCTTTTCCCTTTTCTTTTCTTTTTTTTTTTGTTCCTAATTTCCCCCATTTTGCTTGTTTCGTTCCTAGTTTGTTTCCTTTGATTTGTTTGCTTGACTTTTAATATGTTTTAATGACTCACATGACATCTAAAAACTTCATGATATTTGATTTAGGGTTCATCATGCATTAAACTTCCTCCTTGATTCAAATCTAAGTCTATACTTAAATATGTGCTTCACAGTCTCTCTTTGCTTTTGATTCTCTAATCATTATCATGTTGTTCCTAAGTTAGTGTGATGATTTAATCATGTTAAAGTTGTTGTTTTTATCTTTTACCCATATTTGCATGCTATTTTGGTGATTAGGCATAGATTAAAGTCTTTTTCGTACTTATATGCTTCCACGTGCTCTTCACTTGTTTATCTTGGTCACATGCTTGGTTTTAGTGGAAATAAGCTACTGATTTACCTTGATAATGCATGATAAAGTTTATGCCTTATTATGATTAACACATATCTTGGTTGTTTATGCTTGAACCTTGATTGATAACATGAATATACTTGCATATTAGGATTATCTGTGATCTTGCTTGGATAAATTGATGAGATTGAATGATTTTACATGCATTATTGATGAGAAGAGCTGTTTTTCTTATTTATTGATTGATCATAGATTGATAAATGGACTTATTTTACCTCTCTTATACTTGTTATGGATGAATGGTTTACTTTTATGCATTCATGCATAGTTTATTTTATTTATCTCTTTCATATAAACTGTTTGGGATTGTAACGCCGCATTTAGGCGATTTATCTTTGCTTTATTTATTGCTTTCTTTCAATTTTTGGGATGTAAGTTGTGGTTATGCACTTTTCAATTCCACAATTTATGATGTAATCTCATTCTTTTCTCGTATCTTTAACTGTTATGGATGGCTTATTTTTTATTTTGTATGATCATATCTTGTGTGTGCCTCCATATTCACTGTGTACTTGCATGATCACTAAAATTAAGAAAAACAATCAAGTTAATAATTAATAAACATAAAAGGATTTTGTTTGAAATGCAAGAGTAAGGTATCTAGCTGTTGGTGGGATTTCTCACTTGTGACCTTATTCACCGCATACCCAATCTCTGAACCCATGAATCTTGACCCTTAATTGATTGGTGGCTATAGGTTTCTTGGCTCTTGAAAATCAAGTGGCTACTCTTTGATGTGATTTTTCGTCAACAGTCTTGTGTGGTTGGCACGTCCAAAAGTTATCCCTTCGAGTTGTCCTTTCGGATTATCCTTTCGGTTTATCCCTTACGATATGATCATATCACGATTTGAATGGTAACCACAAGGTACTATCTCGTATCTCACACCATCACAATTAAGAATGTCATTAATCCTATTTTCCCTCCTACGGTGAAAATGGACATATGAAAAAATCTGGAGTTGGAATGTCCCTCCAAATGCTAAGAAACTCTGGACTTCATGGCCCAAAGAGTTTATTTATTAAATAGGATTTCATTATAATATAAAATAAGCTTCTTCTCTGGATTCAAAAGATTGCGATTATGATGCAATGAAAAGACTTTTTTAAATACCATTGAGTCTGGCGAGCAGTTTTCTCTTTTTGTGAAAAACATTTCCAAAAACTTCGAGACAGCGACTGTGAAATGTTTACTAGCCATATTAACATTGTGAGGAAATTCCTCCCAAGAATGTTTCACAAGTTTTGGGAAGTCGAGGTGGGATAACCACATTGGCTCAAATCTGAAGGGTCTGTTATGAGAGATAGTATTCAACACATGGAAGTGATCAAAACAGGGCAGTGTTCAGTACGGGCACGGTGAGAAACAGTCGTGTTTGGGAAGGCTTGAATCCACTCCAAATTTCCAAAGGCTGTGTCTAAACGCGTCTTATAAAAAATCACCAACATCCTTGTTATTTCCATTTTAATTAAAACAACTTTTTTTCTATTTTCATTTTTTTTTTATGCCGGTCGATGGAGTTTCTAACTTGGATTATGCTCAACTTTCTCTAGATCTTTTGAAGCAATGTCAGTTAATTATGGTTAATGACATGATCAGGGGATGGTAAGTTCTGTTTGAAGCAAGCCTATAAGCTTTCTAGTGAGGACAATAACCTGAATTTGGTGAAGTGGGACTGGATTTGGAAAACTATTTTTGTTTGTTCTTGTTGGTGCATTTGGTTGGCACACAATCTTAGATTTTTGATAACAATACCACTGATTTTTCTGTTATTGCCAAGGACTCTGATCTCATGCCAAAGAGTTCCATTACCCTGCATCTCGTGTCAATATAGCTCTTCGATTTCGGTCCGGTAGACCCCTCCTCCTAGGTCCTAGTTTAAACTCAATACTGATGGGTCATTTTTTGGAAACCCAGGTCCGGCTGGTTCGGGGGTATTTTTAGAGACGATAATTGTTGTTGGGTTGTGGGTTTTACCAGGGGCTTGGGTTTGGCTACTAGCTTAGGGGCTGAGTCATGGCCTTATGAGCCCTTAAGGATGATTTGGAAATTGCGGTTCAAAGAAATATTCAAAAACTTCTTATTGAATGCAATGCAAAAACTGCTATTTTTCGTTTGTCTAAAGCATATCTATTTTGTGAGGAATTTGGTAGATGATTGTAGGTCTTATCTTGAGAGGATCTCATCCCACAATGGAAGATTCAGACTGTTTACCGCGATAGCAATTTTTGCACAGACTTGCTTGCTAAGGAGGCAGTGAAAGGCGATCATCGTTTGCTTCTTAATTATGTACCCCCTGCCCTCCAGAGTTGTTCCTATGAACATGATGTAACTGGTTCTTTGGATTTTTATTTCAGGCACGTTGATTGATCAGAAAAAAATTACAATTACAAGACTCAAACCCTAAACCCCACTCCGCCCTTATCACAAACGGTTGCCATAATTATAATCGTCTAGGTATGGTAGAAGTGAATATGGGATATGCCACGTCAACCCAATGAAACCAGCATACTGTAGTAACTCTTCCACGAAGGCTCTGTCTTCTTTACACAATTTTTAAAATAAATATACACTTTGATCCTTAAATGAAAATAAATAAAAAGAAGTTTGAACACCTAAAAAATAACAGTTCCTACAGATGAAAACGTATTAAAATGCACCTCTTTTTTTCTGAAGCAATGACTTCCCCGTAACTTTTCAAGTTTTAACAGGGGGAAGTAGATGAGAAATAAAATAGCTTGTCCACGTAACAGCTTGCTTCTCACTATACTAAATTTGTTTTGAAATTTGCATCACTTAACAGGAGGAGCTCTGTAATATGCAGGAACAGTTGCGGGGAAGAACATTTGCCTAACTCCTTCTGCCTTAATGATGGGTAAGATGATTCCTGATGCACCCTGCAAATGAATAATTCAATATGTTAAGTACTCAGAAAAAAATTATTATAAATAATGAAAAAATTGATAATTGTGTTAGATGACACAGTCTAAAGAAAATGAAGGGGAGGGGAGTAGAGATTTGTACCGAGATCAATCTAGCTCCAATCCAAATGCGCTTAGGTGAAGGGAATGGCAGTAACAAACGACCAACACCATACACTGCAACAGCAAAGAAATGGAGAACCAAACTTAATGGTCGAGGGTTTAAACCCGACAGCAAAGAGACTGGTCCCATTGAGAATACACCTCCAAGACTTAGATAATCAAAACAAGCCTGACGCATTTCTTTCCTTGCTTGATCAGGTGATGCACAAAACACCTTGTACAAGGCACCTGCCAACGTATTGATTGTGGATGCCACCGGCTGCAAATTGAAACATCAAAAGAACCTGAGGATGCTTTGACAAAAATAAAATCTAACAAGAAAAGGCCACTGAAGTAATATGGCATAATACCATAATACCAAAGGATGTTTTGCTAAGTTTTGAACCCATCAACTGCAACAGCATCAAGCATCGGTGTATTAATGTAGCTTACCTTGCGCAAGGTGTAAAAAGATTCAAGATATTTGCAGAGCGTAGGTGCATCATTAAGGTCACGCAAAGGCCTGAGAAGATCACGTAGGACAACTATATCAGACAATGCCACAGTCATTCCTCCCCCAGTTAAAGGATGACGCATGTTAAATGCATCCCCCATTAATAGGGCTCCAGGAGTAGGATAGGGAGCAGCTGGCATGCTTCTGTTTGGCATTGTCCTAATGTTTCCTTTATCAACTGCAGCTACAAAGGAATCATAGATTTCTGGGGGGACCTGCAACAGACAGCGGATGTGGTCACTCCAAGGCAGCATTAAGCACAAAACATATACTGTATGACATATGAAACGATTTTGAAATTATGGGTAAAGAAAAATGCTTTGACAAAAATAAAATCTAACAAGCGGTTCAAAATGTAGAGCATACAGTACCTGAGGAGCCACCATGCTCTTTAAATAGTTTGCCATTTCACCATTTGCAATAGAGGGAACCTTCTGACCGGGAACATCAACCAGACAACGAACCTCTGTGCTACTTATAGGATAGAACAATATGGGGGAAGGATCTGCTAAGACAACATGCCCATGATTTGCAAATGGAAGTTGGCAATTCTCCAAAACCAAACCAACAAAACAAGAGGGCACATCCACCTGAAGAAGATAGCAGAGACATATTAATATTCTAAAAACTACTGGGTTCTTCAGACCAAATTTATAAGAATGCTAAATAATTCAGGCAAGTACTATGATAAAATATATTTATCCAACCCGAGCTTCAAATGAGTCAATAACTCCTTCAAAGAGAGGGAAAAATAAAGCACCAAATGTTGGTGATAGAAATGTTATTAACCAACAAAATTGAGGACCACCTCACCTTAGGATTGCAAAGGGAGCGACGCAAGTTCGAAAAACAGCCATCGCAAACTATGGTCAGGGGTGCTTTTGCTGTCAGTTCTTGGTCAGTTTTAGTCTTGTATTGCACACCTTTGATTGTCCCTTTCTCTTCTAGAAGAGAGGTAACAGTTCCTTGCTCCAGTCGTACACTAACAAAAAGATTGACCAAAAAAAGCAATATGAATCAATTAACAGAGGTAAATACATCTAAAGCAGATAAAATTCCTCATGAATCACCCCTAAATAACACACATCAGATAGTTATCATGGTATTGAGCCAACATCAGTATACAAGTGACAGCACAATCAGATAATAATCATACCATTGCATACATTGAAAACTATTGATCAAATTACAATGTCCCACACCATTAAAGGAGCCTATCAAGATCAACTGCAAAAGTACATAGGCATTGTTTGGGATGGTGATTTAAGCAACTTAAATCACCAGCCCTTAAACTTTTAATACTAAAAACTTTAAGTAGGAGTGATTTAAACTTAAATCACCTCCCAAACAACGCCATAATAATGAGATAATGCACTTTGGTTGTAACTTATTGTTCTTTCTTTATATAATTCAAAGCAGCAGTTTGAGCAACGCTAAATAAATCCATCAAATAGTAGAATGAATCAAATATTAGCTGTGTCAGAGAAACAAGTCATTTTGAGATCCAGTCAAGCATTTGTAAAAGCATAAGTTTTAAATCCTACGCCACATTACTAGATCGTTCTTTAAATGTAACCAGCAGTAACTTGATATAAGAGAAAAAGAAGCCAACACTTAATGTACATCTAAAAAGGGCAAAAATTTACTTGGGAAGCAAAGCAGATTTCTCTCGCATCCTCTGTATGAAACGCCCATTGTGAAAGCTCCTTCCAGATACATCAGAGTGGAACTTTTCCAAGGGATAAGACAGTTGAGTACTTTTCCCATCCTTGAAAAGAGCATAACCAAACACCCGCTGAGCATCAATTTCCTCCACACAATCTGCAGTTGGAAAATACTCATCATTTATTTAACAACTAAGTTACCCAAGGAAAGAGAGAAGAAATACAGGATGAAATGCGTACTGTTCACCATCAACAAAAGCTTGTAGCATTACAAACTTTTGCACATAGTTAGAAAGTTTAAACTTTTCTCTACCTTTAAGTCCCAACTCAATTAACTTGAGGTAGCCCCCTGGTTGCAGCAACTCCCCAACAATACGGTCAGGCTCAGTCAAGTCTCTTTCAATAACGAGCACTCGGCGTCCATCCTGCACTTTGGAGCACATAATCAGTTTCCAGTTGAAATAATTTGCATTTAAAGTAGGCATTGAGAGAAGAAAAGTAACTAAGATCGGCAGCTATCATCTTAACTGATGCAATACACAATAGACAGTTCAATTTATAAAGGTTTCTGTTTAATATTTTTAATGAAAGAAAGCAAATTTCGATACCATGAATACAGAGACTCAAGATGAAACCTGAATAAAGTAGGTATGTAACATATATAGCTAGAAACATAGGCTATCACTTATATGTTACCAGAGAATATTTCATCTGCAATCCATTTAAAAAAATGACAATTTCCTAATAAATGAATGCTGAAAATACTTTAAAATAGTAAATAAGAATTATAACGGGCCTACTACTTCATGATAAGTGTTCCTAATTCATCACAAAATATAGAAAATTGAATATCAAAGTTGTCATCAAAGAAAGAAGTTCCTTCAGAACAAGACACCGGCTGACATCAAAGCGTGCCCCATGTTTATTAGAAGGGTGAGACATAATGATAGCTATCGAACTCTTTATCAATAAAATTGTCAATATCTCAAAATTAGACTCAACCACATAACGGATCCATTTCTTGTTACTTCAATAAAATGGTCATATGCCTACCTAGTCCTACCCAAACCTCAATTCCAGCTCCTAGGCATAAGTACGTAATGCGAAGTGACTAATTAAGAAAATCTAATTTCTTGTGTATTTAAAGTTTGAATTTTTAAGTTAAAGACTGCAGTTGGCCCTCAAAAGTAACCCAAAGACAATTCATTTCTATACTTCATCGCCACTAAAATTTCTACCTGTTATTGTTGACCAACAGATCATTCAACTAAGATATAAAATGCGAAAAAAAAAAACAAACGATTCTTTTGCACCCTTGAATTCTAAGTGGATTTTATTCAAACAAGTAAGATTGAAAATATTACATAAGTTAAAACAAAAAAAAATGAATTGTTATATACCCCAAAATATTACTATAAAACAAAGAGGAGCACCACCAATAAACTGTTTGGCCTATATATGTAATCTTGAGACTACATCTACAAGCACCCAAAAAAAAAGGACCACCAAAGATTCCATACAGACAAGTGCACAAATATTTGTTACCAGTGTCTGTTTTCATGTTTGTGATGTAGACACCTACAGCCTCTACCGAGAAAAGGAAAATCATAATACGCTCCAATTTTACAACTCAATAAATCAAATGATACGGTATCACATAACTTCAACGCTAATCAGAAAATAAGAGTTCAGGAATCAAAACCATAGAGTACTAAATCTGTCCTAACATCATTGTAGCATATTACGTATGATATAATCCCATATCCATAAACAACAATCTCCAGAAATTAAAAACATAAAAAATAAAAATAAAAACTTGCTAACAAAGATGTTCTTCATGAAAAAATTAAAAAAAAAAGAACATAATAATTTGCAGTACGTTGCACAAAAGAAATCCACTAATTAATAAAGATGTTTTTTCCTATTTTGCTTGTCTTAGCTTTTTGTTAGAAATTTAATTAATGTTAGGAAAAATGTTTAGCCATTTCAGGTATGTTTCTTTATAATTAACGAAAAGAATTCCAACTTCAAAAGTCAAACAAGAATCCTCCGTTTGGTTAGTTAGAAAATGCGGGAGAAGCAAAGGAAACGGAAATGACCTTGCCGAGAGTGTGAGCGAGAGCCGCGCCGGCGACGCCGGCCCCTACGATGATGACGTCGACGTCGACGTCAACGTTACCGGATCTGCATTCTGCGTTGGCGGTGTAGACGCTCTTCACGCACCCACTTATCGCCGCCATCTCATCTTTCCGTTCACTTCTCTTCCTCCTCAACACCAAACCGTACAACGCCGCAAGCGCCAGCACGGAGCCAAAGATCCATCCCCACGCGCACTGATCCGCCATTCGAAATGCGAATCCAAAGAAGGAAACAGAGTCCGCAAACGACGACGTGTCGCCTTTCTCTCTCGATTGATTCTTTCTGTTTTCTCTCTCTTGCTGGTTTGCTTGGTGTTGCTTCGCTGGCTATGCCTTTTTCCAACGTTCTAACAGAACACGAGAATTTTCAGGAGACGGGTGCATGTTTTATATAGACAGAGGGCTCCCCATGTCAGTCCGCTCCACAAGTTACGACTTACCAAGTCATCACCACCCCTCATACGTGTATTCTTGTGAACCTTAGCGTTTATTTTTACAAATTACATTCTATTACTTTAAATTTGTTAAAATTATATCAATATATCAAATTTTTTTAAAATTTTTTATTTATTTTTAAACATCAAATTTTATAATTAAACAGTTTTAAATAAATTTTTTAAAAAATCAAAATTTTAATTGAATATTACTTTTCATGATGATCAAAATAATTCAAAAAAATCATTTTAAGTTTGCTTGATGACGAAAATTGATGTTTTGAGATGAATTGTGAATTTAAAAAAGATTTAGTATATTAGTAACATTTCTACAGACTCGAAGGTAGTACAATATAATTTATCTTTTTAATGGATTCTTTAATTGCCTCTGAGCAATTTTTCTTTTTTTATTTTATTATTTTTATTTGTTTTCGTCTTCGTAAACTTTTTTTTATTCTTTTAAAAGAAAAATACTTCACATTTATTAACAAAGTATTCCTAATATGACAACTTAAATAAAATAAACATTTGGATGGTAAAATTCAAATCAATGTATTTACGTTTTGAATAATTGTTTTTTTAATGTTGCCATCTAATTGATAAAATTTAGTCGTCTATGTAAACTTATTCACATATGTAAAGATCGATCAATTGCAATAATTACAATTGATTGTAACATTTTTTTTATGTATTTTTAAAATTATAAAAATATTTCAACTAATTAAATAATAACCATATGAACCATCACCTTAGAAAAAAAATTTGCAAAGTACAAGCTAAAATTTAGGCAGTTTACAATGTGCTTTTAACTAATTATTGAATGATATATCGGTAACTAATTTGCATAGAGATGATAACCAAACGGGTTTGAAACGAACAATGTGTTTTTTTGTTTTTGGTCACAAAAATACTTTTCGTTTTCGTTTCTATCTTCACTAAAGATTTCATATTGCTCTTTGTTCTCATTCCTGATGAAGATTTTCGAAGACTTTAATCTTTGTTCCCATTCACGTTCTTTTTTAAAAAATTCAAAGATTCTCCATTAATCTATTTTTTTATTAAAAAAACTCAAGTACAATTGATTGAAAAAAATTCGAAGACTTCCCTGTTAATCCACTTTTTTATTGAAAAACTCAAGTACAATAAATTAAAAATAATATTTACTCCACAATAACACTAAATATAAACAAAGCATAATATCATTAGACAAAATAAATGTTCAATATGAAGTACAAACATTATATCATTTATCCACACCACAAATCTAATTACTTATCATTAAATTAAAATTAAATCGTAAAATAAAATCAACGTCATAAAATAAATTTTGCCTTAAATGTCTATTTATAAATTTAAGGGTAATTAAGTAATTATCAATTTTATTAAATATATTTATATAATACATTAAAATCCTAATGGACATAAGAGACAAGTACAGAGATTTTTAGATTAAAAGATTGGCCTCTTTGTTTCCATTTTTTTTCCCATGGAAATTTTTTTAAAATCATTATTTTCATTCACACGAAAATAAAATCATTTTCATATCCATTCTCAACGGATAAAAATGAAGACTTTTGTCGTTCTTAAATTAGCACCTACCCCAAGCTAGTCTTGACTTTTTTTATAAAAACAAAAAAAAATCTCCTTCTCTCTTTGGGTCAATGATCACAAAGTGTTAAATATATTGTTAGGTGAATTTGAATTGGGAGGTTTTCCACCAATTAACTACAATGAGGAGTCGTAGATGCGTGACAAGCATGGGTTATTAAATACCCACTAGGGGTATATTTTGTCAAGCCTTAGAAAATAGGAAACGCGGGAAACCAAATCAAGGGGCTAGCACAAATTAGAATCTGGTATCATGGTCAAAGTAAATTTTAACGTTTGGAAATCCTCCTAACTTTGGTATGAATCTGTTTCGTCAAACTTGTTGTGGTTACATGCTTAACGCATCACCATTTCACTTGCTATACTCTATCTTGTCATCATTAAAACTAGTCCATTTATTTTAGTTACATTTTTTCATTTGCAAATCAAAGATGGATATTCAATTTTACTAGGGAAATGAAATTCTACCTACTCTTTGGGCTTTTGGGTGGATGCAAATCGATTTTGCTGGTAATTGCATTTTAAACTATGCTAGCTAGAGAAGTAAGAAATAATTACTTAAACTTTATTTTTATCTTTAATCAAATTTAATGGTTATTGATGTATTTTGATGCTTTAAGGTTTTGTGTTTGATTTCTCAAACTACTAACTCTTTTATAGATAAAAATAATTTTTGTGTGGATGAATAAAATTATAAAAATACTTCTAAATATTACTCATACCAACCAATTAGGTGTAAGTCAATGCATAACAGTTCTTTAAAAAGGTGGACATGGAATGGTCTAATAATGAATGTTAATGCATGTGATATTTTTTATTCCTATCACAATATTAGTTTTTTAGTTTCATTTGTATTAATTTTGTTTCTTGATTTATTATAACTCTAGATTTTTTATTTTTATTAGATTTTATATATATATATATATATATATATATATATATAGGCATGTATTCATCTTTCTCAACACATCAATAATATAAAGAATTATTCTCAAATCTTTCTTTATTTTAACATGGTATCAGAACTATTGATCCTGTTTTGAGAGTCGTCTTTTAAGCTTCCACAATTTGAGTTGTTTTTGAGCTTCCACAATTTCGGCGGACGACCTAATGTCGCTTGTCCGGTCATTAATTTTTATTTTTTCTCTTTTATTTTAGTTTTTCAACGTGTTTTCTTCAATGATATATCTACCACCCAAAAGACACTTCCCATAGGGATTCGATCGCCGAAAATCGAGGAAGCCATCAAAATTTCAAGCCGAGACAACACTTCACGCACCCACACTCGTCGGATAGGCTCTCAACCTTTTTTTTTCCTTTGGCTCAACCTAGTTTCAAGTTTGCTTCAATGAACTGCCAGCTTAGAGCAACGTATTCCACCACGTCAGCTAGCAGTCAATGGTCACGTGTTACGTCACGTCAGCTTTCAAGTTTTGGTCTTGAATCTTAGTAAACCCTTTATTTATATATCTCTCGGTAATCCTCACTCAGTTTTGTGAAGGGGTGTTAGAGTTAGGCTTGTATTCTTCACTTTGTTTTGACCCATGTTTAGGTTTTTTCCTTGTTTCCAGCAAGAGCACATGCAAAGAAGTGTGCCTGCATGTGAAGGGGAGTTACTTTCACAGAGTTCTTCATCAAAGTTTGGCATCAACATGCAAAATTCTTCATCGAAGTTTGTTCTTCTTGGTGCTTATTTGATTCGGTTTATAACTGTTGGGGTTTTACCTTTAAAATATACTTACTCAAATTTTAGGCAATAAACAAACAAGTATCAAACACACAATAATTTAACATGGTTTGGCAACCTCTTTGCCTATGCCACCAACAAACTCCCAATTTTATTAATCCTTAACAACAACTTTAGGAAAAACAAAATTATTATCCTGACAATCTCACAACCCAAAATCTCTAATACACCCAAAGCTCTTACTAGATTTAGTTATAATATGGGAATTATGAGTGTGTTTCAAACCTTCTCTAGGACCCCTTTATATAGAGGATATTTTTCTAATATTATTAGAAAAAGAACAACAACATCATAATAGACCACTGCTACTACTTGTACAAGGAACAATCTAACAGGAAACTAGTACTACTCCTACTCAAACAACTAACTATAAACTAGGAAACTGTTTTTCCTAAACCAATTAAAATTCTTCTTTGTGAGGATTTGAGCCAAAATCCTAACAAATCTCCACCTTAGCTCAAATTCTCCACACATCATTAACAAATCTAACTTTTTTCTTAGCTGGTGTGATCATTCCTTTTGGTCCTTCCATATCTCCTCCATCTAATTTTCTATGCAAAACTTTCCCATCCAACACATATAAGCCATTCTTGTTCATAGTAGCCTTCAATACTACATTTGATCCACTAAGAACTTACATCTCCCCATAGCCTGCACTCCATGTGTATCCAATCTTATTAAGCTCCCCCAAAGAGATAATATTTGTAGTGAGAGAGGACAAAAACTTTACTTTCTCAAGTGTCTTCATACTTCTATCATAGAGCTTCAACCTTAAGCTTCTTTCACCATCAATTACTTTATGTTTCTCACATACAGTAGCAACTGTGATATGGGTAGGTTCTTTCATGCAATCAAAGTACTTCTTATTGAATATGTGAATGGAGGATGCTGAATCAACTAGCACCATATTACTCTTATCAACTTTTTCTTCAATGTGCTTAATAACTCTTCATCATTTCCCTCGGTGATATTAACACTTTCACTACTCTTTCTGTCATCACTCTTCTTCCTACTCAGTATTCTCAACTCTTTTAAATCATCCTTCATGGCCGTATAATAATATTGTATGTGTCCTATCTCTCCATAGTAGAAACACTCATTCTCACTGTCATCTCTAAGCCTAGATTTGGATCTCCACCTTGAACCATTGTTCGCTCTCCATTGGCTCTTCCCTCAATTAGAACTCTCCACAGCAAGCACTTGACTACCACTAAACAAACTCTCGTTTCCCATCAATTTCTCGTTCTCACGTTGGACTATAGTCACATCATCTAAGCTCAATGTCGACTTGCCCACTAACAATGTTTGTACCAATGGTTTGTAAATGATGAGAGCCATAAAATGCATCTTAATAGTACTTAATTGTTAGCATTTTAGGATTGATCTAGGTTTTAATTGCACTTTTATATGTTAATAACTCTAAAGTGTCATTTTTGGATCATTGATTTGTTTTGATGCATTTTCAGGTATTTTGAGTCTAAAAGAGATGGAAAAGCTATCGTTGAATGAAGTACAAAGATTCCATGCATACCGGAGCGAATGAGTGCTTTCGGAAGGACAAAATGAAGAGAAGAAAGTGTGTGTGCCGTGGCTTGGAAGGGCTGAGCCGTGGCCTCCAGAAAGTGCATCAAAAGAGCAAGGAAGAAGCATCAGGTCAGGCCTAGGCCTAGATCAAGGTGAGCCTAGGCCTGGATCAAGCTGGGCTGCAGCCCATAGAAGGAGAGGAAATCAGCACAATCTGAGCCGCGACCTGACCCAATCTGAGCCTAGGCGCGACCCCAATACCCTGTCTCCGAGTTACAACTTAATTAGGTCTTTTAATGACTTTTTAAACCCTAAAACACACATGGACTTTGTGATTATAAATAGAACACTTAGGGTTTGTGAAAAAAATATCTTTTTGAGAGACCGAAGGCCGGGGGAAAACTTCATCATGCACGAGCCCCATGGCCAACTAATCTCCAAACAAGGCGAAGGGATGAATCCCTAGGTGTAGTTGTTCTTATTTTCTAGTTTTTATTCTTTGTAGTTTGGATTTATTATCATTAAACATTGTTATGATTTACTTTTTAATCTAATTAGAAGATTTCCTTTTAATCCGGTGATTGTATCTTTCTCCCTAATATAAGTCTAGTCATGCTCTTCTTATGTGATGTTGTTGAGGTGTGATTGAGTCCGGTAGATTTCTCTTATAGATTTGTCCATTACTATAGTATTGTCATAATGATATATTGTCATTTCTTGATAATCTATAAGTTAGGTCATGTATGTTTGAAAGTAAAGAGGACTTCATAACAATTACATTAGGGTTTACATGCGCTTTAATTGAATATTTGTCGATTGCTTGTTTGGGATATGAAACTTGCAATCGATATAAAAACAACTGAATCAATATTAGAATAAGGCAACAAACCTAGGGAGGATTCCCGGACCCTTGTTGTGCTCTATTACATTTACACAATTATTTCACACTACTTCAAACTCAGATTTTCTCGTTTAACTTTTATCGTTCGTTTTAAAGTTTGCACTTTCTCTTGTAGTTAGTTTGTCTCCCTGTGGAATCGACACCCCAAAGCTGTGCTACAATTACCGTATTATGTTTTGGGTGTAATCAAGTTTTGGCACCGTAATTGTAAATAGTTTTTCTTTTCAGCAGCTGTAAAGACGGTAACTTCGTTCCTTTTTTTAGCTTGCTGCATTATTTTTTTTCCTTTTTTCTTTTTATAGTATTTTTTTTATTTTTATATTATTGTTCTTTTTTTTCTAAGTTTTGATTTCCTGATTTTTTTATTATGTTTTATTTATTTCCTCTCTTTTTCATTTAGTGTATGCTTAGACCGAGAGATTTGCGAGGTAGATTCATTGGAGGACCCGAACTAGAATTACTCTCTCCTTCCACGTCCGTTAGTGAAACCTCGTTTAGATCAAACCATAGTACACCCCCACACGAGAATTTAGAGGATTTTTTTAACATGGCCGATAACCCTAATGAGAATGTTGCTAGGACACTTCAGGATTACCTCCACCCTACACACACAGCCACACCATCATGCATCATGTTTCCAGCCAATACTTGCCAACTAGAGTTTAAAACAGGGATAATACAATTACTCCCTACATTTCATGGCTTGGATAGTGAAAACCCATATGTGCACATTAAAGAGTTTGAGGAAGTAGTCGCGACTTTTCATAGTCAAGATGAAACCGATGACATTGTGAGCTTAAGTTCTTTCCTTTCACTTTGAAGGATAAAGCTAAGAGTTGGCTCTACTCACTAAGACCACGATCTATTGGGTCATGGACTAAGATGACTCGAATTTTCTTTAATAAATATTTTCCCTAACATAAGACCAATACTTTAAAAAGACAAATCTCCACCTTTGCACAAAAGGACAACCAGACTTTGTATCAGTCTTGGGAGAGATTTAAGGAGTTGTTAAGTATGTACCCTCACCATAGGTATGAGAGTTGACGCTTGGTGAGCTATTTTTATGAGGGACTTACATATAGAGAGTGCCAATTTGTAGAGATGATGTGTAATGGTGAGTTCTTAGAGAAAGATCCTGATGAGGCCATAGAGTACCTCAATGAGCTTGCTGAAAAAGCTCACACTTGGACTAGACCTAGTGCTACTGAAAGCACAAATAGGTCACGACCTATAGGGCACCCAAATGGTGGTGGAATTGACCATCTTAGGGAAGAGGATAACCTTAAGGCCAAGGTCGAGATGCTCACTAGGGAACTAGAGGTGTTAAAGACTAAAAGCTCAAAGCTAACACAAGTAGTTAATCATGCAGCGTCTTTGAAACCATGTTTTGTGTGTGGCGGGGTAGATCATCTTGCCCAAGAGTGCCCCACATTTACTGAGATGAGAGGGATGTATGAGGAACAATGTAATGCCTTAGGCATGTACAAGAAGCTTTTGGCACCCTTCTCCGATACTTATAATCCGGGATGGCGAAATCACCCCAATTTCAACTGGAAGTCTGAAAACCAGCAGCTTGAACAACCCCCTGCACCATATCTCGAACCATATTATGCACCTGTATCTTCTAAGAGTTCTTTAGAAGACACTTTACATGCTTTTATTGAGGCACAGGGTAAGACTAATCAAAAACTTGAATCTTTAATTACGCAGGCTGTTGAAGACAATAAATAGATAAAGAGCCAAGTGTCCAAGTTGATGAGCTACTTGAGTGTGATTGAGCGAGGTAAGTTCCCTTCTCAAGCTCAGTCCACACCCCATGGTCAACACCTAGCACAACAGAATTTGAAGGAGGTGAATGTCGTTGAGACACTAAGTGGTAAGTCATTACACATCCTAACAACGAAAAAATCAGAGGATGTGGATGAAACCCACCAAGCATACATGACTGACTCGTTCATGAAAAATGGCCAGTACTATGTGTCTGGTGGAGAAAAATGTTAAAATTACTCCATTGATACGTATTCCTTTAACTTGTACCATCACTCTTTGCAATGTGACCTAAATTATTCCCTCTTTGAGGTCGTTGAATCGGTTCTTTCTTGGTTTCAGGAATTCCAGGATGCAAACACTATTATTGTGACGGTGGCAGATACAAGGACAGCAGGTATGAATCGTTGGTTACCGCCACCTCTTTTTATCGTGAAACTGAATGTGGATGGTGCACTTTTCAAATCGAAAAGTGCTGCTGGTGAAGGGATTATTTTTCGGAATGATCATTCTACCTTTCTTTCTGCAATGTCGATCTCATTCCCTGTCACTGGAGATGCTTTCCATTCTGAATTGCTAGCTGCTCGGGAGGGTCTCACGTTCGTTTTACAGCTGGGTTACGAAAGGGTTGTTATTGAATCCGACTGTCTACGTCTGGTACAGGAGATGGGTGCTGATTCCTCATCCTTTTTCAGCTTGAGATGGCTTATTTTACAATTTACAGCTCAGTTCCAATTTTGTTCTTTTAGTTTTATTTCTAGACGATTTAATGGGGCAACTCCAACTCATTTACTAGCTCAAAATGCAAAGCTATGAGATGGCTGGGGTCTCCACCTCAATTCTTGGTAGCCCAACTTTCTCTGCACTTGTCGGTGTGATTAATGATTATTTGTTTCTTTAAAAAAAATTATTCATGACCTAAGGTTTTTTAAAAAAAATAAATAAAATTAAAATGGTAATTTTATGACAACTTAAATTCCAAAACCCAAAAAAAAAATCTCTTAAAATTTCTCTTTAATTTAATGTTTTTCTTCATCTAATCTCACATATGTTTCTAGCTCGTGAACTGAACTACCAGATGCTGACCATTTGCATGTCTGGTAGTGTTTGTGAAGGAAGTTATAAATTGTGGTGACATAATTAAAAACTAAACCCAGCAATGAAACTATGCAAATATAAATTGATTGACCATCAATCTGAGGGGATTATGTACAGTGTTATATATTTTAATCATTATTTTTGTGAATCTAAATGTCGATTTCTTTGCAAGTTGATCCCCAATTTGTCTGTCGCTCGTGTGATTGCGTGACGACAGAAAAAAAAAAAAAAAACATAACTAGTAAAGAGAGTTTTGACGAAGGCATATATGTCCTTGATGTACCATGTAAATTTTCTTTCACCCAAATACAGCGTGGTTGGGTATTTGCTTAAATATAATTTAAAATATTAAAATTTAATTTTTTTTGTAAGATTATAAATTTAGTTTTGTTTCGGTCGAAATGTTTCGGTTTCAACACTAAACCGAAAAGAAACACCTCTATATTTCGTTTCATCTTCTGTTTCGATTCGTTTCGATCTGTTTTAATCTGTTTCGATCGAAACATTATACTTCAATCGAAATATTAAAATATTATTTTTTTGTATTTTTGAAAATTTTAATAGATTAATTTGAAAATTTTCACTTATTCTTTTCAATTGGGGATTGATATTTGAATGATAATTGTTTTATTATAATATATATATATATGTAATTTGATAGTAGAAAAAAATCTCAGTTTGAATTTATATAAAAAAGATTTATAATTGATTTTAAAGTAAAAATTTAGGTATGATTAATTTGTATATTTGAATGGTAATTGTTTTCTTATGATTTATATTTATAATTGTATATTTTTTTGAAATATATGTAATTTAATAGGTACATATTTGAAAATATCGTCAAATCCAAAACGGTGCATGAAAACAAAACAAAACGAAATCGAAACGTTTCATTAAATAATTAAACCAAAACATTTCATTTAAATAACTATATTGAAATTCTGTCCGATACGAAATTTATGTTTTTAGAGTTTTGATTATTTTAACTTAAAAAAATTTATATGTTAATTATTTAAATTATATTTAAGTAACTTTAAAAAAATATTTAAATAAACAAATATGTGTCCGAAGGGTGTGATATTCCCATCAACCACAGTTGTTGTTATTCATCAACTTAACCCATCAGTACTATATAATATTTTGCAGAGTGTATTGATGGTTACACTTAATAGCTATAAAGAATCAGGATATGCAAGATAACAAGAATAAATTAAAAATGGAGAGATGAGATGCTATTTTTTTTTTTTTTTGACAGAGACCTTGATGCTAATCTGTATTTGTAATTATTTAGATTGTTCATCCATTATTATTATTTTTTTGTAATTATAATAAATTCTCTCTATTAAAATAATAATTATAATTTCTCTTAAAGTCTTGACATGATGTTAATTTAATAATTTTGGGAAAATTCTGTAACATGCTATCTTTTTCTTGGTAGTTAGGCAAATGGGGTTTGGCAGCTAGCATATATAACATCATGTTAAGAGCCTTTCTAGCTAGCAAGTTTATGGGCAAATCTATTGGCAGCTCGCCTGTCGAATAGAAGAAATATTTGTCTGGCATGATATAGAAGTTAACATCATGATAGATTTTTTTTGTAGCAGGCCACAAACAAAATATGTTAAGAAATAACAAAATAAAATATGCATAATATAAAAGTTACTAAAGCATTTTATCATAATTAGTAATGTAATTTCTTTTGATTCAGATTGAATTCTTGCACTACCAGAAGAAAAAAAAAAAGGTTATTTAAGACGGATTTTCCCGCTGCATTTGATCACTAATCCGTCAATTTCAAATTTTCGATCAATTTCCGTAACATTTGGTGCATCGCATTTGACCTAGTCGCAAATGCTATTTTTTTTTACCCAACTAAAATGTCCATCGCATTTAACAATATTTACAACCGACACATTTCGATCATAAATAATTCAATTTTTTCTTAAAAAATTATTTTTAAATAATAATATTTTAATAAAATTAATATTTTATTTCGAGTAATTGCAACTGCAATTCTCTCGCAACTACCAAAATCTGTCACAAGTATGAAAAATTTCACCTCTCATAATTATAAATTATCTGTTACAATTGCCAAAATATTCCGTCGAAATTGCCACAAATTTCCGTCGCGCATGCCATAAGAATCGGTCGCAATTTGCATAAAAAAATCAATCGCAATTACTATTAAAATCCATCGCCATTTGCATAATAAATCCATCGTAGTTTCCGTAATAAATCCATCGCGATCATTAAAAAATCCATCATATTTATTTAAAAAAACCGCCGCATTTTTAATATTTTCCATTGAAAAAAGATTTTAAATTTAAGTAATAATGAAATTTTACAAATTTTATATTCAATAATTAACCCAATATTACAATCGATTAAAATATATAACCACAACAATACATCATACTATTCATATATTAATTTATATAAATTATATGTCATAAAAGTCTCATAAATAATTTTAAAAAATCACAAATTTGACAAGCCTGACCAGTAACAATCATTATCATCATTTGTTGGGTCCTGTGAGACATGTTAAAAGAAAAACAATAAGAAATTTGGCAGTTAGTTGAGAAAATAACCCTACATAATAGATAAGAATCAATTTTAATGTTTACATCGAAAACCTAACAGAATTCGAACCGGTGATCTGGACTCGACTAAACTTATTCCCATAACTCACATTCTATGGTACGGACGTGCCGGTGATCTCAGTTGGTCAACGGGACGAGTATTTTATATTTTTTACCTTAAAACCACTAAATGTTAACGGTTTGGACTTAAAACACTCACTTTTTTTCTCACTGAGCCCAAACTAGTTATCCAAACTTGACTAGACTTGTTCCTAAAATTCACATTCTATGGTACGGACGTTCTGATGGTCTCAACTCGTCAATGGGACGAGTATTTTACGTTTTCGACCCTAAAACCACTAAATGTTAACGGTTTGGACTTAAAACACCCATTTTTTCTCACGGAACCCGAACCGATGGGCCAAACTCGACTAGACTCATTCTTATAATTCACATTCTATGATACCGATGTGCCGATGCTCTTGGCTCGTCAACAAGATGAGTATTTTATGTTTTCGACCCTAAAATCATTAAGTGTTAACGGTTTGAACCTAAAACACTCGTTTTTTTCTCATGAAACTCGAGCCGATGGTCCAAGCTCCACTAGACTTGTTCCAAAAACTCACATTCTATGGTACAGACGTTTCAGTGCTCTCGGCTCGTCAACAGGACGAGTATTTTACATTTTCGACCCTAAAACCACTAAGTGTTAACGGTTTGGACCTAAAACTCACTTTTTCTCATGGAACCTGAATCGGTGGTCCAAACTAGACTAGACTTGTTCTCACAACTCACATTATATGGTATGAACGTGTTGGTGCTTTCGGCTCATCAACAGGAAAAGTATTTTACGTTTTTGACCCTAAAACCACTAAGTGTTAACGGTTTGGACCTAAAACTCACATTTTCTCACGGACCGGTGGTTCGAACTCGACTAGCCTTGTTCCACAACTCACATTCTATGGTACAGACGTGTCAGTGCTTTCGACTCATCAACAAGAAGAGTATTTTACATTTTCGACCCTAGAACCATTAAGTGTTAATGGTTTGGACCTAAAACTCACTTTTTCTCACGGAACCCGAACCGGTGGTCCGAACTCGACTAGACTTATTCCCACAACTCACATTCTATGGTAAAGATGTGTCGGTGCTCTTGGCTCATCAACAGGATGACTATTTTACGTTTTCGACCCTAAAACCATTAAGTGATAACGGTTTGGACCTAAAACTCACTTTTTCTCATGGAACTTGAACTGGTGATCCGAACTTGACTAGACTTGTTCTTACAACTCACATTCTATGGTAAGGACATGTAGGTTCTCTCGGCTCGTCAATGGGATGAGTATTTTATATTTTCGACCCTAAAACCACTAATTATTAACGGTTTAGACCTAAAAATCACTTTTTTCTCACTGAAACAGAACTGGTGGTCCGAACTCGATTAGAATTGTTCCCACTACTCATATTCTATGGTACAAATGTGTCAGTGCTCTCGACTCATCAATAGGATGAGTATTTTATGTTTTTGACCCTAAAACAACTAAGTGTTAACATTGTATGTTATATATATCTTTTTTTTTTTTTTATATAAGTAACATTATATGGTATATATCATGCACATTACGATAATAAAGTTTCATTTCTAATGTTATAAAAGTGTTTAGTACTTACATTGAAGGGTAGAGGTGGAGGCAGAGATGAAGCTGGAGATACACACGAAGGTAAATATATCCCGTACCTCTAACAAATGGTAAGCACGACGCGTTGTATGCTTTCATTCATCTGGTCATGCATTCGTTGCTGTGTTTGCTCCAAACATTGTTCTCTCTCCTCAAAACATTGTTCTACTTCTTGGACTCGTCGACTGACCTTCTCCTCGATTTGTTGTTGTATATGCTCCTGATAAAAAAATGTGGAGCCTCGAGCCCTAGGGGAGGTCGGAGTGATGGATAAACAACACCCAGACTTCCCAACTAGAACACTCGGGTCCACTAAATCACTCAAGCCATATATACGGCCTTTCTTGTGCCCCCCACACATTGCTAACCACGTACCGATGTCGAATTGGTGAGGTGCAGGTGGATCATCTCCATATTTTTCGGTTCTAACGCAACTATAAAACTCTTGTAATCCATATCAATACATCATATAGATAAATTAGATCATAGACAAGTAAATGTTGTAATGAAATTTGCATTAAATATGAAACAAACATTATAATCATACACTTATTAAAAAACTGACATCATGTAGATCACGCACATTCATGTATAATAAAAAAATAAACACCATATTGATAATTGACTTAGAATTATGGTTACTAGCACACCAGCGTGCTCCTAGGTACTCATGGACCTTCTAACATAGTGGACAAGCTCATTTATTGGATGATGCAACCTGCTGAAGCCTCCCCCAATCAACAATGGCCCATAGGTGACAAAGTGCATCCTAAATCGGCTACCTCATCTAATGCTTTTCCATCCAATCCAATCCAGCTTGTTTGGCCCACGTGCTCGTTCCACTCTTTCCCGGGCTTTTTTTAGGTTTTCAGTCAAGCACTTCTGAGCTATGTGGTTAAAAACAACTTGGGCACGCAAGGTCTCATCCTCGGTGGAGAACCTATAAAATTTTTGAAATGCCAAAGGAAAAGGGGATTACTTGCAACCTGCAAAAATACTTATGGAGCACACACGCACACACACACACACACACACACACACACATATATATATATATATATATATATATATATATATATATATATATATATAATAAACATACATATAGAGCACACAAATTAAATTATACCAAAAATTCATCGAAGCAATCATTCTTCATTATGGGAGTAAATTGTCTATATAAATTGAAAGGCTCCTCATGATGACTCATTGTTATTGATGATATAATCCTCACAATGCCCTTTGCCCAAGCAAATGCACTGCAAGAATCAAAAGCTTCAAGTAAAATGCAAAAAATTGGCTTTTAGGGTACTAATACATAAATGTTGTCACTATAAGTATATTAACCGAGTGGTTTTAATGCGAATCAAAAGTCAGTCCACTGGATTATCAGGAGGATGTGGAGTTTGCTAGCCCCTCACTTTCTACGAGGTACCTCCTCTTCCTTCTCTTTCTCGCTTTGCTCATCGTCGTGCTCCACGAGCTCTGCAAATTAAAGGATAAGATATTGTAAACCAAAATGAAAAACATTACAACAGGGAAAAGTGGTTTATGTACAATGTAAAATTAAATACATATAATTACCTAAAATTGGGGCATATGAAGTCGAGGTCTAATAATCGGGGTTGCGTCCCCCCTTCCTGCCTCGTGCTCGACCCCTTACCATCATGTTTTGGAAAAAAAACTACAAGTATGAAGAAAATACTTACACAATGCTTAACAGTTATATAAGATACGAAACTAAATACAACAAAACAGAAACATACTTTGTAATACCCGTGTTCTAAAAGCAAGCGCAAAGAACTAATTTGATAGATATTACATGGAATTAAAATAATATATACATGAAAGATTTACTATTGAAAAGGGGGGGGGGGGGGGGGGGACAACACCTGGATGTCCAAGTGTTGTCCACACAACATGCAAGAAGTGCATGTTGGACAACAAAGATATGAAGAATGGTGGCAGGGGGAAACGGCTTAGGATAAAAAAAAATTAAGTTTTTTGTTTAAGTTTGTTAAAAAAAATCTGTTTACACTCTCTCAAATTACTCTCTTTCTTTAAACACCAGGGGATTGAAAGAAAAGTTGAAAGATTGAATTTTTTAAGAAGTTTATGGGATAATTTTAAAGAGATTCGAATGAAACTTTAAGAAGAAAAAAAGAAGAAGGTAATAATGTGAATTTTAAAATTTTGAAATTATGCGTACACGAAAATACCCAGAATTTGATGTAGAAATGTAAAGGTATGAATTACGGAAGAATTAAAGAATAAATTAGAAATTTTAATATAAATATTATGAAAGGTGTTGACGATCAGCAATCAGGTTAAATTGCTGAAATCAGCAGGAAATGCAAAGAGGTTATCCATGAGTAGTTTTAAGTGCTACGTGGTGAGTTAGATTTACTTTTAGTAATCGAGACCAATAAAAATATGAGTTTATGATATTTTAATAAACAAATAAATTATAATGATTTAATGATGTATTTTATGTTATATATGACAATTGATTGATTTATTGATTAGAGATTATATAGTATGTTGAATATTAACTATATAAGAATGTATATTTTAAAAATGATGGATTAATGAAAAATATACTAAGAAGTTATATGAAATTTTTGAAAATATGATTGAAAAATTTATATGATATATAAGGAGACAATTTAATAAATATGATAAAAATAATAATTTTGAGAAAGAGCTAGATAACTAAATTGAATGCTTTGATATATGTTTGCTCTCATATTATTGCTCATATGCATAAAATAAAATACCAGGAAGGCAGCTGATCTAACTGAAAAGACCAAGAAGGCAGCTGGTCTAGCTGAAAAAATCAGGAAGGCAACCGGTCTGGCTGAAAAGACCAAGAAGGCATTTGGTTTGGCTGAAAAGTCCAGGAAAGCAATTGGTTTGGCTGAGAAGACCAGGAAGGCAGCTGGTATGGTTGAAACATGTTGACATGTGGGAAGACGTTCCCATATGAGAATATGAAATAATGAGATGATGTGATGAAAAAGAAATAAATAAAGAAAGATGATTTAAACAAATGCATTTATTTATTTGGTTATTTTATTATTATTGATTGAGATGCTAAAGTATCAGTCTTGATTGTGAAATTATTGATAGACAAATAAGTCTCACAAAAAGACATATATGATGAGAAAGTATGATGTGATAAAAATTATTTGATTGATTGATTATATGTTATGAACCTCATAACGAGGTAAATAATGATGTTAAATTGATAATCTCAAGATGATTAAATATATGAGAAGAAAAATTGACAAGTTTGATGACTAATTTAAGAAGAGATTGATAAATGGTTGGAATTATGATATGAGTAGTGATAATAGAATGTTATTATTGAATTATATGAGATAATAGATGAATGAATATTGGAAGATTATTTGAAAGATTGAATTATTATATGTGAAGAAATAGATTATTAATATTGATGAATTAGAAAGAATTGAATTATAAGATGTGACTGGAAGTATATAATCAAGTACTTCTAGTAAATTTAATTCACTGAGCTTGTGAAGTTCACTCCTTATTGTTGAAAATTTTCAAGCAGCGAGTAGAGCAGATAGAGTTTAGAGAGTGTATCAGAGTAATTACCTTAAGTAAGTCATGTGGTCAAGTCCTCAAATATTGTAAGAAAGAAGAAATAAAATTTGTGATAAAATATTTTCATACATTTTGTTGTATATATATTGTTTCTGATAAGAGAATGATGATGTATATCCTCTTAAAAGAGTTGAGGATTTGATGTAAATTTTTAATTTCAGTTGATGTACTTTTATATTATTGCATATATTTATCGTGTTGGGATTTTAAAACGTGACGATACCATCTCAGGGATGGCCAACCCGGGATGAGTTGTTACAATTTTAGTATCAGAGCATTAGGTTTTATGATTCTGTAGATTGCATAAAAATTTAAATAAGTGGAAGATTTAAACAAACTACATTTTAATGTAGAGTTTGAGGATGACACGTGGATGTATTAGAGCTAGAGGTAGAGTTTTGAATCAAAGAAGACGTGGTAGACCCCCAATATTTTGAAGAGTTGAAGCAGAGGGGGAGGTTGAGTATGTGGTTCATGCAAGGAAACATGTTGCTAGTGCGGCTGGTATTAGTAGAGGTGGGAGAGAATCTGATATTAAGAGAGATGAGTTTAGAGAAGTTATTGATCATGTTATAGAGAGAATGAATGTAGTAGAATAAATGACTAATAATTTACAGAGGAGATTAGAGGAAAGGGGTAGAATAGAACCTGATGTGGTAAGACAAGAGGCTTATGAAGGAGAGGGTGTGTTTGCACATGAGATACAAGGGGATTGTTTTGTGAGATTTATTAAATTTAAACCCCAGTATTTTAGAGGATCTATAAATCTTATTGAAGCTGAGCAGTAGATTAAACATATTGAGAAATATTTTGAAGTTTTACCAATGACAGATAAGCAGAAAGTTGCTTTTGCTTCATTTAAGCTGGAAGGTGAGGCTTCTCAATGGTGGGAGGATATTCTGCCTAAATTGAGTACACAGGTAGATCAACCCTTAACTTAGCATAAGTTTAAGGATGTGTTCTTTGCGAAGTATTTTCCAGATACATTTCAAGCACAACAAGAAAAAGATTTTATTCGTTTAAGGCAGAATACTTTATCTAAGGCTGAGTATGATAGTAGATTTATAGCTCTGCCGAGGTTTTTACTTGAGTTAGTAAATATGGAGGAGAGGAAATGTAAGAGATTTTTAGACAGTTTTCACTATGAAATTCAAACTAAACTCTATTGCATGGATATTGGGAATTATGCTATAATGGTGGATAAAGCATTACAGATTAAGAAGGATGTGATGGAGTTTAGAGGTAGGAGGGATTGACTGAAGAGGTCTACATTTAAGAGACCCAAAGGTAGTAGTAGTATGAGTGTGTAGGGTGGAAGACCACCGCAGAGGGGGCGTTCCTTATCACAAGGAACTGTAAGAGGCAAACAAGATCTATTGTTTCTGTAGCTCAGTGTAATACTGTTGAGACCCTTAGATTTGGGAGATAGGTTATGGGAATTGAAAGTTAAAGTAGATGAGTAATTATGCCACAAAGGGGAAGTGGTAATATGATGTATGATCGAGAGACAAGAGTTTGCTATAGATGTAATCAGACAGGGCATCTATCTCAGAATTGTCCTATTCTGATGTGTTTTGTATGTGGTGATGGAGGACATATAAGTTTAGATTGTCCAGTGGGGAAATCTGTTGAGATAAGTGCTAGAGGTGTTGGGAGAAAACATGTGGAGATAGGTGGTGGATTAGGGAATATATGGGGTAGAGGAGAAGATCGGTAGCTGAAAGAGGATACAGTAGTTAGTTACAGTCCAGAGATAGTAGAGTCTATGCGTTGACCCAACAGGTGCACATGCCACTTATAATATTGTTATGGGTATGGTATCTATTCTTGATAGACCTGCTAGATTATTGATTGATCCTGGTGCAATCGATTCTTTTGCATCCAGTGTTTATATGAAATCTATTGATGCTTGTGTTAGTCCTTTGATGCATGCTATTGTTGTTGAGGTTCCCACTTGTGATAGGGCTATTATCAAGATAATTTATCGGGGTTGTGTGATTAGTATAACTGATAGAGAATTTGAAGTTGATTTGTTACCTTTAGATATGGTAGATTTTAATTTAATTCTGGGGATGATTTGGTTATTTTCATATCATGCTTGGGTAGATTGTTTTAGGAAAAATGTGGTGTTTAATATTCTAAGACAAGAGGAGTTTAATTTTCAGGGAGAACATAAGATACTTGCTAATTGTCTTATTTCTGTCATGACTGCTAGTAAATGGTTGAAGAATAGTTGTGAGGAGTATTTGCCATATGTGGTGGATTCTAGAAAGGATAATAAGGAGTTAGAAGAAATATTAGTAGTGAAAGGTTTTTCTGATATATTCCCTGAGGAGTTGTCTGGGTTGTCTCCTAACAAGGAGATTGAGTTTTCTATTGAGGTGATTCCGAAATCAGCACCCATATCTATAGCACCTTATAGAATGGCACCAGCTGAGTTGAGAGAGTTGAAAGTTCAGCTTCAGGAGTTGCTAGATAAACAATTTATTCGACCTAGTATGTCACCTTGGGGAGCCTATGTGTTGTTTGTGAAGAAGAATGATGGAATAATGAGGTTGTGTATTGATTATAGACAGTTGAATAAGATCACCATTAAGAATAAATATCATTTACCGAGGATAGATGATTTATTCGAGAAGTTACAGGGGGTTAATGGTGTTTTCTAAGATAGACCTGAGATCAGGTTATTACCAATTGAGGATAAAGGAGGGGAACGTGCCTAAGACTGCTTTTAGGACACGTTATGGTCATCATGAGTTCCTTGTGATGCCATTTGGGTTAATCAATACTCATGCAGCATTTATAGATCTAATGAATTAGGTGCTTAAACCATTCTTGGATAGATTTGTAATTGTATTTATTGACGATATTCTGGTATATTCCAAGAATGAAGATGAGCATGGGCAACATTTACAGATAGTGTTGGAAATTCTGAGGAGAGAGAAATTGTATTGAAAGTTCTCTAAGTGTGAGTTTTGGTTTAGTAAAATATCTTTCTTAGGACATGTTGAGTCAAGAGATAGCATAGCAGTTGACCCACAGAGAGTAGAGGCAATGTTGATTTGGGGAAGACCCACTAGTGTGACTGAAATTAGAAATTTTTTAGGGTTGGCTAGTTATTACAGGAGGTTTATCCAGGATTTTTCTATTATTGCTGAACCATTTACCAGATTGACCAGGAAACAAGTAACATTTATATGGTCAGAAGAATGTGAGAGGAGTTTTCAATTGTTGAAAGAGAAACTGACTACTGCTCTGGTATTAGTGCCTCATTCTAGTGATGAAGAATTTGTGGTATATAGTGATGCATCACATCAGGGGTTGGGATATGTGTTGATGTAATATGGTAGATTTATAGCCTATGTTTTTAGGCAATTGAAGAACAATGAGAGAAATTACCTGACCCATGATTTAGAATTAGCTGCCATAGTTTTTTCTTTGAAGATTTGGAGACATCATTTGTGTGGAGCCACTTATGAAATTTTTACTGATCATAAAAGTTTGACGCATTTACCTACCCAAAAAGAGATGAATTTGAGGCAAATGAGGTGGATGGAGTTGATTAGTGACTACGACTGTACAATTCATTATCATCTAGGGAAGGCTAATGTAGTAGCTGATGCATTGAGTATAAAGTCTACAGGGAGATTAGCTGGTATTGGGAGTCATGGTATTAGCTTGATGATAGAACGGAGAGAAATGAGAATGCAGTTGAGTATCAGTGATAGAGGAGTATTGATGGCAAATATGATGGTACAATCTTCTATTATTGATCGCTTGTTACAGATGCAGAGTCGAGATGAAGGGATAGAGAAGATCATACATGAAATATTGAGTGGGAAGCCGACTGGGTTTAGAATCAGAGAAGATAGTATGGTGGCATTGGGACATAGAGTTTGTGTTCTTAATAATGTTGAGATAAGAAATGAGATACTAAGAGAGGCTCATGATTCTGTGTATTCTATGCACCAAGGTAATAATAAGATGTACAAGGGGTTAAGACGGAATTATTAGTGGTTAGGGATGAAGAAGGATATAGCTAAGTATATTTCTAGATGTTTGATTTGTCAACAAGTGAAGTTTGAGAATACACATCCAGTAGGTTTATTACAGCCTCTTCCAGCACCTGAATGGCCATGGGAAAACGTAAGTATGGATTTTGTTTTTGGTTTTCCCCGTACCCATAGAGATCATGATGCTGTATGGGTTATAGTGGATAGACTTTCTAAGTCTTCACATTTCCTTCCTATTAAAACTGCATGGAGTCCTAAAAAATTTTCTGAATTGTATGTAGCGAAAATTGTGAGATTACATGAAGTACCTTTAAGGATTGTATTAGATAGGGATTCTAGATTCACTTCTAGATTTTTGGAGGGGTTTTTAGGAAGCTATGGGTAAGCAATTGCAGTTTAGTACAGCTTTTCATCCTCAAACTAATGGGTAGACATAGAGAATCATCATAATACTAGAAGACATGATGAGGGAAAGTGTATAGAGTTTCTTAGTGAGTTGTGATGCTTATTTACCTTTGATCGAGTTTGCATACAATAATTAGTTTTAAACTAGTATTGAGATGGCACCATTTGAGGCTTTATATGGTAGAAAGTGCATGTTGACCCTCATCTAAATTTTAATGATGATAAAACACAACTCTAATTATACTAACACTTTTATCTAAGTGTTTTAAATGATAAAAGCATACAGCCAAGAATCAAGATACAAGAACTCAACCCAAATCAAACACCAAGTCAAGACAAAAGATCTAAGTATAGGAATAAGGTATTGAAACAAGTTGTAAATCTCACTTGTTCAGGTAACAAGCTTGTTTTAGGCTCATTTTGAAAAATCATTTTAACAAAAATATTCATTCAAACGTTTATAACTTAAAAACATTTCAAAGAATGAAAAACTGGGTTGAAGGGCAACCCAGTCGACTGGTACTTATACCAGAAGACTGGTATATGGGACAGTATGTCCCCAGTTGACTGGGTGCTTCATACCAGTTGACTGGTGTTTTGGACAGAATGTCCCCAATCGATTGGTACACTTAACCCAGTCGACTGGTACTCTTCATAGCCTTAAAAGTGGGACTTTTCACTTGACCCAGTCAACTGGTATTAAGACCCAGTCGACTGTAATTCAAAAAATATGACCGTTGAGACGAGCGACTTGAGCAAACATTCTAAGTCAATACAAAACGGCCATATTAATTCAAGGCTATATAAACCCATTCAAATGAGCATTTAAGAAGAAGAGATTACACATTCAATTAAGTTTTTGCTCATTAATACACAAAAGCTTTGAAATACTTATTGTTAAGCCATTCTTCAAGCTTTACCTTGAAAGAGAGATATCATTAAGTTGTATAAGCATTCATTGCTGTCTCTCTACCATTTACTTTACAACAACTCATATTTATTGTAAAGGGATTAGCTTCCGAAAGGAATAGATTAGCTTCCGAGAGGAAGGGACTGTTTGTAAGGTTTGTGCAACACCCGTGAAGTTGCATGACTAAGAGTTTTAGTGGATTACTTCAAGAAGGTTCCTTGAAGATAGTGGGCATAGAGTTGGAAAGAATCCGATATTGCCGAACTACTATAAACTGAGTTTGCATCTTCTATTCCTTAAACTCTTTTATTTACAGCACATTACTTGTTTACATGCTTGTGGACTTACCTGTTTTTTTTATAAACTTGCGATTAATTAGCCAAAGTTTTATAAACCCAATTCACCCCCCTCTTGGGTTGAAAACTCAGTCTACAATTGGTATCAGAGCCTCGTTCTCAATTTCAGGTTGAATATACTTGAGTTGATCCGATGGCATCAAATAGATATTTTGAGGGACATTCCTGCACTAGGCCTCCCTTGTTCAATGGCTCCAACTAAAACTATTTGAAAAACAGGATGAACATTTTTGTCGAATGACAAGATTATAATCTATGGAGAGTCATTGAGGAATGACCTAAAATTCCTTCAAATGAAATAACTATTGAAGAAATCAATCATACAATGCTTAAACTCAAAACTGAGTTCAATGATGAGGATTGTAGAATGATGTCTCTCAATAGTAGAGCCATAAGTATTTTATATTGTGCTTTAGATATTTTAGAATATAATAAAATTTTCGCATCTGTTTCGGCTAAGGAGATTTGGGATAAACTGCAAGTTACATATGAAGGAATTAGCGAGGTTAAAAAATAAAAAATCTATATGCTAATATCCGAATATGAATCTTTTAAAATGTCTCCTAACGAAACAATTTCTCAAATGCACTCACGATTCACAACTATTGTTAATGGTTTGAAGCTTCTTGGTAGGAACATTGAGGAGTTTGAACTAACGAGAAAAATCTTAAGATCTCTGCCACCTTCTTGGAAACCAAAGAAGACAGCCATTCAGGAGGCCAAAGATCTCGACAAACTTGATGTCGAAACACTTCTTGGGTCATTATTGACATATGAGATGGAAGATATGAATCCCATTATCAATTATTATGAGAAAAAGAAAAAAATTGATTGCTCTCAAAGCCTCTACGAGCAACAAAGAAGAGGAACCGGAAGAAGAGACAAAGAGCAGCAAAGAAGATGATGAGATGGCTTTAATCACCAAATGGTTTCATAGATTCTTGAAGAAAAGCAAGAAACCATACATAAAGGATCCCACCTCAAAAAAGGAATCACTTGTGTGTTATGGATACAAAAAGCTCAGTCACATCAAGGCCGATTGTACAGCTACAAGCAAACCATACAAGAGCTTCAAGGAGAAAGCTATGATTGCAATCACTTGGAGTGATGATGAAGAAAAAGACTCATCGGACAAAGAGATTGGATACGAGGAAATTGTCAACCTATGTCTTATGGCAATCGATGATGAAAATGAGGTATTAACTTCTCCCTCGTCAAAAAATAACATTGTTAGTAGTAGTGAAGAATTGATAGAAATCATAAATGAAATGCATGAAGAATTGAAGAAATTCGATTCTAGGAACTCTACTCTTAAGAGGGAGGTGTCATCCCTTTCTAAAGAGATGATAAGTCTAAAAGAAGAAAAAGATAAACTATCTTCACTACTCAATGATTCTTCTCAAGACTTTCTTAAAGATGAAAATGAAAACCTAAAGAAGAAGATAATAGAATTGAATGGCACAATATCTAGACTTGTGCTTGGAAAAGAAAAGCTTGATGAAGTGCTATCTTGCCAAGGATTAAGTGGAGGAAAATTTGGGTTAGGATATTCTCCATTAGGCAAGCAAAAATCAAAAGAGAGCTTATTCATGAAAGCATAATGTGTGAATGAAACCTCTACTTCAAAGACCACCAGCAAGGTCAAAAGCATTCCCTTAATGAATGCTAGTAGGTCTAAAAATACTAATTCTAATGCATATACAAGAATGAAGTATCCTAGAAATACTCATGCTTATATGTATGCTCACTCAAGAAATGCTTATACACATCGTAGGAGTAACCATCATGTGCATCCTAGAAATAACATGTATAATCAAAACTTGCATACTACACAAGCATATCCTAGGAATTACTATCATGGTTATTCTAGAAGTAATATGCATATTAATGCAAGCAAGTATCCTAGAAATCATCATTATACATTTCCTAGAAATGACATGCATATTCCTAACATTAGAAACATGTATCCTAGGAACTCCTATCCTAAGAATTATAGACATGCACAACTAAGTCATCCTAGAAATTTCAATAACTATTGTCCTAGGATTATGCATTATCAACATGTCTATTGAACACAATATATTACTAAGAAAGTATGGGTCCCAAAAGGAATCTTATTTTCAAGGACTAACCCCAAAGGACCCAAGAAATTTTGGGTACCTAAAAATGCAATTGTGTATCATTGTGTGATGTAGATCTGTCTCCACACCAAGGAAAAAGGTTACTGTTGGTACCTTGACAGTGGATGCTCAAAACACATGACCGGTGATAAAAGTGTATTCAATGAGCTAACTCTAAGAGATGACAGACTTGTCACCATTGGAGACAACACAAAAATAAATATCATCGGGCATGTAAAAGTTGGTAATGATTTCTTAACCATAGATAATGTATTGCCAGTATAAGGCCTTAAGCCAAATCTACTAAGTATTAGTCAACTATGTGACAAAGGCAACAAAGTCATATTTGAAACCTCTTATTGTCTAGTTATAGACGTTAAGAGTAACAAGATCAAGTTTGTTGGCCTAGATATGAAAATGTCTATATAGTTGATTTAAAATCATTGCATTTCGATAATGAAAAATGTTTTCCCGCATTTAGTGAAAACCCATGGCTATGGCATAGAAGGCTTGGTCATGTGAACACTAATTTGCTTAAAATCATTTTAAGAAAAGATTTAGTTATTGGACTACCCAAAATCAAATTTGAAAAAGATAAAGTATGTGATGCTTGTTAAATGGACAAACTAAAATTTCTTTTAAATCAAAAAATGTAGTATCAATTACTAGACCATTGAAACTTTTGCATATGGACTTATTTGGTCCAATAAGTACCATTAGTCTAGATGGTCATCAATATGCTCTTGTTATTGTTGATGACTATTCAAGATATACCTTTGTTATCTTTATTGCTTATAAGGATGAAGCTTACAAAGGATTTGAAAACTTTTGCAAAAAGGTTCAAAATGAAAAAGGAATTTGTATTTCAAGCATTAGAAGTGATTATGGAAAAGAATTTGAAAACCAAAGTTTTTCAAAATTTTGTGATGAAAATGGAATTGATCTACCCTTTTCAATGCTCCTAGAACTCCTCAACAAAACGGAGTTGTTGAGACAAAAAATAGAGTTATAGAAGAATTTGCAAGAACAATGCTTTGTGAAAATAGCTTACCAAAATACTTTTGGGCGGAAGCGGTAAACACTTCTTGCTATATCTTGAATAAAATTTTAATTAGGCCTATACTTGATAAAACTCTTTACGAATTATGGAAAGGTAGAAAGCCTAATATCTCATATTTTCATACCTTTGATTGTAAATGCTTCATCCTAAATAACAATAAAACTAACTTAGGTAAATTTGACTCAAAAACTGATAAGAGGATATTCTTAGGATATTCAACCTCTAGTAAGGCTTATAAAGTCTTCAATAAAAGAACTCTAGAGGTAGAAGAATCCATACATGTAACCCGAGACGAGTCTAACCCAATTAGAAGTAGAGAAGTTTCTTTCAATGATGATGCAGATTTCATTCTAAGAACGGAGACACCTACTCCCATTGTTGACCCAAAGAAGAGCCCACCTCAAATGGATCAAGAGATGGAAACTCTCAAATTCGACCAACCATCTACAACTCAACAAGAGGATGATCTTCCCAAATATTGGAAGTATGTAAATTATCACCCGATCGATCTAGTGATTGGTGATCCTTCACAAGGGGTTAAAACTCGTTCCTCTCTTAGAAATATTTGCAACTATGTAGCCTATTTGTCTCAAATAGAATCTAAAACATTTGTAAAAGCTGAAAAGGATAATGATTGGATAATTTCCATGTAAGAAGAAATAAATCAATTTCAAAGAAATAATGTATGGAATCTAGTTCCTAGACCAAAGAATCATACAACAATAGGAACTAAATGGGTATTTAGAAATAAGATGGATAAAAATGGAATAGTAACTAGAAACAGAGCTAGACTAGTTGCTAAGGGATATAATCAAGAAGAAGGAATAGACTTTGATGAGACCTATGCTCCCGTAGCAAGATTAGAAGCTATTCAAATGTTATTAGCCTTTGCATGCTTTAACAAATTCAAATTATTTCAAATGGATGTAAAAAGTGCATTTTTAAATGGCTTTATAGAAGAAGAGGTATATGTTGAGCAACCTCTTGGATTTGAAAATCCTAGTCTTCCAAACCATGTCTACAAGCTTTCTAAAGCTCTATATGGGTTGAAATAAGCTCCAAGAGCATGGTATGAAAGACTAAGTAAATTTTTGATTAACAATAACTTTGTAAAAGGTAAAATAGACACAACTCTCTTCACAAAAACTCATAAAACTAACATTTTGCTAGTCTAAATATATGTTGTTGATATTATATTTAGTGCTATTAATGAATCATGTGTCAAGAACTTTCCAAGTGTATGCAAGGTGAATTTGAAATGAGCATGATGAGTCAGCTTACCTACTTCCTTGGACTTCAAACCAAACAATTGAAAGGAGGCATCTTCATCAATCAATCAAAGTATACTAAAAACCTACTAAAGAAGTTCGGGATAGAAAGCTCAAAGCCACTTGGTACACTCATGAGCACCTCCACAAAACTTGATCTTGATAAAGGAGGTAAATGTGTAGATACTAAATATTATACAAGCATGATAGGAGCTTTACTTTATTTGACTCCAGTATACCTGATATAATGTTCAGTGTATGCATGTGTGTTAGATTTCAGGCAAATCCTAAGGAATCACATGTAGTTGCAGTAAAAAGAATCCTTAGATATCTACAAGGAACTCAAACCCTAGGATTATGGTATTCTAGAGATTCATCTTTTGAGCTTGTAGGATATTCAGATGCTGACTTTGTGGGATGTAGGTTACATAGAAAAAACACAAGTGGAACATGCCAATTCTTAGGTGCAATGTTAACCTCTTGGTTTTCTAAGAAACAAAACTCCATTGCACTATCAACCGCCGAGGCGGAATATGTAGCAGCTGGAAGTTGTTGTGCCCAAGTATTATGGATGAAACAACAACTAGAAGACTATGACATGAACTTTAAAAGTATCCCAATACATTGCAATAATACAAGTGCTATCAACTTAACCAAAAACCTTATTCAGCACTCTAGAACCAAACACATAGAAATTAGACATCATTTTTTAAGAGACCATGCTCAAAAAGGTGATATTAGACTAGTATTCATACCTTCGGAAGATCAAATAGCTGGCATTCTTACAAAACCTCTAAGTGAAACTAGTTTCTACAAAATTATACTGTTAATGGAATTGTTAGATTATGATAAACTGTATGCCTGATTACATCATCATTCATCATTTGCATACTTGACATCTAGTGAAAGAGTATTAAACCTTATTTAATATTTCCCTCACTCAAAATGTCATAAATAAACAAATTTCGTGCTAAGACTCAAGACTGAAAGTTTTCATAAGGGTCCAGTTGACTGGTAAGTCTATCCCAGTCAACTGGTAAGTCTTTGCCTAATTTCCCAGTCGACTGGTAAGTCTATACTAGTCGACTAGTAAACCAAGACTTTGTTTGAAGTCATTTTTTGAAATTCAATGAACTACCTAGTCGACTTGTATGAACTACCCAGTCGACCGGTATTTCTCTGCCAGTTTATCCAGTCGACTGGTGTCCCGATTCAATCAACTAGTATGTTGAAATTTTTCAAAACTGCAATGGACCCAGTTGACTGGTACCCTAACCCAGTCGACTGGTATCGCGATTCTATAAATAATCTCTTCAGATTTTTCACTTTTTCAGGCCATTGTTGCAACCTTAAGCTTCTCTCTCTAAAAAATCTCATTTTTTTATCAAAAAATCCTCAAAATACTTCATACACACCTTGATCTATACATCCATACCATCTATTTCAACTTTCTATGGTTAAAATCTCAAATATCCATCAAAATATCATTTTCCCCTAAAAATATTTTCCTCCAAAAATATCCGATAGAATCCGCATCAAGACCACTATTGGGGGACCTCATGCGCCTACTAGGCCAAGGTCCACCAAATTTACGGCTTCGGATCCTAAAGGGAAGGGACTGACAGGCTCCTCGAGTAAGAAAGCAAGAACAGAGCTTGATGACTCCCTGTTCTCCAGCGCTGCTGCTAAAGAAAGGTATACCACTATCATCCGTCACAAAAATATCATGATGGGTAGATTCGTCGACTTCAAATCTATTCGTCATGGTAGTTTTGACATTTTACCTTCTTTTAATGCAATAAACTTGACCCCCTGGTCAAGATTCACTAAAAATTTTACCCGAGACTGATTCACCAGTTCTATACGAACTTGGTGAAACCCAGTCCACTGGCTCTGCAGTTCAGAACCAGTGTAATGGGTGTGGAGTTTGAGATCAACACTGACCTCTTGATGAGTATCCTGAGGATCCCTGTGGGAGGGATCCAATGGAGTTTTGGACGGATGGCTAGACAATTTTGATTATGATGAGGCATGTCGAATAGTTAGGGGTGACCCTAACTATGTCTTTCGACCCACTACATTTCACATATGTAGTGACATGCCCTTCAACTCGAAATTGTTCAACCTCATAGTGAGTTGGACCATCCATCTGAGACTTGGGAGTCGGCGCTATCTATCTAAGATAGATGTAATATTGATTTGGTGCCTTAAAACTAGGCACCACTTCAATATCTACACTCTACTGCTCGCCAAAATGATCAACTACGAAGCTAGTG
Source organism: Bretschneidera sinensis (assembly GCA_023935145.1). Classification (NCBI taxonomy): domain Eukaryota; kingdom Viridiplantae; phylum Streptophyta; class Magnoliopsida; order Brassicales; family Akaniaceae; genus Bretschneidera; species Bretschneidera sinensis. The sequence goes on from CM043700.1 coordinate 114,589,103, forward strand.
ACTTCGGATGCCTTCCCTACGGGATGCTCATCACACTCATCCTCTAGCACTTCTGGGTTTCTCTCCCCACCTCCGAGGCTCGGGATATCGGCCTCAAGGACATCATCAACTTCTCTTCGCTGAAGAAGATGGGATGCACAATCCGAGACAACATGATTTATTCAAAGGCCGGGAAGAACATTCGGATAGGCGAGGACGATAGTAGTGATGATGAGGATGAGGGTCTAGATGCTGCAGCCACTGCTATAGATGTAGATGACCGAACACCACCTATAGGTGACTCTAGTACTGGTCCAGCTGGGTACGATGATATTCTTCAAGCTATCATGAGCCTCCAACTGACTATGCAGTCCAGATTTCAGAGCTTGAGCTCTTCGATCGACGCCATACATCATGACCTCCGCTCTCTACGAGATGACTTTAAGCTGTACCGAGAGCATACCAATGGTTCTCTGGCTAAGCTGTGGGATCTCATTCATGATGACTCTGACTCTCCTGCTCCATGAGTTGCTTTTTGTTTTTCTTGTTAGTTGTATATAGATGTAGCTTTTAGTTGTTCTTGGCATGGACATCATTTCATCATATATTGTATTTTTCCTTTCAGTTTCAGCTCTTAGAAGTCCATTATGTATGGATATTTACGTTCTATGTCTATATTTCATTTTACCTTTTGATTCATATCCTTGATTTACTTTTACGCAATATATTTGCTTCATGTAAATACTTCTTTGCTTGGATATATGCTGTAACTGTTTCTGCATGTATGGAAACTTTCGGCTCTTCTCGGGAAGTCTTTTTAGCTTTAAATTATGCCAAATTTTTGTATACACATTTATTTATGCCTTATCTTATTGTCTATAGTGTCTATATGGCTTATTTTTTGGTTTACAACCCTATTTTCTGCTGTTGTCAAAACGGGGGAGAAATATGAGAAAAATGAACTATAATGACTGTAAACTTAAAGTAGTGCATAGATTTAGGGGGAGCATTGCTCCAAAGGACTTGTTGTATAAGACTAGATCTTATGTTGCTTGGTTGGATTGAATATAAACTGTCTTTGTACTGTTTACAGGTTGGTTTTATTCAAAAAACAGAGGAAACTATGCCCAATTTTTCAAAAAAAACCTAACTTTTAGTTTTTAAAACTGTTTTCTCTCATTTGTTTTGTCATCATCAAAAAGAGGGAGATTGTTGATCCTCATCTAAATTTTATGATGACAAAACACAACTCTAATTATACTAACAGTTTTATTTAAGTGTTTTAAACGATAAAAGCATACAGCCAAGAATCAAGATACAAGAACTCAACCCGAATCAGACACCAAGTCAAGACAGAAGATCTAAGTATAGGAATAAGGTATTGAAACAAGTTGTAAATCTCACTTGTTCAGGTAACAAGCTTGTCTTATGGCTCTTTTTGAAAAAGCATTTTAACAAAACTATTCATTCAAACGTTTATAACTCAAAAATATTTCAAAGAATGAAAAACTGGGTTGAAGGGCAACCCAGTCGACTGGTACTTATACCAGAAGACTGGTATATAGGACAGTGTGTCCCCAGTCGACTAGATATTTCATACCAGTCGACTGGTGTTTTGGACAGAATGTCCCCAGTCGATTGGCACACTTAACCCAGTCGACTGGTGCTCTTTATAGCCTTAAAAGTGGGACTTTTCACTTGACCCAGTCGACTGATAATTCAAAAAATATGACCGTTGAGACGCGAGACTTGAGCACTTAATGCACCAAAACATTCCAAGTCAGTACAAAACAGCCATATTAATTCAAGGCTATATAAACCCACTCAAATGAGCATTTAAGAAGAAGAGATTACACATTCAATTAAGTTTTTGCTCATTAATACACTAAAGCTTTGAAATACTTATTGTTGAGCCATTCTTCAAGCTTTACCTTGAAAGAGAGATATCATTCAGTTGTATAAGCATTCATTGATGTCTCTCTATCATTTACTTTACAGCAACTCATATTTATTGTAAAGGGATTAGCTTCCGAAAGGAAGAGATTAGCTTCCGAAAGGAAAGGACTGTTTGTAAGGTTTGTGCAACACCCGTGAAGTCGCACGACTAAAAGTTTTAGTGGATTACTTCAAAGAGGTTCCTTGAAGAGAGTGGACGTAGCGTTGGAATGAATCTGATATTGCCAAATCACTATAAACTGAGTTTGCATATTCTATTTCTTAATTTTTTTTTATTTACATCACATTACTTGTTTACATGCTTATGGACTTACCTGTTTTTATAAACTTGCGATTAATTAGCCAAAGTTTTTATAAACCCAATTCACCCCACCTCTTGGGTTGAAACCTCAATCTACAGTGCAGAACTTTAGTGTGTTGGGAAGAAGTTGGAGAAAGAAAGGTGTTTGGTCTAGAAATGAAAGATTTGACTACTAAGATTATCAAACTGGTTAGAAAAAACTTTAGAGCAGTACAGAATAGACAGAAGGGATATGCTGATAATAGAAGATGACCTCTTGAGTTTCAGGTTGGTGACTAGGTGTTTTTGAAAATATCTCCGTGGAAGGGTGTATTGAGATTTAAAAAGAAAAGAAAGTTGAGTCCGAGATTTGTGGGGCCATATGAGGTAGTTGAAAGAGTTGGACCAGTAGTATACAAATTGGATTTGCCTCTAGAGTTAAAGTCATTACACAATGTGTTTCATGTTTCACTTTTTAGAAAGTATTTACATGACGAATCTCATAGTATTTCAAATCAGGCTATAGAACTTTAGGAATATTTGACCTTTATGCAAGTACCAATCAGAATTCAAGACAGAAAGGAACAAGCATTGCATAATAAAGTTATTCCTTTTATTCAAGTATTGTGGCAGAACAAATATGTTAAAAAAATTACTTGGGAGCATGAGGCAAGAATGAGGAAAGAGTACCCCCAGCATTTTCATGAGTTAGGTAAGAAATTTTGAGGATGAAATTTTTATAAGGTGGGTAGAATTGTAATATCCGTGTTCTTAAAGTAAGGGTAAAGAAGTAATTTGATAGATATTACTTAAAATTAAAATAATATATACTATGAAAGATTTACTATTGAAATGAAGGGGGGAGGGACAACACCTGGACGTCTCGGGTGCTGTCCACACAACATGCAAGAAGTGCATGTTGGACAACAAAGATATGAAGAATGGTGGCAGGAGTAAATAGTTTAGTATAAAAAAAATTAAGTTCTTGTTTAAGTTTGTTAAAAAAAAATCAATTTACACTCTCTCAAATTACTCTCTTTCTTTAAACACCTGGGGAGTGAAAGAAATGTTGAAATATTGAAATTTTGAAGAAGTTTACGGGAGAATTTTAAAGAGATTCGAGGGAAGTTTTAAGAAGAAAAAAAAGAAGGTAATAATGTGAATTTTAATTTTTTGAAATTATGCATACATGAAAATACCCGGAATTTGATGTAAAAATGTAAAAGTATGAATTACAGAAGAATTGAAGAATAAATTAGAAATTTTAATATAAATATTATGTCAGGTGTTGACGATCAGTAATCGGGTGAAATTGCTGAAAGAAGCAGGAAAAGCAAGGAGGTGATCCATGGGTAGCTTTAAGTGCTACGTGGTGAGTTAGATTTACTTTTAGTAATCGAGACCAATAAAAATATGAGCTTATGATATTTGAATAAATGAGTAAATTATAATGATTTAATTATATATTTTCTGTTTTATACGATAATTGATTGATTTATTGATTAGAGATTAAATAGTATGTTTAATATTAATTACATAAGAATGTATATTTTAAAAAGGATGTATTAATGAAAAATATGCTGAGAAGTTATATGAAATTTCTAAAAATATGATTGAAAATTTTGTATGATATATGAGGAGACAATTTAATAAATATAATAAAAAAATAATTTTGAGAAAGAGTTAGATAGCTAAATTGAATGCTTTGATGTATGTTTGCTTGAATATTATTGCTCATATCCATAAAAGAAAAAACAAAAAAGGTAAAGTAATTACCTTAGGTAAGTCCCGTGGTCAAGTCCTCAAACATTGTAAGAAAGAAGAAAGAAAATTTGAATAAAAAATTTTCATGCATTTTGTTGTATATATTGTTTATGATAGGAGAATGATGACGTATCTCCTCTTAAAAGAGTTAAGGATTGGATGTAAATTTTTAATTTCAGTTGATTTATTTTTATATTGTTGTATATATGCTTTGTACTGGGATTTCAAAATGTGATAACACTGTCTCAGGGGTTGGCCAACCCGAGATGGGTCGTTACATGCTTAGAAGTTAATTTTAATTTTCTTACAATGATTATACAAATCTAAGAGATATGCTTACAAGTTATTCTTCTTCTTTGTCTTCCTCCTCCTCTTGGTCTTCTTCTTCTTTTTCTTCGTCCTCATCTTCATCATGGTCTTCTTTTTCTTCTTCTTCTTCTTATTCTCATTCTTCTCCTTATTTTTCTCCTTTTTCTCCTTTTCCTTCTCTTTCTTCTCTTTCTTCATTTGGTTAGTCTACTTCTTCCATTATACCAATTGGATCACGAAGAATACCCTACATATCAAGTTCGTGGTCTGCATCGACTAGGACTTTTATCCTCTTGGAAGTATTCTAAAACGGTAGGCACCATATCTTGATTTACATCTTCGTATGAAGGAACATATACATTTGCCTCACCTTAAGTTTGCAAACTGCCCATCAGTCTAGTCTTTCTTTCTTTTTTAAAGGATATGGATGGCTCATTTGAATTAAGGCTTGATGCATGCTTTGGGTCCGTTTGGGAGTGTTGTAACTGTAGCTGTGCTGGTGTCAAAAATGATGTTAGGATGTTGACACCAAAAGATCTGTGGGAAATGCTATTGCAAAAAGATAGTGTAGCATTTGGTAAACTGTCTTGTAAAAGCACTGTGAAAGTGTTGTGATCAATAATAGTATTTGGTAATTATGATTTTAAATATATTGTGAAAATATAAAATTACTAAAATAAACATGATGAAAAAAGATAAATTTTTAATTAATTATTCTATTAAATAAAGAGATACTCATTACATTAATAAATAACCAATGACAAAATATACGAGGTTCATGAAAGTATGTTTGGTTCTTGGAAAATATTGTGAAAGAAAATCAGAAGGAAAATGAAAAAGTAAAAAATAAAAAATTTCATTCAAAACTTACTTTCTTTTCTTTTACTTAGTTTTCATTTTACAAAGAAAATATTCTTTTTTGGGTGTTTTTCTCTTTTCAATTTTCTTTTTTTTCTCAGGATTCAAACATAGTTTTAAACCTAAATGATTCTTTTCTTGTTGATTGGCTTTCAAGCCCCATATTATTACAAAATCATAGCATAAATTAGGTAGGTGATTCTATATAGATCATATGAATCATTTTACAGCTTGTATAATTCTAGAATAGTTATTCAGTCAAACAGATTGTAAAAGGTCCATTCCTTTTGCTTTTTCAAAATGAGGAATTTTAGCTTTCCCTATCAGTTCTTTTGTGAAAAGCTGTTATGAGTAAATTTTACCAAACAACGTTATTAGGAAAAGCTACCAAATCTATTTCCAACAGCTCTTTTTCTGTGGCCAAAAGCTTTACCAAGCGCACCCTTTATATCTATAAAACCATGTTTCGAGTGTACCGTAAGTACTCTCTTAGAATCACATGTTTACGTGGACCAAATCCTACCTCTCGTATGCGACTGTCAATTGAATTGTCCCTCAAAACCTATTAAAATCACAATATGCATGTTTATATGGTTCTACTTATAATATTGAAGCAATTATCTCATTCAATGTTTACTTACAAGGTCATGAAACCATTTCTCGAAATCTTTTCTCGCGAAACTTTTCAATTTGTTCGTTGTGATATGAGGCTGTTCACGCCTCAACATTTCATTATATTGCCTACAATATTGATAAAATGACAGTTTAAAATCAATTGACACTATAGACAATAAGTTTAAGACGGGGTATAAGGACTAACTCTACATAAGGCTCGATCTTTACACAATTTAGAAGAACATATATCTCTACAGCCTTCATCTCATCTTCATCTAAATCTCTTCTAGTCTCATGACCTGGATAACAGAAAATGGATAGACACCAATTTGGATCCACATATCCCCCATCGTCATTCTGACTTACTCGATTCATCTTCGTTTAGATATTTTGTTCAAAATAGTATGTGCAAAAGTTAGAAGTTTCCTCTATGATGTACGCCTCAACAATAGAGTCTTCAACGCATGCTTTGTTATGAGATTTTTTATTTAGACTATACATACACCTATTTTGCATATCTACATTATGAATCAATTATACAATGGTAAAACATGCGATTTAATTAATAAAAAAAAGATTAATAAGAGATATCATCTCTCAAAGGGATACATCCATCGGTACTACACAGGGCCCCCAACCTTAGCTTCATAAAGTATATGGATAAGAAAATGCTTTATAGAGTCAGAGAATGATAGGGAAAATATCTTTTCCGGCTTGTATAAGGTCACCACAATGTTTCTCTTAAGTAACTCTATATGTTCAACATGTACCTCAGTTGAACATATCTCTCTAAAGAAGTTAATGAGTTATGTTAATAGATCCCATATCGCATCAAGAAAAAAGTAACGGAACACCAATGGTATTAATCTCTCCATGAACATGTGGCAATCATGACTCTTTATCCCATAGAACTTGCAGTCGTTCATATTGACACACTGGGCTATATTTAAGGCAAACCCATCTGGAAACTTCAAATTTTTCACCCATTTGCACATATCCTTTATCTGAGACTTATTCAGAGTGTAGAATGCTTTAGGTTTTTTAGGCTTCCCATTCACTTGAACCAACTCCAACTTCGGATGCTTACAAAGGTTCTTAATATCCCCATGAACGTTTGAATTATCTTTGGTTTTACCCTTAACATCCATAACTGTGTTGAAGACATTGTCAAACGCATTCATCTCAATATGCATGAGATCCTAATTGTGTCTAATGAGATTTGTTTTCCAATATGGTAATTCCCAGAAAATACTCATTTTCAACCAGTTAAGCTCTACATCAAATCCTGAATCTGTTGTTTCTTTTTCATGTTACCTAATGTGATCTAATCGAAGGATAAAACTCTAGCCAACACTTCTTTCCCAAACAACCGTGGTAGAGGAGTATCTCTCTCGATTGTTTCCTTCTTGAAACTGTCCCTCTACTTTCAAAAAGTACGATTCTAAGGTAGAAACTGGCGATGACAGTCAAACCAACATGGCTTCCTACCATAAGGCATTTGAAACGACTTGGTATAATCCATACAGTAAGGACAAGCTAGTTGGCCATGAGTACTCCACTGGGAAGTCACTGATCATCCATAGAAATGCAACTTTCATATTAAAATTTTGTTTCCTACTTGCATCATATGTAAGAACTTCATCCGTCCACAATATCTTCAACTTATCTAACAGTGATCGTAGACAGATATCTAGATTCTTACTGGGGTGGTTTGGACCTGGAATGATCAAGGATAAGAACAAATTATGCTCCTTTATTAACATACCAGGAGGTAAATTGTATAGAGTGACAAAGACCGACCAACAAGATTAAGGGGAAGCCGAATGATTGAAGGGAGTGAACATGTCAGTCGATAGTCCTAACCTAACATTTTGTGGTTCAAGAGCAAACAAAGGTGCTCAACATCAAAGTGTTTCCATGCCTCACCATCCGCAGGGTGGATGAGAAAGTTAGACTTACTACGTTTTCCTTCCTTATGCCATCTCATGTGTTCGACACTGTTTTTCGACATGTAAAGTCTTTGAAGTCTCGGTATGATTGGAAGGTAACGTAACACTTTGAATGGTATATCCTTCATTTCTTATTACCCACTTGTTTAGGTTGAAATCTAGTATAGCCATAAACGTCACAATTTTTCTTTTGCATGTCTTTCTAAAGGTACAATATACAATCATTCGAGCTTGCATGTATATTCTGATAACAAAATACTAACCCCTTCACCATTTTCTTGCACTGGTAAAAGTTTTTTGACAACTTCTCATCCTCCGGTAACATATTCTTAATTATTGATAGTAGTCAGTCGTAACAGCTTTCAGACATGTTAAAATCTGACTTACAATTCAATAGCTGAGCAACCGCCGATAACTTGATGTGCTTCTTGCAACCTTCTCATAACAGCTCCTGAGCGTCTCTTAACAAATCGTAAAACTTAACAGCATCATGATTTTGGGCCTCCTCAACATCCCAATTAAATTCAGGACTAGCATTATCCATTACTATATCCCCCATCCGATTCCTTACTCTGAATCCTCCATCCACATCGTCAATTCGGCTCGTCGAATGCCCCACAGACAAAAAGACCTCTCTGTGTCGAGTCTTCTTAAATAGGTGCACGATAACCACATCTCTCTTCAAAAACTTAGTATTGCTACAAACAAAGCAATGACATCTAATAGTTCCCTTATAGATGTAGCATTAATTACTATATGTGAAATTAAGGAATCGTTCAACTCCATTCCCAGATTCTTCTAATACGGCATTACGCACAACTCTATGGTCCATCCAACTTCGATAAACTAACATTATTCCAGATACTAAAACAGTTTTGGCATATACAAGTTATAGTTAGCATACCTAATCAATAAGAGTACTCATGGAGGATAAAAAAAAACATCGAGTACCACTGAGTGATCGTGTAACCCTGTTAGAGGAAATCATAAAGTATTAGCGAATAAGAAATTAAAAAATTAAAAAAAAATGATTATATATGAACATCACGTATGCTGATGCTTTCTAGACATATCATTCCATTCACTAAAAGGTAAGGGTCCTAACCCATTCAGAAATGTGTAATCCTTATTGCATTTAATAACTCCTATGTTGTTTCATTTTGAAAAAATTTCGGCAGCACTTCCCCTTAGTTCTCCAAGTATATGACTTAATTCGGTGCTATTACCGGAAGGAGATAGCCACGAATTTAGTATGTACCCAGAGAACAGGGAGAAGTACTACCTAAACTTTATCGAAATGAAACAAAAAATGAATTATTAACTGTGATACGGATAAAACATTCCTAAACTATTCACACTGGACAATCCAAGGATTATTTGAATACAAATACTCTCATTACAAATATATTAATTAGCAAGCAACAAGCGTATTTGTGTCACTCGATAATCCTCGGATAAGTGATCTAAGGTAGGATGCAATGCATGATAAGGACAAATTAACATATTAATACATGATTGACGACTTGTTTTAAGAGAGGTGTGAGATGGGGGAAGGGGGATATATATGAGAAGAAATTCAAAAATTAACCGCCACAAGCAATGTGTTAGTGTGTGTGATTGTATCATATTTGTTTTCTTCAAATTGCACAAATGCCTGGAGAAATAACCAATTTTATTACCTGCCTATGCAACTGTTACATAAATTTCGACTTTGAAAATTTGAACTTGGCTCGATTTTAATTGAAGTTTGTTTTTGAGATCTAAATCGGATTCAAATAAGTTGGATCTAATCGGGTTGAAATAGATATTTTATTTCAAATATTAAAAATTACAAATATTATTTTAAAAGTATCAAATTAATATACTCAAATTTTAATACTTAGGACCATTTAAATTACAAAAGTCTGAACATTTTATGTAAATTAAAATCAATAGCTAATAATACTAGTTACATAATTAATTCGATCTCATAAGTTACATGTTGGGTCAGAGTAGGCATTTTTCTAACTCTAGCCAATCTAATTTTAATTTGAGTTGGGATTTTTCAACCTTAACACAACCTCATTTTAAAAAAAATCTCAAACTTATCTTGCCTAACATTCAAGTTGAACTTAGATTTGTTCGACCTAACTTGTCTAAGTTTCACCCCTATGGGGTTGGTTCGAGCTAACTTATCCAAGTTGCACCCCTATTAAGCCATTATTAATTTTTGATTGAACCCGAAAAAAAAAAAAGACCAATAAAGAATATTTTTTATTTGACCCCAATACTTAGAAGACTAAATCCAAGAACAATTATTTATCAAGTTTGTTTTTGTGTTCTACAGAAATCTTTAATGTTGTTGATGATAAACTAATCTTTTTTCACTTTGCTTTCGTAAAAACTACTACCAAAATCTACGATATCTCTAAAAACAAAGAGTAGTAAGAACACTTAAAAAATTTAAATGCTGAACAAATCAAAAGTTCATTGTTACAGTTCAAATCATGAGGGTTACCTGATGGTATCATTTTTTTTAATATCAATATTCAAATAAACACACACAAAATTAAAGAGAATGAACAAGAAATTCATTATCAAACTCATCAAATTGAAAATAAAATTATAAACATTTCAATCTTAAACAAGAATTAAATAAACAAATTAAATGTAACAAAGATTGAGGGTTACCTGTAGGAGCGGTGTAGGAAGTGTGGCAGCTGAGGAGGATCGGCAACTTGGGAGGTACGACGTTTGGGCAAGCGCACAATAGGGGAGCCGCGATGGCTGGAGAGGTGCAGTGGTGGAGGAGGTACGTATGGTGGAGAAAGAAGAAAATTATTTCAAAATAGAAAAAAAAAATTGAAATTTGTTTAAGAATAAGTAAAATAAAGTAAGGATTAGGAATCAAAATGGAGAAAAATAAGGAAGATTGGCAGATTGAAGCCTCAAGCTCAAGGAGATGAAAATGGGGAAAAAAAATGGAGCGACAGGAAAAATAAAGATGGAGGGAAAAAGATAAGAAAATGGACGAAAAGAGGTAGGTAAAGTATCAGGGGAAGGGTATAAGCAACGGCTAGGGCGCACACAACTATACTAGTTATCCGTCGCATTTGTTGATTTAATATAGTAAATTGATTAAAAAATGAAGTCTTAAAATTCATAAGCGATGGCACCTCTCGGTCGCAAATGCCATTACATTTTGGTCGCAATTGAAAGTTTTAAATATAATATTATACTAAATTGATTAAAATAACAAAAATATATTAGTCATATTTGTGACCACAATATACCCATCGCATTAAAGTCTCTGAACCACAGAAAACGATCAAAATGTTCAACATTTGCAAGGGAATATTGGTAGAAAATATAGGGCATGTTTGGTTAAAGTTTTTAAAAAGAGTTTTGGGTTTTCAAAAACTGAAAACAGTTTTCAAAATCATAAAACATGTTTGGGTATCAGTTTTCAAAAATAGTTTTTGAAAATTATTTTCAAAATGAGTCTTTTTAAAAACTGGTTTTAGAAAAGCCCTTTTAGGTGTTTTCAAAACTAGTTTTCAATTTTCAGTTTTTCTCATAATTTTTCCTCTTCATTTTCTTTCTACCCAAATAGAAAAGTTCTCTTTATCTCATCATTTTTTGGACCGTCAACGGATATGGTGTCGGACTACGAGTGGGAAAATTAGAAGCTTCTGCGGTACTGCTGCGGTCATGTTGTGGTGGTGCTACAACGGTCGTGCTGTGGCGTCACTATTGCGGTTATGTTGTGGCAGTGCTGCTACAGTCGCGGACTAGTGATGAATCTACCAGGGGGAAAAGAAGAAGGAGACAAAAGATGAAGAGAATAATAAAATGAGAAAGAAAAGAAGAGAAAGAAAAAATCAAAGGAAGATCCAAATATTTTAAGAGAAGAGAAAAAAAATTAAATAAACACACATAGCTATAACTATAAAATTATCCAAATAAATGTTCATTGTTTTATGTTTTTGAAAACTGTTTTCGAATCACAATTATTCAAACAAGTTTTCTTCAGAAAATATAAAAAAAGGGGTACCCAAACATACCCATAAGTTACGAGGGATTTAAAGGACTGTCGCATATACCATATGAATGCGACCGTAAAATTTTCGTCGCTTCCTAATCCCTCTTAATTACGTGATTTTCTTGTAGTACATTAGAAATTTCTAGCATAACTGGTCCAATTATCAATTAATTAAACAACACCTACATCAACAAGACACTCATTATCAACATTTTAAAATCTTTGGGTTATGTGTTAATTATTTAGTTTAGACGTAAATTCTCCATATATATATATGGGTTGCTAATTTGCTTTACTGCACAAGTTAACATTGTACCCCAATTATTTAGGATTAAAATGTCTCTAGGCATTCAATTTTTATGTAAAACTACTATAAGTATAATAAGATAATTCAATAAACTCATATATTTATTTTCTAGCATCCGAAAATATTTTTGGTTAAAAAAATACACCGTTAGTATCGTTGGAATCGGTTTTCGACGACTTACAATCTGTATCAATTGCATAGCCCGCCGTTAGCCTAGTCACCCTTACACGCCGTCCATGTGAACGAAATGAGCTTAGTTTAGATATGCACTTTCCAACAATTATTGCTAGAAATCACCATAATCACGAGTCGAAAATGTCGAAATCTATTTTATTATCAAACTACGGCTGCACAAATCCATGAAATCAGCTACACGTGTCTCACATGCCATCGGTCACATGTGAAAGTTGATTCTCAGTTACTATTTTCTTGATTTGATGAGAGAGAGTAAAATTGAAATGCTCAATAAATCCATACTTGAATAACATAACGGAAAAGAATCAAAGCCATTTTGTTAGAAAAAAAAAAAAGACGTTTGAAATCTTTTTATTAAAACTTGTGCTTTAGGTAAAACAAGTTAACATTTCTCAATCCGCAACTACTTCTAAGAGCTTAATAACTCTATGTTTGATTGTTCGAAAAGATTGATTCTTGTTTTTACCCACCATGGTTAAATTAATGCAATTGTAAATAATCAACCCATCGAATACCACTATGATGCAAAATTCGGTTTTAAAAGAAGGAACCAAATCGGTTTGGTTAAATGATTAATTTAATTGTTTAATTTTTATGGTTAATTCAGACCGATTTAGTTAAATTAACCGAATTATATTTTTTATATTATTTTTTATCCATTTGAAAACCAAAGTGTAAAATAGATTGATTGATTCGTGGATTGTTGGTTTGGTTTGATATGTTTTGTTGGATTGTTGGTTTAACCTTTATTCTAAATTTTAAGGGATTTTATTATAAAGAGAGCTGGTCTTCAATAAAATTTCCGTTAGCAAAAAATTTAACTGATTTTTTTATCAATTAATTGAATTAAAAATTTTGGTTGATTACAATTAATAGATTCTTTAATTGAAATATTTTTATCAACCGAAATTTTTAATTAAAATTAATCGAATGCAAAGCCGACGAGATTTGGTAAAGAAATGGTCCAGCCCAATGTGTAAAATGAGTTGAGGAGCCCAGCCCATCCACAGAATTATTGTTTTTTTTTTCTTTTAAAAAAGAAAGAAAAGAAAGATATCTACAAAATCAGTTATAAATATTTAAAAATAGAAACTCCTACTGCGGGAAGAGCTCAACAACCAAACAGTGAAATGGATTTGGATTTTGGGTGTTCAAATCTCGTTCAGTGGAAGGAGGCACTCTCTTCTTACCAGTCTCGAATAGAATCTCTCAACAAACCAAACCTCCTTTCCCTCGACGAATTTTACCGCAACGAGTTTCCCTCTCTCATTCATCAACGAAACCCTAACCCCTACATCACCACCACTGAGCTCTCCCAGCTCATGCGATGGAAACTCACTCGCGGCAAATGGAGGTATTATCTCTCTATATATATGTATGTATGTATGTATATTTAGTTTTATGTTATTGATAGTGTGTGATTATTTGTGTGAATTTAAGGCCGCGTTTGTTGGATTTCGTGTCGTCTTTGGATGAGTCGTTGGTAAAATCTGCTTCACAAAAGGCTTTTAAATCTCTGCCTGATATTTCTAAAGCTGTGACTGAGCTCACGGTGCTTAAGGGTGTTGGTCCGGCGACTGCCTCTGCCGTTTTGGCTGCTTATGCCCCAGATGTGGTGCCGTTTATGTCCGATGAGGTGAAATTAGAATTAGTCTGTCTTAATCAGAGGCTTTTTTTTGTTTCTTATTGTTAATGTTTTGTTATGTGGAATATCAAGATCTGCTAATTATTGGCTTATCGTATAATATTGATGGATAAGGCTGTGGAGGCAGCATTTGGCAACTCAAAAGATTATTCATTGAAGCAGTACTTGTTGTTTGCGAATAAACTTCAGACCAAAGCCAAGGTTAGTACCATTTCCTTTTTCTTTTATTGTTCATAGACATTGAAAGTGTTGTGTGTCACTTTTTTTATAGCAGTTTTCTGTGGTTTATATCAACCAAGCGGGTAAACCGTAAGGGCGCTGGGGGCATTGATGACTTCCTTTCTATTTAAATTCTATGCTTGGGGCAATATTCACTGCTGTTATAATATTAAAATAATTAAATTGTGGCTTTCAAGATCGTACAATGTAATCTAAAAGGAAAAGCTTTTATTTTTCCAGTTGATGGAGTATTATTGACAGAATTGTCTTAGGTTTGAGCTGTCTTCTTGTGTTAGACATTGCTTTCTACTCTTATTCAATAATTTGATTTCTAATCCTCTATAAACTAATTTTAATTTGTTGAAAGATTGGGATGGCCATATATCAAGTGGTCGAGTTTTATTGTAACTACTACGGTGCAATAATTCTTTCGTCCTGATTTCATGCAAAATTTTATGCATTGTAAAGATTAAATTTTTATTTTGAACATTTTCAGGTGGTCCCTGGAAAATGTTGTTTTTATTATTGTCCTATAACCAATTAACCATGATGTCAATAACTTGAGGAAGTATGTGAAATCATTTTCTATAATTGGATAAAGATTCTCATCTTATATTTCTGGACTAGAAGAATTCCCATATTATTTTAATTTGATGTGCTCATGTAGGAAATTTTAATTTTCTTTCGGAAAGATAGGAAAACAGATTTCTTGATAATCTTCAGAACAAGAAGTTTATGGTTTTCAGAAGCTAACTCTAATATGCTTTGTTGAATATTCAAAACTATAATATGTCCCTTATAAAAAAAAAATTCCCTTCTCTCTGTTTCTATCTATTCGTATGTTTGTAATTGAATACCTTAGGTATGACATTCATCTCTTGATAGTTTGTTTAAATGCCTAATCTCTGTTATTTGATGACCAAGGGAGAGAAAGGCTACAATTCCATTATTCTGTTGGATTTGCTGTTTTAGGGGTAACTTATTTGGACCTCCCTTACATTTTCAAATACAACAGTTACTCCCTTGTAGCATGTCACCGTTAAACTGGCGTTAGGTTCAGCCGTGCCAACTGGACATTATTGCTGGTATTATGTGAAATTAATTTCAAATATTTCAAACAATCATTTGACTAAATAAATATGGAGTAATATTTTGAATGATTAAATACTGACTCAATTGAAAATGAATCAATTAACTAATTAAAAAACATTTTTTTTGCTAATATAATTAAATAAATCGAATCAACAAATCTAACTAAATAATCTAATTTAACCCATTTAATTTTAACCAAATCAACAACCAAAGAGATCCAAAAAAAACTAACTTAATCCATTTTTTCTGAAATTTTCTAATGAAAATTCACCATTCCTTGCTGCCAAACAGCAAGCAAAGAGAGAGTTGCTGGCTGCTGGTTGTCACAACCAAGAGAATGCACAAGCGCGACCAAAAAATCCGAAATCTCACGTATTTGGTAGATAAAAAAAAGAGCTGAGCTTTTACTAGGTGATGCTAAGGTATGAATTGCAGGCATTAAAAATATCCACACCAATTTATCTTTTTTTGCCAGGTCTGTTTAGCAGATTGCATTTTGCTTCGAATAAAGGCATATCTTTAATCAAGTCTTAGTATTCAAAAACCAAAGATGTCCAAACAGATGAGAGGCCAGAATTGAATTTACTTTGCAGAACTTGAATAAACCCCAATTAAGCCAAATGATTTTCCTGCACTCTTTCCTAATTAAACTTGGTTAAATGCATGCAAAGATCAATAACTACAAGCCTTTTAACAAACACGTAAACTGCAAACCAAATGTAACAAAAAATTCCAAGCAACTTATGAGCGATTTCTCCCAAACCCAATGTCACCGCTTTGGAACCTTAGGCCATTCTTGAAAGCTTGAGAGATTTCCTTCACCAGCTTTTGAAATGGAAACTTCTTTATCAAAAGCTCAATGCTCTTCTGGTACTTCCTAATGTCTCTAAACGGCACCGCTCTAGGCTTGAAATGGTGGGGTTTCATCACTCCTCTGGTGGCCAGGGGCGATTTACGAGCAGCCTTAGTGGCCAGCTGCTTCCTAGACGCCTTGCCTCTGGTGGACTTCCTGGCACATTGCTTGATGCAAGCTATTTCTGATTTGAAGATTTAAAATTGTGGAAAAGAGAGTGTTTGTTTCTCGAGAAAATAGGAGGGATTTAAAAGAATAGTATGAGCAGCCTCTCTCTCTCTCTCTCAAGAATTATATATGTTTTTGATTTTGTTGTTTTATGTATTGTTGGTATTTTCTGTTATTTCCAACAGAATTGAAGGGTATTATAGTAAAAACATGATTTTCCGTTGACTCCGTTACCAAACAAACTCTGATAGAAAATGCAAGGTAGGTGAGTCTAACTATATGTTATGTTAAGGGAGTTCCAAATAATTTACCCTTGTTTTAATGATCTTCATGTTTAAGAGCACAAAGCCTGGCTACTTTCTCTGTTCCATTTGTAGAGTCTTAAAGGAATGAACTGCTTCAAAAAAATCATCATTAATTCTTAGACGAAGTTTCCTCAAGGTTATAGATGCTGACTATTTAGGGAATATTCAAATTCGAAAAATTAAGAATTAGAAAAAAATTCTTTTTTGGGGCACGATGAGTATTTCTTGGATAGATAAATTAAGAACCCACTTAAAACTGTTGAAGGTGATGATTCTCTGGCGTAATTCATTTAAGTTCTCTCTGTGTACCTGGATGGTTGTTGGAATAAATTTTGGTAGTTTGATGACTGGTTCATTGATCATGAGACTGATTCTCTCTGCTCGAGCTTGCTACTGTCTGTTTGTGCGATGGAACAAAGTCATTTTGGAGAGTAGTGTTCTAGAAATTATTTAAAAGGGGATGCTCCGGGCGCTTTTAGTATTGGAAAATGTTTTTTATTTTCTATCTTCAATTCCTAACTTTTCCAATAATATGTTGAAAAAACAAGTATTGTTTTTCAAATTATGTTAAGAAAGTCTAATTTATTGAAAAAAGTGTTAAGGAAAATGGAGATGAAAATGAAAAACATTTTCCAATACTAAATGCACCCTCAATATTCCTTGGGAAACTATCTCTAATTATTCAGACCTAGTTTATTTGCGATCGAGATGTTGCATTCAATGCTATTTGAAGCTTCTGCAGCACAACAGTTAGTTTGCTTCCATTTCCTTAGTGTTAGAAAAATCTTATTTGAATTGGTTCCAGCTGGGTCAAAGTTTCTCGGTTACTGGAAGGCATAGCATGACTTCCAAAGGAATTTGACCCCATACCTGAGCATCAACCCTTTTCATGGAACTCAATACTACTTTGACCTAGAGGTGTTCTAGATGATGGATGATTGTAGGTGCATATATTCTTTGAGTTTAGCTATGTGCTGTAATTTTACATTTTGTATCAACATTTAAATCTTCATATCGTATTGCATGTGTTTGCCAATACAAATAATAAAGTTGTTCTAAGGTTCCCCACATTAATGGACTATAATTGCCTCTTAATCTGGTTGAAACCATTTTTTTCCCTTCTTTTTCCCTCAGGAATTAAGTTCAGAAGGTGACTCCTTCACACCTTCAGATGTTGAAAGGGCTCTGTGGAGTTCTGCTACGGGAGCAAAGTTGCTATCTTCCCGTTCAGATGCTAATACAAACAAAAACACTAAAAGAAAGAGAAAACATTAATGTAGTATTCACCAGTTGACTTGAAGGCAATATATGTAAGTTGTGCTTCTACTCCCCTTGTTAGGTTTTTTTTTATTTTAAATCTGAGCTATATCTATATGTTAGTTATCTATGTCTGTTTCTTAAGGTCCTTACTCTGCTAACAAGAGCAGTTCACCATCCCATTAATGAAAATTCCCTTTCTTTGTGATATATAAGTCACCACTTTCTCTCGATTCTACTCCCTCATGTCATGCAAAATGTCGGTGCTTAATCCACATTTACTGAATTTGTACTCTTTGCAATAATCCTTTGCCACACAATGTCTTCTGAAAATGGAATACTAGTGCCTCCGTTGTTCATTTGGCATACTTACATTGAATCAAAATCTATGCATCATGCCTCGTGATAGTTATCCCAGAAACATCGTATTCAATCAGTTCTTTCCTACTTGCTTTTGGGACTTCATGTGATAAAGATACCTCCTTACGAGCTGCGCTATGTATCAGTGTGCAATCAGGAAGTATGGCCTGTTCATTAGAAAGATATTAAACAACTTGTAGAATGAAATAAATCTCATTTGATTCCTAGCCATTCTTTTATATTTTCAGACTTCATGTGATAAAGATACCTCCTTACGAGCTGCGCTATGTATCAGTGTGCAATCAGGAAGTATGGCCTGTTCATTAGAAAGTTATTAAACAACTTGTAGAATGAAATAAATCTCATTTGATTCCTAGCCATTCTTTTATATTTTCAGATTTGCTTCATTTCTTGCACAGTTTCACCTTAAGTAATTGTTTACGAGTGGTATTTAATCAAAAATTAATTATTTACAAGTGGTACAGATTTGCCCAATTTAGTGATCTGGAGGCCCAGAAATTCAAATTGGCAGTAGCGGGTGGTTGCATCTCACCCAAAATTCAAGGGAATTTCGGACATTATTTATCAATAGATATCCCGATTTAGCTTCAACAAAAGGTGAAGTGCCAATCTGTAGGTCTGTGATATCAGGACGTCTCAAGTGTTGTTTACTAATGTTGGTCAGAGATCCTGCAATCAGCAAGCCCACTCAATGTGGATGTAACCCTTTGTAATATGATTGAAGTTCTTGTTAGGGAACCTCTTTTTCTTCTAGATTGAATGTAGACGTTCGGTTTTCTGTATTTCTTTCTGTTTAATCTTATGTTCTTGCATTTACCTTGATATGTGGCCTATGGTGGATGGAACTCATGGCTACCTAACTTGCTAACTTAACTACAACTCTGCCGAGAGAACATTTCTCTAACGTGTTGTCTAACCTTTTTTTTTTTTTTTTTTGAGTGATCTAACGCATTGTCAACTGTTCATGCCGCTAAATTCAATTTAATAAACCAATAGCAGAGCCCTGATTTGTTGTTGGGCTATTATAGATTTAATTAAAGTATATTTGGATTTTAATTAGTAAAAGATAAGAAAGTTAGGATTTTGCTGTTTTTTTATGGGAAGTTAGGATTTTTTTTTTGATATGTAAAAGTAAATATATTACTAAAAAATTATATACAAAATTTTACTGGGCATACCCAGGTGATGTGATCATTATATGAAAGGTCTAAAGTTAAGAAAATTTACAAAAATAATCTTATACACTTGGATTTATATTTTCTTAACTATACTATTGGGATGAGCTACTACTCTTTCAAATAGCCTGACATTTCTGGCTAGCCATAGATGGTAAACAGTACTGGCTAATGCTGCTCTCTAGGCCTTAGCAGCAGGACTCTTTCCCTTGGCTTCCTTGAGTAATCATTTTGTTGCACTTTTAAGGGTGGACATGCTCCTTCTATTGCCCATCCATTCTTTAATACTTGTCCAAACAGCAGCACTTGTTCTACAAGAGAAGAACAAGTGAGAAACTGATTCTTCAGCTCCTGTGCAGAGGGGGCATAACCTGTTCATTTCATAGAATATGAGTTTGTCTTTAGTAAGCAATTTTTCTTTAATAGCTACCCACAAGATAAAGACATGTTTTGGGGTAGTGTTGCCACTCCAAACCACAAGATCTCACTTGACTTTAGCCCTTTTATGTCTGAAGTGGTCATAGGTTTTTTTGATTCTGAACTTCCTACTGACTCATCCTTTCAATGGCTGATTGAACAGAAAACTCAAAGCAGATCAATCTGTTCTTTATATCCAACAGCTGTTTCCAGAAGAAAGAATCCTAGTGTCATAGGATTTTGTATTTTCTTTTTGGAAAGTGAGGATTTTGTTGGATCACAAAGTTTATGTGTATAACTGAGCTCAGGTTTTGTAAATATAGGTCATAAAAGGTTCCAACTTCGACCAAATTGGGATGAGCCTGGCTTGTGCAAAATCACCGAATTCAACGCAAGTTTGGTTTTTAATCAGTAAAAGATAAGAAAGTTAGGATTTTGCTTTTTCTTTTTTTTTTTTTATTTTTTTTATGGAAAGTTAGGATTTTAAATGGCCAACGAATAACATCCATTTATAAATTCCTGTGCCAATCTTGTACTGTTGTGATTTTAAATGACCAACCAATAACATTCCATTTGGCGTAATAGTGTCTTTTACGCTCTTCTCTTTTCTTGTACTTTCCGGAACGGCCTTGTCTCACATTCGAACGACTTTTTATAATTTTTTGTAAGATAACGGCCGTCCAACTTCGGGGTCAAGACACCGCCTCTTCTACATGTGTCAACACCTAATTCGCTTGCACTGCATAGAAGTCGCAGTCCACGTCGCTTCCCGCGTAAACTTTGCCCTGAGCCCAACCAATTACAAGCGCCGCTGACCGTTCCTCTAAAATTCTCCCCCCTCTTTTTCTCTCTTTCTGTTGACTCCCAGTATCCAATCCATTCATCAACGGCCACAACTCACAAGCACATCCACCACCACCTGACAAAAATGACGGTTCTTCCCCCGAACGACCGGAAATGCCGGCGTAGTCCCCGGACCCCTCTCCTTCCGCAAAAGTTCTACGAATTTGGGGCCCATGATTCCGGATTCGACGGCGCGTCTTTCTTGGGGGCAGTGTTCAACCTTTCGACCACGATCATCGGGGCCGGGATCATGGCCCTTCCCGCCACCATGAAGCAATTGGGACTGATTCCAGGCCTAGTCATGATCGTGTTGGTCGCGGTGCTGACGGAATCGTCGATCAACTTGATCCTGAGGTTCACTCGCGCCTCAAAGTCTGCCACGTACGCAGGCGTCATTGCCGACGCGTTCGGTGGGCCAGGGCGCACCCTCCTCCAGGCCTGCATTGTCGTCAATAACTTGGGCATGCTCATCGTCTACCTGATCATCATCGGTACCCTCATTCCCTTGCTTATCTTATATTTAATTTAGACTTTAGAGAGAGTTTTGATTTTGAATCAAATTTTAGTGTTTTTTTGTTCAGTTTCCATTTTCTTTTGGATAAGCAGTGCTGTTACCACTAACCAAAGAATTTCACTAGTAATTCTTTTATTTCAATTAAAAATGATATTCCCTTATTATTTTATTTTCCTGCCATTACTAATGAATTTCCTGGGTTCCGTAAGATCAGAATTAGGAGATAAGCGTAGACATAAGGTTATGTGGCCCATGGTTGAGTTGACTGGCTGACTTACTCTATCACTGTGCTGCTTTTGATCATTATCATGATGAAGGTTGATTTATATATATGATGTGTTTATGGCAGGTGATGTGTTATCAGGGACGTGGATGAGTGGGGTTCATCATTCAGGCGTGATGGAGGAATGGTTTGGTCAACGGTGGTGGACGACACGGTCTTCGCTGCTCATGCTCACTACGCTCCTTGTTTTTGCTCCTCTCGTTTCATTCAAGCGTGTTGGTGAGTCTTAAAACAAAATTCAACACTTCACACCAGTCTTATACCACTGTTTATTGCTTTCTTATCTAAGATTGTAAATCACTGGCATATTCAATTGGAAATAGGATTAAGAAAAGTCTTCATATTATTTACTTTTGTGTCCCTAAAAATGATTAGTGATTGTAAAATTATCTCTGTAGGCCTACTGGGTGTTGTGTTGGTGATTTGATGTGCAGGGCAAATCTGTTCTTCTGGTTTTATTTTTTCACATTAGCTTTTGTGAGATGGTGATTGATTTCTATATTTTCATTGGGTTGGTCATGTTAGATTCATTGAGATACACATCAGCATTGTCCGTGGGTTCGGCCATAGTATTTGTGGCGGTGATAGCAGGAGTAGCATTTGTTAAGTTGATGGATGGAAGCATTGGAATGCCGCGTTTGTTGCCTGATGTTGACGATCAGGCGTCATTTTGGAAACTTTTCACAACAGTTCCTGTTATAGTCACTGCCTTTATCTGCCACCATAATAGTAAGTTGTGAAATGATTATTCTGTTTCATTTTAGCTGACAATAGCACAGCACAAAACCAGTTACTGGATGTTGCCTTCAAATTCATGCCGTAGTATTTTGGTCAAAACTGACTCTATTTATCTTTTGGTTCAAAAAAATTTCTCACAAGCAGAACTTCATTATAATCCAGTCTGCTTGATATGAATGCAATCAAACATTTTGATGTGATTAAAAGGATTTGTGAAAAGTGCAGAGATTCTCCAAACTGATGTATGTGCCTGGTTTTGTATCAAGTTGTTTTAGATTCATTCAGATCAAAACAGAAGCTCACTATGTTGATACAACTTACTAGAGTTCACAATGACTTGGATGATCAAAATACTGCCACAGCTTGTTCTTCTGGTCAACCAAAATTAGACTGCCTGTTTAACCCACCCTTCACAGATGGATCATTGCTTGTTTTCTTTGTGAAGGTGGTGTATGCCATTCAGCATTGCCATTGTTATGAAATTGTATATGATTTCATAAAAATTTAATTGTTTACTTGTTGGCTTGTGCTTTGCAGTTCATCCTATAGAAAATGAACTGAACGACCCCACCCAGATGAAGTCAATTGTTCGAACGTCTCTCACGTTATGCTCATCTGTCTATGTTGCTACAAGCTTCTTTGGAGTCCTTCTCTTTGGGGATCACACTCTGGATGATGTACTTGCCAATTTTGATGGTGATCTTGGAATTCCATATAGTTCATTGCTTGATGATGTCATCAGGGTGAGCTATGGGATCCACCTGATGCTTGTTTTTCCAATTGTGTTTTACTCTCTTCGCCTCTACCTAGATGGTCTTCTCTTTCCCTATGCCATTCCAATTACATTTGACAACCGGAGATTTTTTTCAGTAACTGCAAGTCTCTTGTGTTTTATCTTTGCGGGAGCCACTTTTGTGCCTAGTATCTGGGACGCCTTCCAGTTCACTGGTGCTACTGCCGCTGTCTCTGTTGGTTTCATCTTTCCTGCTACCCTTGCCATTAAGTAAGTAACAGTGATCTATGTCAGAATTATTTGTCGCATCACATTCAGCATTGGTGATCTGAGAATCAACAGAGTGCTAAGTTTGCTCTCACATGTTAGATGTCTTAAACATATGGGCGGCTATCTGGACTATTGTTCTGACTGCATTCCTTGGGTGTTAGCTGCCCCTGATATTAGGCTATTACATGATAAAAGAATCATGATTCTTCTGCATTTGGCCTAAGGAACCTCCCCATTGAATTTTGCAATCATGGTCTAATCTTTTCTTTTCAATTGTAATTCTAATATTCCCTTTAGTTTAGGTGACTGCCTATGCAAGCACTCTATTAGATTATGTTCACTTCAAAATGGCACACTTGTAAAAGTGCTGATGAGAAACCATTTTTATTGTGACTTAAAGTTGGTTTTATCAATTTTGAGGTGTCCATTTTCTACTTGTGGGGTGTGGTCTAAGACCGTGACAAGAAACTTGATGGTCAGTGATATAATCAACCCTAGTCCCTAAAGAATGCTCACCGGAGAAAGGGATTTATGAAGCCAGTAGTACCTGGTAGTCAAGGCTTTGTAAACTGTTCTTCACTTTTGGTGAATTCTATTCTATGAAAATCAGGGCACTCATGGGGTCTTAACAATCAAGTGAAAGTTATGCCCTGAAGCATACGTTGGTGAAATAAGGACAACCAACAAAATGAAATAAAACAACGTCAAAATCTTGGTCTGTAGACCTACTTGTCCAGATTGACCGCCAAAAGAGAAACTTGCTGAGACTGGAGGAACATCATTGTCTTATTTTTTCTTTTTGACGAAATTCTTAATATTTTTAAAGCTAATATTATTTGCTATTTTCTATTTGCAGGGATACCCATGGAATTGCAACAAAGAATGACAAATTAGTATCATGGATGATGATATTTCTGGCCATCTCATCGAGCACAGTGGCAGTCTCTAGTGACATTTACAGCATTTTTAGAACCTGATCTTAGGAGGGGGGAAATTTTCTGGTTTTCCTAGGCATTTCCAGCATTGAGAAAAGAGTTGGAACCTGACTTGTGCAGGCCAGCAATCTGTTTTTTCTTGTAGATTTTATGGTTTTTCTAGTGCAGTGTTCAATCTTGATTACTATTTTGGGAGCATTTAAGTTAGCAATTTTGCTGTTTCTCTCACGTTTTTCTTCTACCAAGCATAGCCATTTGTAGGAATCAGCAATTTGTAGCAAAACTGCTGATAATTTTTCACATATACTCTCATGTCTTTTTTTTTTTTTTTTGAAGTCGTTATGTTTTTTGTTTCAACGCATTGGCACATGTGAACGGTGCACTATTCTCTGACAAAGTCCTTAAAATGACTTGCGCATATTCCATTGGTAGTCCTCCCTATTGTTTCGACAGTTTCCCATCTAAAATTATAGGCTGATAGCAAATAATTAAAAAAAAAAATCGTTAGCTTGTGATTCAGTTCAAAAACACACCCAATACAGATACAACGTGTGGACAGCCCCAAACCAAGACAGTAGGGCAATATGTGGACAGCTCTAAGCCAAGACAGCAGGGCAACACGCGGACAACACAGGTTCACATAGTTGGACCCCTTAGTCATCACCACCCTCCAGGTCACCACTATCCTTGGCGTAAGGGCCGCCTCATCCCCGAAACCATATAAAAAGACTCAGGTGCTCATTCCAAAAAATAATCAGTTTTTCCTGGATCTAGGACTGAAATACACTCTCGCACTTCTCAGGGCCACATACTAACAAAAGCCTTGGAGCATCCTCGGAGGCATCTCCCTCCAGCGACGCCTCAGTTTACCCTGTTTTTCTCTGTGCAGGTCATCCAAGGCCTGGCCTCCAGCTCAGCAGCATGTTTTTGGCAGCAACAGCTTGAAAAAGGCTTACGCATATTCCATGGAGAAACCACCAGGGGTTGTCCCGACTCAACTGTGTCACGGGCTGAATTTTCTCTTACCCTTTCCGTGTGGCATTAGCTAGGATCAATCCTATTTGAGACTAGTTAGTAAGCTTTCCTCACAAGTTTCCAAAGAAAACAGCAAGAACAGAAATTACAAGAAACAAGATAGGACACAAGTATGTGAGAAATTGTGTTGTATTGTTGGAATACAAGTATGTGAGAAATTGTGTTGTATTGTTGGAATACTCATTCTATCTTGGTGGTTTTACAATGGGGGAGCTTGACCTTATTTATAGGCAAGCTCCCAAGAAATAAATAAATTAAAATAGGAAAAATACACTCATGCTCCTACAAGGATGCGCTGGGTGCACTAAAAAGGAAAAAATACAGTTCTACTACTATGCACGCACAACTCTTCTTATTTGTTGATCTTCTTCTCGAATTGCCACAATCCATCAAGAGGTTCCACTTGAGTGTGTTGTGCGCTCTTGTTTGGTGCACAAACTAGCGGTCCGTGACATTTTCCTCCACTAAATCAGGTGATGCCCTCATCACCTTATCAATCCTCGAAGAACCTTAATAGGAGGTGTTGCGACTGGTCCCTCCACGATCTTCCTCTTCAACCCCTTATTAACATGTTGGCACATTGCTGACTGCTTCCAAGAAAGCCCTTGTTCCAATAGACCTGTCAATGGGGCAACTGCTGGTGGTCCAGATGTGTGCACGCACAGTTTCAGCTTGAGTTTTCTGTTCACCTCTCCTCTTAGTGGCAATTGCTTGGGCAGTTTGGTTGGTACGACCTTGTGGAGCTCGGTTCGATCGTACTGCTCAGATTTGTGTGCATTTGAAGTGTGCAGAGCATCCCTCACAGTCAACTCTTTGGTTGTCAACAATTTTGGGTCTATAAGAATTAACACACTACCTTTGATGGAAAAACAATCCTATATTTTATTGATTCAGTTCATGAACAAATATATACATCACTCATGTTCTATCTTAGAAAAGTATATAAAATTTGTAATTTGAAAATATACAACAATTACAAAATAATGAATGTAAAGAAACGTATGAATTGATTTTCCTTGACTGTGATTTTCCTTAGCTGTCACAAATTGCTGCAATCTTGGATATGCTTGGCTGTTACATCTTCTATTTTTGGTCAATATCTTTTTCCTTAATACGCCCCCGTAAGATTGGGCTGCCATCGACTAGAATTAGCTTGAGTCTCAAAGATTCTATACGCTGCTTTGACAGGGCTTTGTCAGTAAATCCGCAAGCTGATCTCCAATGTGAACGTGACGAACATGAAGTGTGCCTTTTTAAACTAAGTCACGCACAAAATGTAGGTCGATTTGAATATGCTTCATCCTTGAATGTTGAACTGGATTGAAGCTCAAGTTAGTTGCACCAAGGTTGTCACAAAGAAGTATAAGTGGTGCCTTAAGCGAAAAACCAAGGTCGTGAAAAAGAGCTAACAGCCACATAGTTTCCGATGCTGCATTTGCTAATGCACGATATTCAGCCTCCGTGGAGGAGCGGGCAACAGCTTTTTGTTTCTTAGAGCTCCATGAGATAAGATTGGAGCCAAGAAAGGTGATGTATGCCGAAGTGAAAGTGCCATCATCCTTGTTTCCTGCCCAGTCAGCATCACTATATGTTGTTAAGCATGGAGTAGCTGATTTTTTTAGTTGAATGCCATGGAATATTGTCTGCTTTAGGTATCTCAGAAGCCTCTTAGTTGCTGTCCAATGAGTAACGGTCAGCTTGTGCATGAACTGTGAGAGTTTGTTGACCGTAAAAAAAATGTTGGGGCGAGTCAATGAGAGATAATGGAGGCCTCCTATCACTCTTCTGAACTCTGTACTATCAATAGCCACAATACCATCGATCAAATGAAGGGAAGTTGTGGTTGAAAGAGGTGTTGATACATCCTTAGCACCACTCATATTTGTTGTTTGGAGTAGGTCCCGAATATACTTGTGTTGTGAGAGGAATAAACCTGCACAAGTATTAATAACTTCGACCCCAAGGAAAAAATGAAGAGCACCCATATCCTTCAATGAAAACTGAGCCCCAAGTTTTGAAATAACCAAGTCCACAAACTTTTTGTTGCTACCCGTAATAACATGATCATCAACATAAACAATAAAATAACAAGTGATTGAGTCATGTCGATATATGAACAAAGAAGAGTCAGCTTTTAAATTATAGAAACCAAGCTGAGCAAGTGCATTCTTCAAGGCTGAATACCATGCACAAGGGGCTTGTTTAAGCACATAAATTGCTTTATTTAATCGGCACACATAATCAGGTTTTGATGAGTCTTTGAAGCCAGGAGGTTGCACCATGTAAACTGTTTCCGTCAATTTCCCATGCAAAAATGCATTATTGAAGTCCATTTGTTTCAACTCCCATCCATTCATAGTGGCAATTGCCAAAACCGTCCAAATAGTTGCTGGCTTAACTATAGGACTAAAAGTCTCCTTATAATCAAGTCCAGGACATTGATCATACCATTTGGCAACAAGTCTAGCCTTGAACTAATCTAAAGAACCATCAGCCTTCCTTTTAACTCTGAAAACCTATTTACATTCAACAGGGTTATAATTTTCAGGGGCAGGGACCAAGTCCCATGTGCCATGTCTCATGAGAGCAGTGAACTCACTGGACATAGCTTCACACCATTGTAGGTGAGCTACAGCTTGAATAACACACGTTGGTTCAAGAGTTGATGGGAGAGGATGTTTTGTGACGGTGTGAATTTGCTTGGGTTTAAAGATATTGTTCATTGACTATGTGGTCATTGAGTGGTTGCGAGAAGGTTGATTTTTTGGTGGGCAGTAGCTATAGGACCAGACGATGAGGTTGTTGTGGGTGGGAGTGGAGACGATACATGCATAGGTACAGAATTTAAATTAGAATCATGAGATTGAGAAATCAAATTTATTTTTTGAAACCTAGGGCATCAGATACTTGTGTGTGATCTTGAGGAGAAGTTGAAGGGATAGTACCTGGAGATGATGCTTCAACAACGGCGACCGTTTTCAACATCACTGGTGTCGACAAAGTCTTGGGAGGGCTGTTGACTTGCACTGGAACAGAGGAGGAGTTTCTTGAAGAGGAAATGCTCAAGTGTTGTGTAAAGGAGAAGGATGAAGGTAATTTTGGTGTAGGCTGTCGTGGGTCGATGGGCCTTGCAAATTGAGTGGGCTTTGGGCTTCATCAAAAAGTACATGCCGTGACCTATAAAACCGTTTGGTAAGTGGATCCATGCATTTATATGCATTTTGATTTTGAGAGTAGCCAAGAAAAATACAAGGTATGGACTTAGGCTGCAGCTTGTGAGTATTGTATGGCCTTGTGAGTGGGTAACAAAGACACCCAAATTTTCTAAGTTTAAGATAATTGGGCCTTTGACCAAAAAGAGCTTCAAATGGTGATTTGTTTTGTAAAAGAGGAATGGGTTGGCGGTTTATGAGATAATTTGCAGTTTGAAAAGTGTGAGGCCAATATGTTAATGGGAGAGAAGCATCTTGTAGTAAAGTGAGTCCAGTTTCCACAAGATGACGATGACGACATTTGAAAACTCTGTTTTGTTGTGGGGTGTATGGTGCGGTGGTGTAATGACTTATACCATAAAGGGACAATTATTTTTTTAGGCTTAAAAATTCACCACCATTTTCCGAATACAAGCTTTTAATTTTTGACTCAAAACGGGTTTCAACAAGATTTCTGAATTGTGGAAAAATAGAAGAAACACCCGATTTTGTAGTCATAGGAAAAAAACACATGTACTTTGTATAGTGATCCACAAAGATGAGATAGTAACAGGAGCCATCAAAACCAATAAAATGAGTGGGTCCCCAAACATCCGTATAAATAATTTCAAGAGGCACGAAACTTTGAAGACTAATCAAGCCAAACGGTTGTTGATGTGCTTTATTAATATTGCAAGAAGTACATGAAGATGGTAAAGTTTTTTAGGAAAGCGGAAGAGAAAATGATTGACAAGTCTTTGAACAAGTTTCATATATGGATGTCCAAGATGCTTGTGCCATACATCGATGGAAGTTCGTTCATGCACATTAGCAACCATTGTGGAATTAGACGTCACCAGTGAGGTCGGAAACATGTAGATGCCATTTTCACATGCACCTCTTAGTAGTATCACTTATGTTGTCTGGTCCTTCACAAGAAAATAAAAAGGATGAAATTCAACAAAAATGTTATTTTGTTTTGTGAAATGATGCACAGAAATTAAATTCTTGTGAATATTAGGAACACATAGTGTATGACGAAGGTAAAATGTTTTTGAGGAGAATTTAAGGCTAATGAACCAATGCGTGAAACAACCAAACCTATACCATCACCAAGCATTACTTCATTAGTTCCATTATATTCAGAGTGAATTGACATATTCGCAAGATCGTCAGTGATATTTTGCGAAGCGACGGAATCAAGAAGCCATTTAGATTCCTGGGTATTTGACATAGCAGCACAGTTTGCACTGAACTCATTGAACTACAGCTGGGGACAGGCCTTTGCCATGTGGCCCATCTTATCACAGAGCTGGTATTTGGGCTGGTACCATTTCTGAGTTGAAATATTTCAGCCCGAGCCCCTGTTGTTGTTTCGGTTATCCTTGGACTGGTTATTTCTCGAGCGAAATGAGTTAGGGTTACGAGATCCATTTGGCTTAGAGGAGTTCCTCTGTTGCTGTCTGCCAGGGGTGCCAGTTTTTTTTGCCATGAAATTAGCAGCAGCGACGAGCTGCTAGGAAGCCGTCTCCATGCAACGGAGGTAACTCTCATGATCAACAAGAAGATCATGGAGTTCTTTAAACATGAAGGATTTTTCCCTAGCCCTAATAGAAGCAACTATCTCCCTGAAATCGGGTCCAAGTCCATTGAGGACATAGAGGGTGAGATCATCGTTTGAAATGGGATGATCTATGAGTGCTATTTCGTCAGCCAAAGCCTTGACAACATGGAGGTAATCTGGGACAGAATGATTTCCTCGTTGAATCAAGGTGAGCTCTTCCTTTAACTGCACCACCTTGGTACACGAACGACTAGCATATATAGTGTTCAATTCTTCCAAGCTTCATGAGAGGTTTTGGTTGTGGCGATGAGTAGAGTTATAGTGGAGGAGGTAGATTCTAGAATAGCACTTAAGATAAGTTTGTCTAGCCTAACCCAATGGGGTTTTTAAAAGGAAGTTGTGGGTGTGCTGTCGGAGAGAGGGCACTGGGAAACACCAGTAACATAGTCCATCAGATCATACCCAATTAGAAGTGCTTCAAATTGAGCATGCCATTAGGGAAAGGTGGAGGGGGTGAGTTTTTCATTAATCTGGGTAGTGATGTTGAGAATAACCAAGGGATTTTCAGAGGTAGAGAAAGGTTGAGTATTTGGGTTTGTTACGGAAGACATGGTTGGATCTAAGTCTCGTTAGAGATAGGTCTCCTGATACCATATAAGAATTAATACACTGCCTTTGGTGGAAAAACAATCCTATATTTTATTGATTCAATTTATGAACAAATATATACATCACTCATGTTCTATCTTAGGAAAGTATATAAAATCTGTAATTTGAAAATATACAACAGTTACAAAATAATGAATATAAAGAAACGTATGAATTAATTTTCCTTGGTTGTCGCAGATTGCTGAAATCTTAGATATGCTTGGCTGTTACAGCTTCTATTTTTGGTCAATGATTTTCCTTGGCTGTCACAGATTGTTGAAATCTTGGATATGTTTGGTTGTTACAGCTTCTATTTTTGGTCAATATCTGTTTTCCTTAATAGGGTCTTCTTCCACACGTTTTTGGACAATTACAATGCTGATAGCATCCCTTTTGATTCACTTTCTCCTGTTATTAGCACAATGCACAATATTCTATCCAATCTGGCAATGCCCTCATTGTCGCACCAGTTCTTGTTTGGAAATCCTTTCCACTTGACCAAGAACTACAACAATTTTGTCGCTCCATGACGATTGCTCTCTTGTGCTAGTCCCTTGATGCTAAACCAGCCACTCATTGTGGTCATCATGTGACTAGACCTTAGGCTTGACTTTCCCCAGCAGTTATGCTCCCTTGTGAACTCGGCCGTTGACCCTTTCTTTGAGGTGCTCTTATCTAAACCCAAAATCATGCCTACCAACTGGCCATTTGGCTTATATGTAAACTTCTTCTCCTTGGTCCTCTCTCACCAAGGAATATTGGGCTTGATCTTGTTCTCTCCCACACATGGAATAGCACAGCCCCTGAATAACTTCTCTATCTCTTGAGTATCCTTCGTCATCTCTTTCTCGCAGTGCACTTCATTAACCTTCAGCCCAATGATTTTGGTTTCGTCCACCTTGCCTACTCATTCTCCTATGAGTCTTCATCATCATTGTATGCACCATCATCATTACTAACCACATCCTCGTAGTGCAGTGACTTGCATTCCTCATACTTCTGACAAATTTCCATATGTTCCTTTAAAACCTGATAGTCCTTCACCGAAGAATCCTCATCGCATATAAAACAACATCTTGGCCAACGGGACCCCTCATTCCTTGACCGCTTGTGTGCACGATCTTGCATGGCTTGCACACTAACCATATTAAAACCCTCAACACAACAAATTCCTTACCTGGCGATTGTGACTTGTGTCCCTCGTGCTTTTGAACAACTCTCCTTGAGCCCCAACTTATCAAACCATTCTTTTGCGGCCTAATCTTTCACTCTTTGCATCACTCTTTCGCACTTGCGACAGGAATAGGTTCCTTCTTTGCATTCTCAACAGCTCTAGCATCACGAACACATAATCCTCCCTTTGCTTAAAACTTTGTTGTCCTCTTGTGACACTCTTATTAAACCTGTTGTTAGCGAATCAGTGATATACTCCCACTTGAACTTTAGATGCACTCGCTGTGAACTGAGTCTTGACTAAGCTGTCACCCATGTGCACACGAACCAATTTTGAGTCACTTGCTGCAATGCCCAATGGCTCACATCTCGGCTTTGATATCAACTATCACGAGCTAAATTTTCTCTTATCCTTCTCATGCGGCGCTGGCTAGGATCAAACCTATTTGAGACTAGATAGTAAGCCTTCCTCATAAGTTTCCCAAGAAAACAGAAAGAACAAAAACTTAAAAAAAAAAAAAAAAAAAACAAGACAAGGTGTATGCATGTGAGAATTTCTACTGTATTGCTGGAATACCCATTATATCTTTGTGGTTTTACAATAGGGGAGCTTGCCCTTATTTATTGGAAAGATCTCAAGAAATAAACAAATCAAATAGGAAAAGTATACTCCTACAAGGATGCGTTTGGAGCACTAAAAGGGAAAAAAAATGACAATCCTACTACTATGCACGCACATTGTGCACAAAAAGGAAAAGATGCAATAAATTGGATGAAGAGATATTATGTGTATCCTCGAAACAAAGTTCAATGAAGAGAACCTCAGCAAAATTATGAAAAACAAATTCAGATCATGGAAACAAGTTAACAACTTTCACTCTCATGAAGTTGGAAGAGTGTTGACGCTCTGAAATTCTTCTAAGGTCAGTTGTCTATAATTGACACCTCCCCTCAAGCAGTTCATTGTACAGTTAAATGCTTAATTTCTTCTATAAGTTTTACTGCCAGTTTTGTATATGGTTTTCATACTATAGTCTCTCGTAGACCTCTTTGGGATAACCTTTGTGAGTTCAGTAACAGCATGTCCTCTCCTTGGCTGGTAATGGGTGATTTCAACAATGTGTTCTCTGTAGAAGAAAACGGGAATGGGTTGCCTGTTTCAGCCTATAAATTAAAGGACCCTCTCTCTTGCTATAGGGAAATGGGTCTAACTGATTTAAATTTCACTGGAAGCTTGTTCACGTGGTCTAATAACCATACTTGGTGTAAACTTGATAGAGCCATGGTGAACAGCTACTGGATTCAGAGTGGTTTCCATGCTTTTGCAAAGTTTACTTTACCTGGATGCCTTTCTGATCACTCTCACTATATTGTTTCCCTTTCTGAAGAGGAGAGAGGTGGGAAAAGGCCTTTCAAGTTCTTTAACATGTGGGCAACTCATGATAACTTCTAGGGGACTGTTAGTGCGTCGTGGAATAAAAATCTTGAAGGCTACAGGATGTTCAAGCTGTGCAGAAATTTGAAATTTCTAAAAGGCCCTCTCAAACAATTAAATGAGAAACATTTTAGTCACATTTTTACTAGAGCTGCTGAGGCATCTAATGAATTAGTAAGAATGCAACAGGAGTTGCATGATAAAATACATATTCAGAACTGCAAGTAAGGGTAGTTGATCAAAGGCTTAAAACTTTCAAACTAGCAGAAGCTGAAAGGAGTTTATTTTCTCAGCAGGCCAAATGCAAATTTCTAATGAATAGTGACAGGGGCTCTAAATTCTTCTATGCCATGGTGAAGAGGAAAATTAGCAGGAATTATATAGCTGCAGTAGAAACCCAGGATGCGCATCAGACTACATCAGAGGCTCAAGTGGCAGATAAATTTATTCGATTTTTTTGCCATGAAATTAGCAGCAGTGACGAGCTGCTAGGAAGCCGTCTCCATGCAACGGAGGTAACTCTCATGATCGACAAGAAGATCATGGAGTTCTTTAAACATGAAGGATTTTTCCCTTGCCCTAATAGAAGCAACTATCTCCCTGAAATCGGGTCCAAGTCCATTGAGGATATAGAGGGTGAGATCATCGTCTGAAATGGGATGATCTATGAGTGCTATTTCGTCAGCCAAAGCCTTGACAACATGGAGGTAATCTGGGACAGAATGATTTCCTCATTGAATCAAGGTGAGCTCTTCCTTTAACTGCACCACCTTGGTACACGAACGACTAGCATACATAGTGTTCAATTCGTCCAAGCTTCATGAGAGGTTTTGGTTGTGGCGATGAGTAGGTTTATAGTGGAGGAGGTAGATTCTAGAATAGCACTTAAGATAAGTTTGTCTAGCCTAACCCAATGGGGTTTTTAAAAGGAAGTTGTGGGTGTGCTGTCGGAAAGAGGGCGCTGGGAAACACCAGTAACATAGTCCATCAGATCATACCCAATTAGAAGTACTTCAAATTGAGCATGCCATTAGGGAAAGGTGGAGAGGGTGAGTTTTTCATTAATCTAGGTAGTGATGTTGAGAATAACCAAGGGATTTTCAGAGGTAGAGAAAGGTTGAGTATTTGGGTTTGTTGCGGAAGACATGGTTGGATCTAAGTCTCGATAGAGGTAGGTCTCCTGATACCATATAAGAATTAATACACTGCCTTTGATGGAAAAACAATCCTATATTTTATTGATTCAGTTTATGAACAAATATATACATCACTCATGTTCTATCTTAGGAATGTATATAAAATCTGTAATTTGAAAATATACAACAGTTACAAAATAATGAATGTAAAGAAATGTATGAATTAATTTTCCTTGGTTGTCGCAGATTACTGAAATCTTAGATATGCTTGGCTGTTACAGCTTCTATTTTTGGTCAATGATTTTCCTTGGCTGTCACAGATTGTTGAAATCTTGGATATGCTTGGTTGTTACAGCTTCTATTTTTGGTCAATATATGTTTTCCTTAATAGGGTCTTCTTCCACACGTTTTTGGACAATTGCAATGCTAATAGCATCCCGTTTGATTCATTTTCTCCTGTTATTAGCACAATGCACAATATTCTATCCAATCTGGCAATGCCCTTATTGTCGCACCAGTTCTTGTTTGGAAATCCTTTCCACTTGACCAAGAACTATAACAGTTTTGTCGCTCCATGACGATTGCTCTCTTGTGCTAGTCCCTTGATGCTAAACCAGCCACTCATTATGGTCATTATGTGACTAGACCTCAGGCTTGACTTTCCCCAGCAGTTATGCTCCCTTGTGAACTCGGCCGTTGACCCTTTCTTTGAGGTGCTCTTATCTAAACCCAAAATCATGCCTACCAACTGGCCATTTGGCTTATATGTAAACTTCTTCTCCTTGGTCCTCTCTCACTAAGGAATATTGGGCTTGATCTTGTTCTCTCCCACACATGGAATAGCACAGCCCCTGAACAACTTCTCTATCTCTTGAGTATGCTTCGTCATCTCTTTCTCGCAATGCACTTCATTAATCTTCAGCCCTATGATTTTGGTTTCGTCCACCTTGCCTACTCATTCTCTGATGAGTCTTCATCATCATTGTATGCACCATCATCATTACTAACCACATCTTTGTAGTGCAGTGACTTGCATTCCTCATACTTCTGACAAATTTCCATATGTTCCTTTAAAACCTGATAGTCCTTCACCGAAGAATCCTCATCACATATAAAACAACATCTTAGCCAACGGGACCCCTCATTCCTTGACCGCTTGTGTGCACGATCTTGCATGGCTTGCACACCAACCATATTAAAACCCTCAACGCAACAAATTCCTTACCTGACGATTGTGACTTGTGTCCCTCGTGCTTTTGAACAACTCTCCTTGAGCCTCAACTTATCAAACCCTTCTTTTGCAGCCTAATCTTTCGCTCTTTGCATCACTCTTTCGCACTTGCGACAGGAATAGGTTCCTTCTTTGCATCACTCTTTCGCACTTGCGACAGGAATAGGTTCATTCTTTGCATTCTCAACACCTCTAGCATCACGAACACATAATCCTCCCTTTGCTTAAAACTTTGTTGTCCTCTTGTGACACTCTTATTAAACCTGTTGTTAGCGAATCAGTGATATACTCCCACTTGAACTTTAGATGCGCTCGCTATGAACTGAGTCTTGACTAAGCTGCTCACCCATGAGCACACGAACCAATTTTGAGTCACTTGCTGCAACGCCCAATGGCTCACATCTCGGCTTTGATATCAACTATCACGAGCTAAATTTTCTCTTATCCTTCTCATGCGGCGCTGGCTAGGATCAAACCTGTTTGAGACTAGCTAGTAAGCATTCCTCATAAGTTTCCCAAGAAAACAGAAAGAACAAAAACTTAAAAAAAAAAGACAAGGTCTATGCATGTGAGAATTTCTACTGTATTGCTGGAATACCCATTATATCTTTGTGGTTTTACAATAGGGGAGCTTGCCCTTATTTATTGGAAAGATCTTAAGAAATAAAAAAATCAAATAGGAAAAGTATACTCCTACAAGGATGCATTTGGAGCACTGAAAGGGAAAAAAAATGACAATTCTACTACTATGCACGCACACTGTGCACAAAAAGGAAAATATGCAATAAATTGGATGAAGAGATATTATGTGTATCCTCGAAACAAAGTTTGATGAAGAGAAGCTCAGCAGAATTTTGAAAAACAAATTCAGATCATGGAAACAAGTTAACAACTTTCACTCTTATGAAGCTGGAAGAGTGCTGATCCTCCGAAATTCTTCTAAGGTCAGTTGTCTATAATTGACACCTCCCCTCAAGCAGTTCATTGTACAGTTAAATGCTTAATTTTTTCTATAAGTTTTACTGCCAGTTTTGTCTATGGTTTTCATACTATAGTCTCTCGTAGACCTATTTGGGATAACCTTTGTGAGTTCAGTAACAGCATGTCCTCTCCTTGGCTGGTAATGGGTGATTTCAACAATGTTTTCTCTGTAGAAGAAAACGGGAATGGGTTACTTGTTTCAGCCTATGAATTAAAGGACCCTCTCTCTTGCTATAGGGAAATGGGTCTAACTGATTTAAATTTCACTGGAAGCTTGTTCACGTGGTCTAATAACCATACTTGGTGTAAACTTGATAGAGCCATGGTGAACAGCTACTGGATTCAGAGTGGTTTCCATGCTTTTGCAAAGTTTACTTTACCTGGATGCCTTTCTGATCACTCTCACTATATTGTTTCCCTTTCTGAAGAGGAGAGAGGTGGGAAAAGGCCTTTAAGTTCTTTAACATGTGGGCAACTCATGATAACTTCCAGGGGACTGTTAGTGTGTCATGGAATAAAAATCTTGAAGGCTACAGGATGTTCAAGCTGTGCAGAAATTTGAAATTTCTAAAAGACCCACTCAAACAACTAAATGAGAAGCATTTTAGTCACATTTTTACTAGAGCTGCTGAGGCATCTAATGAATTAGTAAGAATGCAACAGGAGTTGCATGATAACAATACATATTCAGAACTGCAAGTAAGGGTAGCTGATCAAAGGCTTAAAACTTTCAAACTAGCAGAAGCTGAAAGGAGTTTCTTTTCTCAGCAGGCCAAATGCAAATTTTTAATGAATAGTGACAGGGGCTCTAAATTCTTTTATGCCATGGTGAAGAGGAAAATTAGCAGGAATTATATAGCTGCAGTAGAAACCCAGGATGCGCATCAGACTACATCAGAGGCTCAAGTGGCAGACGAATCTATTCGATTCTATAAGAACTTGTTGGGTTCAGCAGATGCTAGTTGCTCTATTGAATCTGGGGTTATTAAGGAGGGTCCCCGAGTGAATGAGGAGCAATCTGGCTTCCTGATTAGAGAGGTCTCTGAGTTAGAGATCAAAGAAGCTTTATTTAGCATTGGGGACGACAAATCCCCTGGCCCTGATGGATACACATCAACTTTTTTCAAGAAAGCTTGGGAGACAATCAAAATGGATCTGGTGGGGGCTGTGCATGAGTTTTTCAGAAGAGGGAAGCTGCTGAAACAAATCAACCACACTGCCTTGGCAATGATCCCAAAAAGCAAGCAACCTGCTAGAGTGGAAGAATTCAGGCCATTGCGTGTTGTAATGTGGTATACAAAATCATCTCCAAGATAATTGCTTCTCGTTTATCTTTCATATTGGTCAGTATTATAAACCTTGCTCAGGATGCTTTTATCAAGAACAGAAGTATGATTGAAAGTATTTACCTAGTGCAAGAGTTTCTCCGTAAATATGCCAGGAAGAGAATTTCTCCTAGGTGTATGCTGAAGATTGATCTGAGGAAGGCTTATGACTCAGTCAACTGGGAATTCCTAGAAAGTATGCTCATGGGTCTAGGTTTCCTGGAAAAGTTCATAAAATGGGTTATGGAGTGTGTAACTACAACTTCATATTTCATTACTCTTAATGGAAGTCTTCATGGGTTCTTTGAAGGCAAGAGAGGTCTCAGACAAGGAAATCCCCTATCCCCATTCCTTTTTGTCATATGCTTGGAATTCCTCTCAAGATTGCTATCAAGATTGAATGAATCCCCAGAATTTAATTTTCATCCTAAGTGTGGGCAACTCAAGATAACTCACCTAGCATTTGCAGATGATCTTATCCTATTTGCAAGAGGGGATGTTAGGTCAGTTAGCTTGCTCATGGAATGTGTAAAGAGATTCAGCGAATGTTCTGAACTACAAGCTAGTTTGCCAAAATCAAACTTATAGACTGTTGGGATCTCCAGGGCTGATCTTCAAGAAATCAGTAGGGTAACAGGTTTTGATGAAGGCAGCATCCCTTTCAGATATCTAGGTGTCCCTCTGGCCTCAACAAGACTAAACACATCTCACTATCTTCCCCTCATTGCGAAAATTTCTGCATACATCAATGCTTGGGTTGGTAATACATTGTCCTTTACTGGTAGAGTAGAATTAATCAAATCTGTCTTGCAAGGTATGGAGTGTTTTTGGTTGGCTATATTCCCCATCCCAACTAATATTATGGACATAATAATCAGAATTTGCATAGCATTCTTATGGAGTGGTAAAAATTCAAGTTCAAAAAAGGCTCTGGTTGCATGGAAAGAAGTCTGTCTTCCAAAAGCAGAAAGGGGTTTAGGGCTCATTGACCTTAACAGTTGGAATTCAGCTCTGTTATCAAAAACTCTCTGGAACATCCACCACAAGAAAGATTCATTATAGGTCAGGTGGGTGGATCATTTCTATCTGCGTGGGAATTCCATCTGGAGCACTAGCCCTAGGCATGAAGACTCTGCCTTATAGAAGAAAATTTTTGAAATAAAAAATGGTTTGATAACTTCTAAGGGTTCCAGTCAGCAAGCAGCTGCCAGGAAGCTACAGTGGGAAGAGCAGAATTTGATCAGCATTAAAAAGGATTATGACTACTTCAGGCCTAAAGGAATAAAAGCAAAATGGGCTTCAGTGGTGTGGAGTAGCAACTGTACACCCAAGCATGCATTCATTCTATGGCTCGCCATAAAGGATAAGCTACTCACAAAGGACAAGCTCATTTTCACTGAAATGGACAGAACATGCTCTATGTGTAGAGAATCTGAAGAGTTAGTAAATCATCTCTTCTTCTCCTGCCGAATCAGTGAGGCTATACGGAAAGACATTAAAGCCTGGTTAGGCTGCAGAAGGGGTATGAAATCTATCAAAAGTGCAGCAAAATGGCTCCATAAGGAACCTTGTGGGAATGGCCCTTCTGCCAAGGCCAAGCGTGCTGCCTTAGCAAGCACAGTCCATCACATTTGGCTAGCTAGGAATGCTAGACAATTTGAAGGCATAGTTTCTCTCCCAAGCAGTATTGTTAGAAAAATTAAAATACATGTTTATAGAGTTGTATATGCTAATTTTCCTAATTTTAGATTAAATATGTAATTACCCTTCATGTTCATATCCCCTGAGTATACCTAGTGTATTTTGTATATAATTTTGATAAATATATTTACTTTTAACGATAAAAAAAAAGATGCAATAATATGTGTGCGTGCTGCGCACTAAAATGGAAAAAGACCTAATGTTATTCCTGCAAGGATTAGCTGTGTGTGCCAGGTTGTGTTGCGCGCTAGGCCTACTACAGGTGCCATATTGGATTTGCGTGTTACAGGCTGTGTTGCGGCCTCTGTGTTGTAGGTGCTATATTGGGCTTGCGCGTAATGTTGAGCTTGCGTGCAGTCTTGCGCACAGTACTGAGCTTGAATACAGGTTTGCACTCAGTGTTCGGTCTTGTGCACACTAATAGTGCTGGACCTGCTCCGTGACAACTGTCAAACATATGTATTTCAAGCCTGGCAGGTTCAAATGATTGAGATATTCGCTAAAGCTTATTTATATGTTAATGAACCATGAAACACATGCGTGTAGCTCAACCTTAACTTACATTCTGCATTGCTACAGTGAAAAACCCTGAAATTATCTTATATGCTATATCACGTATAAAACAAATGAAAACAAAGCTTAATTATATGCACCTACCAACAATGACATTTCAATTAAAGCCCTAGGCTTTGAACTTAGAAACTACTAACATTTAGAACAAGAGAACTTGCAAGAATTTGGCTTTGCTAAATGGCCTTAGGCCATAACGTTGAGGATGGGATTAACCATAATAATCTATTTACTAACAATTTCCATGGTTTACAAGGTCCTTGTTGAAAACCATTCAAAACATTCTTAGCTAAAAAAAAATATTTAATACTCTT
This sequence comes from Bretschneidera sinensis, assembly GCA_023935145.1. Classification (NCBI taxonomy): domain Eukaryota; kingdom Viridiplantae; phylum Streptophyta; class Magnoliopsida; order Brassicales; family Akaniaceae; genus Bretschneidera; species Bretschneidera sinensis. The sequence goes on from CM043700.1 coordinate 114,629,468, forward strand.
ATATGACACCGACAAAAAAAAAATTGTGTTTGGGAATGGGGACACTACCTAAAGTCAAATGAAAAATAATTATTAATTGTGGATGGAAAGAACTACCAATCAATTTGAAGTGGTGATTCTATATATCAGTTCTATAGTTATTATTATAGACTTGAGACGTGGCACACTGTGAATTACACATTATATTAAGAAACACTAAAAAATTTTAAAAAATTATACTGAAATTACTACTCTATTTGGACGTAGTTTATAGTGGACCTCTTCGGATCCGTATTAATTACCACAAAACAGGGTATGTGGGATCATCACTTATCTATTTACAGTGAGTTTGATTAAAGGATAAAACTTTTTTAAAGGTGAAAAGTTAGGAGTAGCATTTTATGTTTTGTTTTACAATAAAACACCCCAATTTTATTTATATAGAAATGGTACAAGTTAGGTTTTCCTATGCATGCCTAACAGAGGAGATTTTTGCATTGTCTTGATGGAGAAACTAATTATGCACTAGGGCTATGTGAAATAAGCATACATTGGTTTATTTTTGGCACCTAATCTTGCTAAAACATCTGCCACCCTATTGGCTTCTAAGCAATGTTGACCTTGTTGAATCTAGTCAAGATCATCTGATGGTCATTGAAAAGACCCACCAATTTCCTCTCTTCCGTCTTCCACATGCAAAACAATTGAAAGCTTATTAGGGGAAAAAATTCAATTATAGAGCACATTTCAGTCGATGCATTACTGGTATATCCCATATTAAGAGCATATCCTAGTGTTGAAAGTATGAGCATATCCTAGTGTTGATAGGTCATTTGTATCTAGTAGAACGAAGACAAGTAGGCCAATCAGGACGTGACATGTATCATCCATATTATTAAGATGGGTGAGGGTCTCATGGCAAGGAACCTCGCGTCGGATATACTTGGGAAATCTTCAAAGGTTTTGGATTGAAGGATTGAAGGTGAGGTACGCCAGTGGTGTCCCTCAAACACTAATGGTCATCCCGAGGTACGACCTAGGCTCTAGAATTACACACATACTTGATTTGTATCCTCACGTACCATTCTAAGATGTATATGAGGGGACCCATTACCCGAGAATATCTTGTGCGAGAGTCAAAGCCTTTCTTCTGTCGCTATGTGTCCTAGGGTACTGCAGGTATTGCTCTTTTCCGCCTAAGACCCATGCATTTGGCTCATTACCCAAGACCACTCCCCTTAAAGAATGTGGATATGACGAGGGTGTGGATTACGATAAGTAGGCATATGAAAATGAGTGAAACCTATTAAGTCTGATACAAACCTTTATAAGTAGTAAGGATGCTCCTATGATGGGTGCACTTTTAATGTATTAGACAATGAGTCATTTTTCATCAAAGTACAAAGCAAAAATGATGGGTAAGGAGTCGCCATTTGACCATGAAGGGGAACAAATCTCTTGTCATTGGTCTACGTGAGAAATTCCAAAGCTCGGGAGATTTGGATGCAAAAGAGTGAGGATTTAAAGGTCTCTCTCTTACCTAGACCGAAGTCTAACCATTTGTGTTTCATAGGAATTAATTGAAATTTTAATTCAAGTATTATTATCATACGCTACTAATAAAACCAAGCATACATTTTTGCAATTTTTATTCAAACAAAGCAACATCAAACACTAACTTTAAAGTAATGCAGTAAAAGTAAGTATACAAAGGAAACAAATTACTTTGACTATGTAGAAAAAAATATTAAAACTACTTGCAAAGTATGGATGCAAAGTAAATTAAAGTGCACGCATTTAAACTAGGGTGATTAATTATGTAAGTTAAACTAGATGGATTGAGACTAAATTATTTTAAACTAGATGAATTAAAATTGAAGACTAAATTGAATGAATTAAACTAAGCTACTTTAAACTAAACAAGTTAAAAAAAAAATAGGAATTAAGCTAAATAGATTTAAATTAAACTACTTTAAAGATGGGATTCAAAATAACTAATAACTAGTAACATTTTTAATAGATCAAAGGGGGCCCAAAATTAACAAGGGCCAAGGAGGCCCAAAATTCTTCTTAAAGAATTAAAATTCACATGTAATTAATGACAGCTTAAAATAAAACATCTAACTTAGAGAGCATAAAAATTCTTAAGATACTAAGCTAAACGAAAGAACTCTAAAACTACCGTTAACTCAACATTGCATTTATCTAAGAGACTACACATGACTAGTAGCTAACTAAAGAAAGACATATAACTAGTGAAAGAGAAAATGCTAAGAAACTAGTAAGTATCTTAAGATGAAACTTTCTAAGTAAGCTAAATTAAACTAGTTAATTTTCAAGGTGGTTTAAACACATGAATCATGCTAGCAATTTATTTTGCAAAAAAGTATAAGCTTAACCAACCTTATTTGGCTAAGGAAAATTTTCACATGCGGGCATTATCCTCGGAGATCCTTGTGCTCTTATGGTCTTAGCGAAGTTGAAAGAATGATTTGAATGAATATTAAAAGACCAAAAAACAAAGGGTGGCCGAAAATGATGAAGAACTCTCACTAGTTCTTCTTTTGTGTTTCACTCTTTGCTCTTTTCTCACCTTTCTTGAACACTCTCTTCTCTTTTTTTTATATTTATCTCTTTGATTTTCCTATTCTTATCTATTTTTCTCTTTTTTCTCACTTCTTTCTTTCTCTCTAAACTTTCTCTCTTTTCTTTCTTTTTTGCATTACTTTACCTTAGTGTTGTATTGTTTTTTGTGTTAGTAATAGAGGGTATTTATAAGAGGAGTAAGGGTTGGCCAAGAGATTAAAAAAAGTAAAAATAATTGGTTAAATAAAGGTACATGGCTGGTCATATAGAGAAGGGGAAAAGTAGTTTTAACTTTTGAGATGAAAAAGATGTTTCACTTTTGGGGTGTAAATGTGGGGCTAGATAAGTGAGGTGTGGTAAACCAAGTGAAAAATAAGAGGGAAAATACTTTTAGGTGGCCATAGGGAAGAGGGATGGGTTTCTTTAAGGTGAAAAAAATTTAAGAAGAAGGTTTGCAAAAAGTTAAACAACAAAGGACATTTTGAAGTGTTTTCAATAATGTAAAAGCCAAAGCAAAAAAGGTGAGGAGAAACTCTTCTTGCTTCGGATGACCAATAGGGGGTGGAAAAGACACAGTTTTATTTGGTTTTTGATGTAGAATAATATGGAAAAGCTTAGGGGAAAAAAGAGTACAATTACAAAGCAAAAGAAAAGAGAAAAAGGTTTTCATTCTAAAAAAAAAAACTGTTGTTTTTTAGGTGCTTTTTTAGGGTATAAAATGTGTTTTTTTTTTTTTGTAGAAAAAACAGTTATTTGAAATTTAGGAAATAGTAGAAGATTAATAAGGTAATGTCCAATTCACTAAGCAAAAAGAAGAGAATAGAAACTCTCTCGTTTTGGTACACATGGTTGTCCAAAGAGAAAGAAAAATATGTTACTTCTTAAGTGCATAGTTGGTTTTTTTAGGTGAAAAAAGTCTTATTTTATGTGAAAAAAATGTAGCATTTGGTATAAAAGAATGTGAGGGAACCTAAGAGGAAGAGGTGAGTTCAAAAGGCAAAAAGGATGAGTGAAAATTCCTCATTATGGCCAACCACATAAGGAGAGAAGAGAGACATCTTTTTGGTTTTAAAAAATAACTTTTACTTTAAGAAAAATGAACCAATCAAGGAGTGCAAAGTGTAGGGTAGAATTAGAAGTTCACCTTTAAAAATTAGAAGATTTCTTGAGCTTGAAATTTGGGCCAAAAGTGTTTGAGTTTAGGAAAGATTAATGGGCTTTAGTGGGTTTTGGATTGGATCAAAATTTAAATGAAGACTTTGGTTTTGGATTAGTTGAATCAAATAAGGTCTAATTGATTTAAACCCAAAGTGAATTAAAAGGATTGAAAAAAGGGTCTTGCAATTGCTCTTACTCCCTAATTAAATCCAAACTTCCTCATTTACCAAGTTCGAGTACACTAGGATCAAAGATTCATCATACGAACCTGCGTATGGTCCATTCAACAATTTTGGAATGAAATTGGGTGTCTATAGCTCCCCCCCTCCCTTTGATTGGAACTCATTTGAGAGTCCAATCAAAGGCTTTGAGTAACCACTATTTCGTTTCAAAATTTTAGAACGACAAATATGTGATGTGCCCATAAAAGTAAACGTGTTGTTGGGAAAAGTTGGTGTCATAGGATCACCTATGAGACTGATACGTACCTGGAGTAATGGAGCTAGCGTTCATTCACTTGTGCGAAACTTTTGGACTGACTAGTGCCTGCTATGAAGACTTTGGTTTGCATGCTGACGAGGACTTTAGTTTGCCTGCTGACGAGGACTTTGAGTTTGTGATTTTGCCTACTAATGGGGACTTTGACTTGCTTGATGACAAGGACTTTGGTTTGTGATTTTGCTTGCTAATGAGGACTTAAGTTTGCCTGCTGATGAGGACTTTGGTTTGCTTGCCGATGAGGATATTGGGTTGCATGCTATGAGGACTTTGGTTTGTGATTTTGCCTGTTCTGAGGGTCTTTTTTTTGTGATTTTGCCTATTTGAGGGCTTTTTGGTGATTTTTCCTGCTATAAAGCATTTTATCTATTGGTTTTGTAGAGTTTTTTCATTAAAATTTGTTAAATCACAAAATGAACTTGAGTGTGAGCTGAGTCATGACATTTAGGATTCTTCTTTATAAGGTTTTGAAAAAAGAAAATGAATAAAGCATGCAAGATATGCCATTTCACTTTAAAATTTTGGTGAAGAGATCACATGATAGGTTAAGGCTTTTGCTATTTTCAAAAACTTTTAAAGGCAAACTTTTTCAGAGCCCTAGAAAGTGGCCATTGATTTGCACACTCTAGCCTATTTGGCTAATAATAGCCTATTCTTTGACTATTTAATTTTATTTGACTCAAAACATGCATTTAAACCCAATCTTTCCTTTCATTTGGTACACATCCTCTAGTAGTTCTAAGAACGAAGCTTCACAACTTGGTCACAATCTTTCTTCCCTACTTCTTCAAAAGAAATAGCCAAGGAAGTTATCTCAACTCTGTTGATACACTAAATTAGCAATATGAAAGACATCGAGCTCCACAATTTCTTTTATTATGGCATCAACATGATTTTTTCACCCAAGAGCATTAAAATTGACTAGGATTTCTTCAAAGCAACTGTAGCAAGGTGGAATTCTGATATCCATGTCTTTCGGTTTGGTCTTGATGAACTATGTCCGACGTATGAGGAATTCTGCACGTTAATCCATCGAAAGTCATCCAACAAAATTTTCCTTCCTCTACACATGGATTATCACATTGAACTTTCCATGGAGTTATTTGGGATCACCAAGGCTCGAGTCGAAACGATCTTATTGGGCAACTGCTTGACATAATGCCTTTAGTGTCCGATCTTTTTAGAACTGAAGTAAAAGATCTCACCAACCATCGTCGAAATACTATTCCTCTACCTCTTTGTCACATTTGTCATGAAGGGTCATAGTTTGAGGGTCTAAAAAACACTGCTCGACGTGGTCAAACAATCCAAATAAGGATTATGTCCGATGGCTACCATATTAGCCACCACTCTGAATGGCCTTGATGCCTTCTGTCGACATAAGTTTACTTATCTCACTGGGAGCCCCTTGTTACTCTAGGTAAATACTTTATGTTTTACTGACTCCTTTCAACTATCAAACGGTATATAACGTTATCCTTTTCAAATGTGACTATTTGACAAGCTGTCAATATTAGCTCATCCCAATAATTTTGACACTGAATACAAGCCAAAGCATTTTGAAGGGTGCAAACTCTTGGTTAAGCAAGATTCACTAAGGGGCTAGCTCAACTAGTTCCAAATACCCGGTGCTTTGCAAATCCACCAAGTATGAACCTGATGGAAGATCATTGTGTCTACTTTGTCAACTTTTAAAAAAGGATGCGTGGATTTCCAGGCAACACCCACTACTCATATTATTCTCCAGTGTAGATTTCCAGGCAATACGGGTAACCATAAACTGTTCCACCACATAACCATGGCTATTATACTTGTCCAATGAGCGAATAGTTGACTGAGCAGATTTGAGGTACTTGGCCCAAACGCACTATGACTCAAATTCCTCACACAATCTCTACAACTTGCTTCATTGTCTCTGACGACTATCCAACATGGGACTGGGGTCAAGTGAAAATATCTCGAAAGGAAGAAAAGTAAATACATTATCATGGTGAGTTCAGTAAGACTTTGAAATAATGTCATGCACGTGTATTTTCATTATGTAATAAGAAAATCCTTGGAGAATGAAAAAGAAATGGCATGTTTAGAAACTTAAGTCTTTAATGTATTAAATCAATTCAAATTTCAATTCTTTCATTGGCTCAACATATCTTATTCTGTTGGTATTTGTCCAAGGATTAAACAAAAGGAGTTCAGCATCAGGTCAGCTGTGTGCATCACACCTCAGTAGACCCACGCCTCAGCCCCCAGGAAGAAAGAGCTTCTGGCCAGGTGTGCGTCGCGGCTCAGCCTCCCCCAGGCCGTGGCAACTAGAAAGTGAAGCATGTGTGCCCTGGCTTGAGCCGTGGCCTGCCCTATTCTGGGCCGCGGCGCCAGGCACACTGAGACATATGTTTTCAACCTTTTGAAATGTGTGTGGTTCATGATCAATACGCACAGGATCACTTAGACTTGATCAAGGGCTATGATTGATTGGTCCTCAAGATCTAAGGGTGGAGATTGACTTCAAGATAGGTTCAAGAAGTGGTGCACTATATAAAGGGTCACCTAGCCTCAATCTCAATAAGAATGTGAGTGATGTCAATGACATGTGAATGTGTGTGAAATAGAACACATAGGTGTGTGAGAGTGCAAAGACACTAAACACATGAGAGACTCATTCAAGAGAGGCTGGTTATTTAGAGAGAGAGAGTAGTATAGAAAGGGGATTCAAGGGTTTTGTAAGCGAATTTCCAAGGGGGAAAGTTCCAGGGAAACACAAGTCCTTATCACTTTCTTTTGCTCTTCTTTCGTTCTTTAAGAACTTGAGATTCTTGAATAAGAGTTGTTGTAGCTTGTAAAGAACCATTGACTTAGTGCAGAGAGTTTGGAGGAACTCACGAGGACGTAGGCTATTGCTGAACCTCGATAATAATTGCTAGTGTTGTTTCTTTGATTGGTTTTGATTCCTGTTTTGTTTTGGTTGTATTACAAATCACTCTAGACTTGGGTGTTTGGAAGATCACCACCTGGGCATCTTGAGATGATTTCCCAACAGTGGTATTAGAGCTAGAGGAGATACCACAACAGTGGTATCAGAGCTATCACAGCTGGGTATCAGAGCAAGAACAGCAAGTATTGGAGCAAGACTCCAAGAATCAAAGGTCAACTTCTTGGGTGATTCAAGAACGGAGTAGAGATCAAGATCTGATCATGTTTTTGAGGTTCAAGAATGGAGTAGAGATCAATCTTCGATCGTGTTCTTGAGGGTGATTCAGGAACGGAGTAGAGATCAAGATCTGATTATGTTCTTAAGGGTGATTCAAGAACGGTGTTGAGATCAATCTTTGGTCGTGTTCTTGAGATTTAGAAGAAGTTGGAAAACAATTGTGGGTGCTACATAAATATGGGATTTCCTCCGCAAGATGGGTTCAAACTTCATCATTGACAAGTTTGATGGAAAAGAAGATTTTTCCATTTGGAAGCGGAAGATCAAGGCGGTTCTTATGTAACAAAAGGTGGACTTGGCGATTGGAGAAGATGACAATTTTCTAGTAAGTATCACGGAGGTCCAGCAAAATGAGATGAAGAAGATGGCATACAACACCATCTTTCTACACATGTCAGATAGTGTCACAAGGGAGTGCGGAGACTCAGAAGATCCAACTGTCATATGGAAGAAACTAGATGAGTTGTTTCTTACCAAAACTCTCCCTAATAAAATATGTCTTCTGAAACGAATCTTTGCTTTTAAAATAGATCCTAATATAGAGTTGCAAGATAATCTTGATGTGTTTAACAAACTAGTTCAGGATTTGGCTAGTTATAGTATAAAGTTCCCGGATGAACAATTGGCTGTTATTTGTTAAATTCTCTTCCTAATTGTTTTGAAAGTTTGATTAATCCAATTGAATATAGAAGAGATACACTAACCAAGGAAATTGTGATCAATGCTATAAGGGCTCATGATTTTAAGTCCAAGATGAGAGAAGCATCAAGTAGAGAAGGGCTATTCGTTAGAAGAAGGCCAGTAACTCGGTATGGCAGCAATATACATGGCTACTACCGGGATAGAGGTAGAGGAAAAAGCCATGGGAGAGTGCACAATAACATACATGGATACTACTGGGACAGAGGTAGAGGAGAAAGCAATGGGAGAGCGCACAATACATACATGGCTACTACCGGGACAGAGGTAGAGGAGAAAGCCATGGGAGAGCACACTCCAAATCGAGATTTGGAGGGAAGAGATGCTTCTACTGCCATAAGGAGGGTCATTTCAAGAAAGATTACAAGAAGATGATAAGGGATGAGGGAGGAAGCCATACCAAGAATGGAGAGGCTTCGGTTGCCAAGGCAAAACAGTAAGATGATGGTGTTCTTGTTGTGTGCTCAAATGTGAGCAAGGGGCAAGAAAGCAATGAGAAATGGATCTTGGATACTGGGTGCACTCATCATATGTGTCCTCACCAAGATTGGTTCAAGAATTTCAAGGAAACCGATGATGGAAAGGTTTTCCTAGGGAATGATACTTCTTGCTAAGTGAGGGGGATATGAGACATCTAGTTGAGGATATTTGATGGAATGACAAAGCTGCTGAGGAACGTGAGATATCTTCCGAAGTTGAGAAGAAATTTGATCTCATTAGGGCAGCTAGATTCCATAGGATACACATACAAAGTAGAGGGAGGAAAGATCAAGGTAACCAATGGATTTTTGATAGTGATTAAAGCAGCAATGAAGGATGGTCTCTATGAGATGATCGGAGACACGGAGATCAAGGATCAAGCAACAAGCTTGATGGCTGAGATGGATAAGGCAGCCCTTTAGTACAATCGCTTGGGACATATGAGCGACAAGGGCTTGCAAGTTCTCAGCAAGGATAGTCTACTTGGTGGTGACAAAGTAGAGAAACTTGATTTCTGCGAGTGTTGTGTTCTTAGGAAACAACATCGGGTCAGCTTCAACACCAGAATGCACAAGTCTAAGGGTATTCTTGACTATATTCATGCGAATCTTCGAGGGCCAGCAACAACACCAACACAGGGAGGTAATCTTTACTTTTTGTCTTTAATTGATGATTATTCTAGAAAGGTTTGGGTTTATTTGCTTAAAAATAAATCAGATGCTTTGAATAAATTTATGGTGTGGAAAAGGCTGGAAGAGACTCAAACGAGCAGGGTAGTTAAGGTGTTAAGAACCGATAATGGCTTAGAATTTTTAAACAAAGAACTTGATCAATTCTATAAGTTAAATGGGATTCTAAGACACAGAACGGTCGTGAAAACCCTCCAGAAAAATAGAGTTGCTGAGAGGATGAATAAGACCTTTATGGAAAAGGTTAGGTGCATGACTAGAGGATCCGGATTACTCAAATGTTTTTGGGGGGAAGCGGTGTCTACTGCTGCATATTTGGTTAATAGATCACCCTCTAGGGCTATGGACCTTAAGACTCCCGAGGAGATGTGGAGTGGTAAACCCCCTGAGTTAGACAACCTTAAAACTTTTAGATGTGCTGCGTATGCACATCAAAAGGATGATAGACTTAGCCCAGGATCTAGAAAGTGTGTGTTTCTAGGATATGGGGAAGGGGCTAAGGGGTATAGGTTGTGGTCCTTAAAGCAAAAAGGATTAAAACTCATAATAAGTAGGGATGCCATTTTTAATGAGCATTTATTTCCCTATTTGGAGAAAACTAACCCTGTAGGGGCTAGTGAGCAAACTAGTTCGGTATTTGTGGAGCATAGCATCAAGGAATATTCAGTTCAGGTAGAACAAGGAAGGCAAGAGGGTTTGGATCAGGTAAATCCCATTGATGAATGCCAAGCTCAGGACACTCATGAGGAGGCTAAACTAGAAGGGGATGATACAGCAAGTCAAAATGACTGTCAGCTCACAAGAGACCGGGAAAGGAGGCTGGTCAGACCACCTTCGAGATATGGTTTTGCGGCTGCGAATGCAGCAGCTCCTTGGACAGAAGGAGGGATAAGTGAACTAAAAACTTACATTGATGCCATGGGATATAAGGATTCATCAAGATGGAAGCTAGCCGTGGAGGAAGAAATGGATTCTTTGAGGAAGAACAACTCTTGGGAATTGGTGCACATTCCGGGAAAATAAAGAGTTGTGGATTGTAAGTGCACTTACAAGGTCAAAGAAGGGAACCCTCTAAGGGATGAAGTCTAGAACAAGGCTAGGTTGGTGGCGAAGGGGTTCACACAAAGAGGAAGCATAGATTTCACAGAAACCTTTTCACCTAGACACAAGGTGGATGAAGTGGTGATTATCCTCGTCTATGTCGATGATATGCTGTTGGTTGATAATAGCAGGGAAATGATAGAAAGGGTGACATCTCAACTCAGTGAGAAGTCCGAGATGAAGGATCTTGGCCTTACACAAAAGATCCTTGGGATGAGAAGAATTTGGGAAAGGGAGAGTGTTGGTATTTTTCTAAGGTTTGCACAAGTCCAACTATTGTTCAAAGATGGTTAAAGTCTAAACCAAGATTGGAGGATTAAAGTTCAATAAGTTAGAAGACTGCACACATGTGTGTGCATCAATTTGGAGCAAAAGAAGGCCATGCGCACTAGTGTGCGCACTTCTGCACACAAGCAGAAGGGTGTGCGCATAGCAGCAGAAGGGAGCAGCATCAGGTCAAGGCGCAGTACTCCTACTCTAGGGTGTGCCTCCCAGCATGTACACCATCAAGTCCGCACCAGTGCCGCAGCACGCATGCCCAGCGCCGCACCACCCAGGCACACTGCTGCACACATAGGCAGCATGCATTAAGACCCTCTTAGGTGCATGGGTGCAATGTTAAAATGCACAGCACCACTTGGGAAGTGATGGAGGGCTATGATTAAGTGATGATATTGATCAAAGGGTGAGGATTGACTTTCAAGAATGTCCAAGAAGTGGATGGCTATAAAAGGGGTTTCCTAGCCTCATTTTTCAACATTATTAGAAACACACAAGTTTGTGACATTGTGAGATCAATTGTAAACACATAGAGAGAATTATGTGAGAGATATAAACACAAGAGGGACTCTTTGTAGTGAGGCTGATGGTAAAAGATAGAGAAGTCTAGATTAGAAAGAGAGCATTGTTAGTTCTCATCTTCTTCCTTTCTTCTCTTCTTGTTTTTTCAAGAACATTGTGGTTTCTTGAAGGGGATTGCTGTAACTTGTAAGAACCATTTGATTTAGTGTAGAAAGTTTGGAGGAACTCACAGGGACGTAGGCATATTTCTGAACCTCAATAACAAATTGCTTGTCCTCTTTCTTTCTTTGATTTTCTGTCATTGTGTTCGATTGCTGTATTTCTTTCTACAAGTCATTCTAGACTTGGTTGTTTAGAAGATCACCACCTGGGCATCTTGTGAAGGTGATTTCCAATAGTGGTATCAGAGCTTGGTTAGAGGGTATTGGAGTAAGAACAAGAAGGTGATAGAGCCAAGACTTCAAGAATCAAAGATCAACTTCTTAGGTGATTCAAGAACGGTGTAAAGATCAAGATCTGATCGTGTTCTTGAAGGTTGATTCAAGAACGATGTTAAGATCCATCTTCGATCTGTGTTCTTGAGGTTAAAGAAAGCAGTTAAGGGTAGTGCATAAATCTGAGATCTTGTCCGTAAAGATGGCTTCAAATTTCTGTGTTGAGAAGTTTGATGGAAAGGGAGACATTGCCCTTTGGAAGCGGAAGATCAAGGCGGTTCTAATGCAACAGAAAGTGGACTTAGCTATTGGAGAAGATGATGCTTTTCCAGCAAGTGTCACGGAGGACCAGTGGACTGAGATGAAGAAGATGGCCTACAACAACATTTTCTTGCACATGTCGGATAGTGTCACAAGAAAGTGCGGAGACTCGGAGGATCCGGTTGTCATATGGAAGAAACTAGATGAGTTGTTTCTTACCAAAACTCTCCCTAACAAGATTTATCTTCTTAAAAGAATTTTTGCTTTTAAAATGGATCCTAGTAAAGAGTTGCAAGATAACCTTGATGTCTTTAATAAGCTAGTTCAAGATTTGAATAGCTGTAGCATTATTTTTTCGGATGAACAATTGGCTGTTATCTTGTTAAATTCTCTTCCTGATTGCTTTGATAATTTGATTAATGTTATTGAGTATAGAAGAGATACTTTAACAAAGGAGATTGTGATCAATGCCATAAGGGCACATGATTTCAAGGCCAAGATGAAGAAGACATCAAGTAGAGATGGGTTATTCGTAAGAGGAAGGCTAGCAACTCGTAATGGCAGTAGCAACCATGGCAACTACCAAGAGAAATCAAAAAGTAGAGGGCAGAACCATGGGAGATCTTATTCCAAGACAAGACTTGGAGAATGAGGGAGATGTTTCTACTGCAACAAGGAAGGCCATTTCAAAAAAGATTATAAGAAGAGGATGTGGGATGAGAGGAGAAGCCACGTCAATAATGGAGAGGCTTTGGTTGCCAAAGGAGAACAGCAAGATGATGTTCTTGTTGTGTGCTCAAATGTGAGCAGGAGGTAAGGCAGTGGAAAGTGGATTCTTGATTCTGGGTGCACTTATCATATGTGCCCTCACAAGGAATGGTTCAAGAACTTCAAGGAGATCAATGATGGAAGGGTTTTCTTAGGGAATGACAATTCTTGCCAAGTGAGAGGGATTGGAGACATCCAATTAAGGATGTTTGATGGAGTCACAAGGCTGCTACGAAATGTGAGGTATCTTCCAGATTTGAAGAGAAATTTGATCTCATTGGGGCAGCTGGATTCCATGGGGTATATATGCAAAGTAGAAGGAGGAAAGATCAAGGTAGCCAAGGGATCTTTGGTAGTGATCAAGGCAGCAAGAAACGATGGACTCTATGAGATGATCGGAGAGACATAAATCAATGATCAAGCAGCAAGCTTGATGGCTGAGATGGATAAGGCAGCCCTTTGGCACACTCACTTGAGATACATGAGCGAAAAGGGCCTGCAAGTTCTTAGCAAAGATGGTCTACTTGGTAGTGACAAAGTAGAGAAATTGGATTTTTGTGAGAGTTGCATTCTTGGGAAGCAACACCGGGTCAACTTCAACACCGAAGTGCATAAGTCTAAGAAGATTCTTGACTGCATTCATTCGGACCTTTGGGGACCAGCAAGAACACCAACACAGGGAGGTAACTTTTACTTTATGTCTTTAATTGATGATTATTCAAAAAGAGTGTAGGTTTATTTGCTTAGAAATAAATCGGATGCCTTGAATAAATTTGTTTTGTGGAAGAAGTTGCTGAAAACTCAAACGGGTAGAGTAGTTAAGGTTTTACGAACCGATAATGGCTTAGAATTTTTCAATAAAGATTTTGATAAATTTTGTGAATTAAATGGCATTCTAAGGCATAGGACGGTTGTAAAAACATCTTAGCAAAATGGAGTTGCTGAAAGAATGAATAGAACCCTTATGGAAAAGGTTAGGTGCATGCTAATAGGATCCGGGTTACCAAAATATTTTTGGGGAGAAGCTGTGGCTACAGCTGCATACTTGATAAATAGATCACCCTCTAGAGATTTAGAGCTCAAGACTCCCATGGAGATGTGGAGTGGAAAACCTCCTGAGTTAAACAACCTTAGGACTTTTGGGTGTGCTGCATATGTACATCAAAAGGAGGATAAACTTAGCCCAAGATCTAGAAAATGTGTATTTCTAGGATATGGTGATGGGGTTAAGGGATATAGGTTGTGGTCCTTAGAAAAGAAGGGCATGAAACTGATTATAAGTAGGGATGTTATTTTTAATGAATTGTTATTTCCCTACTCGGAGAAAACTAACCCTGCAGGGGCTAGTGAGCAAACCAGTCCGGAAGTTGTGGAGCATCGCATCAAGGAGAACTCGGTTCAGGTAGAGCAAAGGAGGCAAAAGGGTTTGGATCAGGTAGAGCCCTTAGATGAAGGCCAAGCTCAAGAAACTCAATAAGAGGCTGAACAAGAAGAGGTTGATGCAGTAAGTCAGAATGACTACCAGCTCACAAGAGATCAGGAATGGAGGGTGGTTAGACCACCTTTGAGATATGGGTTTGCGGATGCTAATATAGCAGCTCCTTGGATAGAAGGAGAGGTTAAACCAGAAACTTACACGGATGCCATGGAGTGTAAGGATTCGCCAAATTGGCAGCTGGCTATGGAGGAAGAAATGGATTCTTTGATAAAGAACAATTTTTGGGAGCTGGTGCCCAAACCAAAAAAACAGAGAGTTGTGGATTGTAAATGGCTCTATAAGATCAAAGAAGGGAATACTCCAAGGGATGAAGTCCAGTATAAAGCTAGGCTGGTGGCGAAAGGGTTCACATAAAAAGAAGGCATAGATTTCACTGAAATCTTCTCACCGGTTGTGAAGTACAAGACAATACGGATAGTGTTAGCATTAATGGTCCAATTTGATTGGGAAATCGAGCAAATTGATGTGAAGACAGCATTCTTACATGGAGAGCTCAATGAGATCATTTTCATGAGGCAACCTGAAGGCTATGAGGAAAGAAGGCAGGGAGAGTTAGTGTGCAAATTGAAGAAGTCTCTCTATGGCCTGAAGCAATCACCTCGGTAATGGAACAAGAGGTTTGATTCCTTTGTAATCAGCTTGGGTTTCATGAGGAGCTACTATGATTCTTGCTTGTACTATAAAGGGCAGAAGATTGAGAAAGTGGTGATCATCCTCATCTATGTTGATGACATGTTGCTAGTTGAGAGTAGCATGGAGAGAATAAAGAAATTAAAGACTCGACTCAGTGAGGAGTTTGAGATGAAGGATCTTGGCCATGCACAAAAGATCCTTGGGATATGTATCATCCGAGAAAGAGAGATAAACATATTGAAGATCTCTCAAACTTCCTACATAGAGAAGATGATATCTAAATTCTCTATAGAAGATAGCAAACCAGTAAAGGTTCCCTTTGCTGGTCATTTCAAATTCTCCAGCGATCAATGTCCAAGATCGGAGGCGGAGAAGAAGGAAATGGAGAAAGTCCCTTACTCTAGTGCAGTTGGCTCTGTTATGTACACCATGGTAAGCACTAGACCCGACTTTGCTCATGCAATGAGTGTTCTCAACAGGTTTATGAGTAATCCCGGAAAGAATCATTGGCTTGGGATGAAGTGGTTGCTGAAGTATTTGAAGGGAAGCCCAAGAGTAGGGCTGGTGTATGAGAAGAGGAGTAATGCCATATTCCTTGAGGGGTTTGCAGATTCGGACTATGGAGCAGACCGGGATAAAAAGAGATCAATTATCTCCTACTTCTTCAACTTAAATGGATGTTGTGTAAGTTGGAAAGCTCAGCCAGTAGTAGCACTCTCAACAACCAAGGCTGAGTACATAGTGGCTACGGAGGCCATTAAGGAAGCTATGTGGTGCAAAGGGTTGCTCGAAGAATTGGAGGTACTGGATGAGCAGGTTGTGGTGTTTTCGAATAGTCAAAGTGCGTTGCACTTGTGTAAAAATCCAGTATTCCATGAAAGGACAAAGCATATGGATGTTCGGTATCATTTCATTCGGGAAAATGTTACGAAAGGATGCATCCATGTGGACAAGGTTGCCACGAAAGAAAATCCTGTAGATTTGGGTACTAAAGTTCTACCTCTAAGTAAGTTCAATCATTGCTTTGGACTACTTAGAATAGGAGTCGGTTTAATAGATGACTCATGATTAGTTTGGATCCAGAAGCTTTCTGCACAATGGTTCAGGTTTAAACACTTAGACAAAGGTAGAGATTGTTGGTATTTATCTAAGGTTTGCACAGGTCCAACCATGGTTCAAAGATGGTTAAAGTCTACACCAAGGTTGGAGAATTAAAGTTCAGTATGTTAGAAGACTGCACACTTGTGTGTGCATCAATTTGGAGTAAGGGAAGGCCATGCGCACTAGTGTGCGCACTTTTGCACACAAGCAGAAGGGTGTGTGCACAGCAGCATAAGGGAGCAGCATCAGGTCAAGGCACAACGCTCCTACTCTAGGGTGCGCCTCCTAGCGCGCACACCATCAGGTCTGCACCAGTGCCACAGCGCGCACGCCCAGCGTCGCACCGCCCAGGCACACTGCTGCACACATAGGCAACATGCATTAAGACCCTCTTAGGTGCATGGGTGCAATGTTAAAATTCACAGCACCACTTGGGAAGTGATAGAGGGCTATGATTAAGTGATGATATTGATCAAAGGGTGAGGATTGACTCTCAATAATGTCCAAGAAGTGGATGGCTATAAAAGAGGTTTCCTAGCCTCATTTTTCAACATTATTAGAAACACACAAGTTTGTGACAATGTTAGATCAATTGTAAACACATAGAGAGAATTGTGTGAGAGACATAAACACAAGAGGGACTCTTTATAGTAAGGCTGGTTGTAAAAGATAGAAAAGTCTAGATTAGAAAGAGAGCATTGTTAGTTCTCATCTTCTTCCTTTCTTCTCTTCTTGTTTCTTCAAGAACATTGTGGTTTCTTGAAGGGGATTGCTGTAACTTGTAAGAACCATTTGATTTAGTGTAGAGAGTTCAGAGGAACTCACAGGGACGTAAGCACATTGCCAAACCTCGATAACAAATTGCTTGTCTTCTTTCTTTCTTTAATTTTTTGTTCTTGTGTTCGATTGCTGCATTTCTTTCTACAAGTCATTCTAGACTTGGGTGTTTGGAAGATCACCACCTGGACATCTTGTGAAGGTGATTTCCAACAGAGAGAAACGAGTTGAAGGTTTTTCAGTCTTCCTACATAGAAAAGGTGTTGTACAAGTTTTCTATGAAAGATGGTAAACCAGTGAAGATTCTCCTTACTGGTCATTTCAAGTTCTCCAGCGAACGATATCCTGGAATGGATGAGGATAAGAAGAAAATGGATAAGGTCCCTTACTCTAGTGCGGTTGGATCAGTCATGTACATGATGGTAAGCACTAGACCCGACATTTCTTAAGCAATGGGTATTCTCAGCTTATTTGTGAGTAATCCCAGAAATGAGCTTTGGCTTGGGATGAAGTGGTTGCTGAGGTACTTGAAGGCTCAGTTGCAGCCGATGGTAGCACTCTCAACAACCAGGGCTGAGTACATAGCGGCTACGGAAGCCATAAAGGAGGTTATGTGGTGCAAAGGGTTGTTAGAAGAGTAGAAGGTCCTAAAAGAGCAGATGGTTGTGTCTTCGGATAGCCAAAGTGCATGGCACTTGTGTAGGAACCTGGTGTTCCATGAGAGGACTAAGCATATGGATATTTGGTATCATTTCATTTGGGAAAATGTTACGAAAATATGCATTCATATGGACAAAGTCGCAACGGAAGAAAATCTTGCAGATTTAGGCACCAAAGTTCTACCTCTAAGCAAGTTTAATCATTGCCTTGGACTTCTTAGAATTAGAGTCGGTTGATATAGTGACTCAAGATGAGTTTGGATCCTGAGTTCTCTGCACTATGAGTTCGGGTTTAATCGCTTAGACAAAGGTAGAGATGGTTAGTATTTGTCCAAGGATTAAACAAAAAGAGTTCAGCATCAGGTCAGCTATATGCGCCGCACCTCAACAGACCCGCGCCTCAGCACCCAGCAAGGAGGAGCTTCTAGCCAGGTGTGCGTCATGACTCAGCCTCCCCCAGGCCATGGATCCCAGAAAGTGAAGCATGTGTGCCCTGGCTTTAGCCGCGGCCTGCCCTGTTCTTGGCCACGACGCAAGGCACACTGAGACATATGTTTTCAGCCTTTTGAAATGTGCGTGGTGCATGATCAATATGCACATGACCACTTAGACTTGATCAAGGGCTATGATTGATTGGTCCTCAAGATCTAAGGGTGGAGATTGACTTCAAGATAGGTTCAAGAAATAGTGCATTATATAAAGGGTCACCTAGCCTCAATCTCAATAAGAATGTGATGTAATGTGAGTGATGTCAATGACGTGTGAATGTGTGTGAAATAGAACACATAGGTGTGTGAGAGTGCAAAGACACTAAACACTGGAGAGACTCATTCAAGAGAGGCTGATTGTTTAGAGAGAGAGTAGTATAGAAAGGGGATTCAAGGGTTTTGTAAGGGAATTTCCAAAGGGGAAAGTTCCAGGGAAACACAAGTCCTTATCACGTTCTTTTACTCTTCTTTCGTTCTTCAAGAACTCGAGATTCTTGAAGAGAAGTTGCTGTAACTTGTAAAGAACCATTGATTTAGTGCAGAGTTCGGAAGAACTCACGGGGACATAGGATATTGCTGAACCTCGATAACAATTGTTGGTATTGTTTCTTTGATTGGTTTTGATTCCTGTTTTATTTTGGTTGTATTACAAGTCACTCTAGACTTGGGTGTTTGGAAGATCACCACCTGGGCATCTTGAGGTGATTTCCCAACATATTCAAAGCATGAATTTCCTTCTATTATCTTTTGATAATTGTACAAGAGATGTAATTGTGGGAAAATTATAAGTACAAAAAAAGAAAGAAAAAAAAGGGTTTCCAACAAAAGTATAGCTGCACCAAAGTACTTGCCTACATACCCACAAACGGGATCAAGCCTTCACGTAGTTCGAGATAGAGAGATTCATTTTTTTTTTGCCTAAATCACCCTTACAGGTTTTTGGTTTGGCATAATGCTCTAACTTTTGCCTAAGCCGCCCTTACGGGTTTTCAACTTAGCGAGCTCTTTTTTTTTTTAATAGAAAATGGTAGATAGAGTGGGGGTGCAACAATGAGGATAAGACGATCACAAGTAATACTTCTAAGATGATCCAGATTGATGGGTTCCGCAAATTCATTGTCGTTGATATCTGTGAGACGCACAGCTCCACCGGATAGGACCTTCTTAACCAAATACGGACCTGCCCAGTTTGGTGAACTCTAAACTTTCCCCTTGGATCGTGGATTAGTAACCTAAGTTCTTTTACCACATAATCTCCTTCCTTGATGCCTTAGTTCTTCACTTTCTTGTTAAAAGGCCATGCAACCCTTTTTTATACCCTTGGGTGTGATGAAGAGTTTTCAAACTCTTCTCGTCAATCAAAGCCAACTCATCATATCGCCCCCGAATCCAATCTGATTCTTCCAATTGACTTTCTACAGTTGTCCTTAGTGAAAGAATTTCCACCTCGATTGGAAGAACTACTTCCATACCGTAGACCAAGGAGTAAAGAGTAGCACCTGTGGAAGACCTTATCGTGGTTCGATATCCCCACAATGCAAAATATAGCTTCTCATGCCAATTTCGACAAGTCTACCATTTTGGCCAATATACCCTTGACATTTTTGTTGACCGCTTCTACTGCCCCGTTGGTCTGAGTTCGGTAAGGAGAGGACTTGTGATGCTCAATTTTGTATTTATCGAGTAAATTCGTGACCTCGCCTTGGAAGTGCGTGCCATTGTTTGAGATCAACTCAAAAGGTACTCCATAACGATAGATGATGTTATGACTAATGAATTTTGCCACGTGCTTAGCCTTTAAGATGGAAAATGAGGCGGCTTCCACCCACTTGGTGAAATAGTCAATTGCCAGCAGGATGTACTCATTACCATTGGAAGCCTTGGGAGAGATTTTGCCAGTCACATCTATCCCCCAAGTAGCAAAAGGCCAAGGTGTAGTCATGCTGAAGACTTCTCGGGGCAGCAAATGTTGTAAGTTGCCATGCAACTGACAATTATGGCATTTCTTCAAATAATTACAACAATCAGGCTCCATGCTAATCTAATAATAACCCAGACGAAGGATCTTTCTTGCCAACATTCTTCCATTCATGTGCAGACCTCAGGTACCTTCATGTAGTTCCATCATGATCTTCTCAGCAGTGTTTTCATCCACACAGATTAGTTGGATCCCATCAAAGAATCTCTTATATAATCTTCCACCACAAATGACAAATTGGGACGCCAATGATTGTATCGCCCATCTGTCCCTTTTCTCACTATTAGTCGAGAATTCTCCTTTTTGCAGGAAATTCTAAATGTCAGTATACCAGGGTAAACCATCAGATGACTGAGCTTAGATCTCGATGGCTGAACAATAAGTCGGTTCATCCTTTTGCTCGACCACTAATGGAATTGTCTCAACCCCTTTAGGCATCTTCAACATTGAAGCTAGAGTAGCCAATGCATCGGCGAACTGATTTTGGGCCCGAGGCAAGTAAGCGAAGGACACCCTGTCGAAGCACTAGACCAGATTTTTGAGGTGGTTCTGATAAAGTTTCATCCTCTCGTCTTTAGTTTTCCACTCTCCCTGGGATTGAAAATGACTAAGGAGGAATCTCCACACACTATGACCTATTTTGCCTCAATATCAACGAGTGCTTCTAAATCAGCAATGCAAGCCTCATACTCAATCACAGTTTATCCATAAATTTTAGTATTGTAGTAGTACTGGGACACTGGTGTGAGATTAACATGACGTCTCTCTGTGTAAAATTATCGTAATGCCCCTTACCAAGTATGAATATTTGATTGGTTGATCTGTTTAGACTGTGAAATTACTCTTTTGCTCTTAAAAGTTACCACGGGTCATTATGTTACTAGAGAATGAATTTTTCCCCTACATTAGCTGCCATCAATGTTAAATTTATAAAAACAATGATCAGGAGGATCCAGGAAATACAAATAGGAGTTTTTGATACATGATCTGCCAAATTTCAAAGGGTTAGTATTGACCAGATGAACAAAGTTACCGTGTGAACGTCTCCATATCTTGAAAGTATCAAAGCATTGAGATTTAAAAATGGCTTTACCAGAAATTGAACATGGACGGCATAATATTAATATCAGGACATGAAAGAAAACCTTGCAAAGAATTCAAGATATATTGAATTCTTTGAGAAATTCTTATTAATAAATAAATTTGTTTGAGCAAATAGAACCTGTATTTTTGACATACAAAGCAAAAATTCCTCTCTACCTTTGTCACTGTATATGCACATATCACGTTATATATGCTCAAATTAACGATAAATATAATGATACAATAACTTTTTTTAGAGATAAATATAAATATAATAATTAATAATTAACTTATATTTCACATATGTATTGGCAAAGTTCATTACTTTTATCTCTTTTTCTTTTCAAGTGGGTCAGCTCCTTTTTATTTTTTTTTTCTGCATGATTGACAACTCAAAATGTATAAATTTAACTATTGATTAAAAAATTGTAATTTAAAGAGATTTCATTTTGAAGTATTTCCAACGGTTAATTTGATGAAAGCAACAATATCAGTCCTTGCACCAAGCAAAAATAAACCCAAAAGCACAATGTCGGTGTCATTGATAATGAATACTTAATTACATCGTGTCTAAAATTAATATTTTAAATCCGTTCGAAATTTTATTAATAATTTTAAAAAAATTCACTGGTAATATTATGTTTTGAATATTATGTTTATGTTGATATTACCAGTAAAATTTTTTAAAATTATCAATAAAATGTTAAATATATCTAAAACTTTAATTTTAGATTTAACCTAACCAAATATTTTTAACCATCCAAAGAAACCCATATGGCCCCAAAACACACTGTTACAGGTCACTTATCATTGAATAACTGATTAAATTAAATTCAACTATCCATAAAATCTATATTTTATAAAAAAAATAATTATTATTTATTCTCACCGAACCTTTTGTTTAGATGACACATACAGAGGCCGAGGCCCTACATGTTTTAATTTAAACCTTTTTTTCCTCTTTATTACTACTAATTAATTAAACTCATGGAAGTTTAATAATTCTCTATGTTTTATTCAAACAAAAACTAAAAAGCAATCATATGGAGAGCTGTCATCAATGAATCTTTGATAATATTCCTATATAAACCGATGACCAATCCACCGAGCAAAGCCACTCCCCTGGAAACGCCTTCTTTTTTTCTTTTCTTTTTTTGGTATGACGCCTTCCTTGAATTTTCTTATAAAATTATTTGATCAGTTTGAAGTCTTAAAATTACAAAGTTGCAGTTTCGTTCTCGTACTGAGTTAATTATTTATATAATTTATATATCAATTATTTATCTCACATATATATATATTCTCATGAAAATATAAAAAAACGATATTAGAGTTTGAAAAGAAAGAAAAAAGAAAGAAAGAACAGAGTTTATTAAAAGAGAATTTAAGGTGATGAGGTGGTGTGTTAGCGGGAATTGCGGACATTAACCTGAGAGCAGGAGAGGCGCTGCCGGTTGTGCCGCTGTGGTCCTTCTCACTAATCAGCGGCCGTCACTCGCCATGTGGCTTCTTCTCTCCTCATCTTTTTGCATTTATCACGTGCATTTTTGTATTATCCTATGTGCCAACAGATCACGGCGTCTTTGACTCATTATATACGTCAACATATATTTGGGCTTCCCATTTTAGTCCCTACCATTTTAGTTAAATTAGCGTCTCCACTATCAAGTATTCAAGTCTACTCTCAACTGTAGTATGAAAACTAGAACGAAGATAAGTTATTCTGATGCTCGGTGAGATTAATGCGGGTTTTGGGCTGACTTAATATCGTATGAATAATTTTTTTTTTTAATTTGATAAAAAAAATTTATTATTTATATGAGATTAAATATTTTATATCTTTTTTTATCTTTTTTTATGAGATAGAATCTATCATGGAACTAAATTTTTTCTTTTTACCATTTTTATCTTTAAATAAAAATAGAAATAACTGCTATAATTATTATAATATTATTAAAAAAATTATTATGATAATAATTATTAAACTAATAATAATGATAATAGTAATATTATTATAAATATAATAATGATCATGATCATTATTTATCATAATTATAATAATATTATAATAATACCGATAATCTTATTTATAATAATATAATCATATTTATAATACTGTAATAGTATTAATAATAAAAATATTAATAATATTTTTATAATTATAATAATATTAAAAAATGATGATGATAATAATAATTATATTAATGATATTAATAATATAATTATTATGATAATAATAATAATTACATTAATTATATTAATAATATCAATTATTGTAATAATTATTATTATTCTTAATAAATTATAATTATAATTATAAAAATATTATTATGGTAATTAAAATAATTATAATTATAATTATGATGATAAAAATAATAATTTCATAATAAATATTATTTATTGCTCTATTAATAGGAATTATAATAAAAATAATATTATAATATTAAACATAATATATTTTTAATGATGATAATAATAATTATAATTATAGTAATAATTAATAATTATAATATTAATAATTATTATTATTATGGCTATTAATTATGATGATAATAATAATCATTTAATAATGATTGTTATTATTATTATTATTATTATTATTATTAAATTTTAGGGTTTGTGAAAAAATTAGAGATTGTTAAGGATGATGAATAGTGTTAGGGTATTTTGGTACTTAGACTTCTTATCCTACTTTAATCCCAATATAGCAATATCATGAACCATACATAGTATTAAGGTATTACTATTTTAATCTCCCTTTTATTCTATCACATGTTAATCCTAATCCTATCCCATCGTAATCTTGTCCGTGAACCAAACGGGCCCTTTATGTCACTAGTAGGTATCGGCAAAAATAACCATAATCGAATTTGAATCATTTTATAACCAAACTAAAAACGTGGATTACCAAAAAAATGATTAAGTTTATGGTTTGATTTTTTTTATTATGGTTATGATTATTGATTTTTAAATATGTAGGTTAATCACTTAATTTAACCATTCTAAAATTATATATATCAAATTATAATTTTATCCCTATAGCAATAAATTAGATATGTTTTTGTTGATGCCGAAAATAGGCCAGGTTTGAATACGTCAATCCAAGTCAAATTGGGCCAAGTTTTTCCAGGTCAGGTCCGAGGTCTAATTTACGTCAGTCGAGTTCGAGATACCTCAAAAAGAAGTCACCCAAAGTTTTTGTCTCCAAGAAAGGCCCTCTAATGCTTAAGTCAGCAGACGACCTAAGAGAGAAATGAAAGGAGAATATTTAGGAAAGTGTGTAATGAATCCATAGCGCACTTGAAATAATGTGCCATTTTATATAGAGCTTAGAATCTTACCCTGATAGTTGCAAAATTTCGATAACCAAATTGAATCAAAAATTTTGTTACCAAAAAAAATAGTTTGATTTATGGTTATGATTGTGGACAAACCAAGGTTTTGATTATAGTTATGATTCCACCAATTTTTGTGGTTATTGAACCACCTCTAGTCACACGCTCATTGATCCAATGAATGTATTAATAGCCAATGACGCTTTGGTTCATTGAAAAAAATATCAAGGTTGAGGCTCTAGTATCACAAGGTCTCAAGTTTGACTCTCACCATAATGTGGATTATTTTTTCAATTTTTTTATTGGTTATTTCTTCCAGTTTAGGTTGGTTGTATTAGTATCATGGGTATTAACTAAGGAAACCCAAGAGGGGGTGAATTGGGTTTAAAAACTTTTTTAACAAACACAAATATAATGACAAGATTAATCAATTAATCAAGAACAAGTAAGAGTAATAAATACAAATTTGTTGAAAATTAAAAGATGAAAGGAGAAGAGCGTGCAAACTTGATTTATAGTGATTCGATAATATTGGAATCACTCCCGACCCTATGTCCACTCTCTTTAAGGCTCCACCTTGAAGGTTTCACTTAATCAAACAAGCAACTTTCAAGGTGTTGCTCAAACCTTTACAAGTTTCTTTTAAAAAAGATTTTCACTCAAGTGTTTACCACTTAAACACTCACAAGAGTTATACCAACTCTTTTTCTTATACGATGAAATTGAGTGAGAAGTTTTTAGTACACAAGAGAGAATGCAATTAATGCTTATAACTCAAAGATTTTCTTTCTCACTGGAACAAAGCTTTGAAAAGGGCTCAAGAACAAACTTTTGAAGCTTTTAAGAGTAGTAAATGAGCTCTTGAAGAAATTGAATGTTCTAAGTGATTAAGAAAGCTCATTTATGATTGGTATTTATATCATTAACTCAATATGGCCGTTATACACAAAGAATGATTGTTTGGTGTATTAAATGCTCTATCTTGCATCTCAATTTTTGAAAACTAATCGTTATGCACAACAGGACAGCCGATTGTGAATATATGACAGTTAACTATCTTCTAAAAATTTTGAAATGGTTAAGTAGGTTTTAAAAGGATAGTTGACTATCTAATTTGTCAGTTGACAATCAAAAGTTTCTAGAACTTTTGACAGTCGACTACCTTCTTCACAAAGACATATTTTAAAATGAATGACTAACTAAGTTGGCAGTCGATTGTCTAAGTTGGCAATCGATTGTCAAAATTCTCTAGACCTTTTAACAGTCAACTGTCTTAAGAACACAATCGACTATACCCATCAACTTTCACAATTTTTCAAACTTTTAGAAGTAAAATTTGAAAACATTAAATGTTTTAATAAAGAAAACTTATCAAAATAAGTTTTCTAAGCCAAAATAAAGTTGAGTAGTTGAGAGAAAGAGATACAATAACCTTAGCTAATTCTCAATCTTCTAAGGAATTTCAACTACTTGAATCTTTAAATAAATTCCAAACCAACTCTTCCACTTTGAATGCGAGGTGCGCACGTGCGAGCCAACTTGATAGAGTCAAGGGTTAGATAAAACATAGTTAGTACACAATTATTCAGTTTTGTCACTATCAAAATTAAAATGGAGTCAGCAGTGGGCTTATGTATGGGTTAATGATAATATTATGAGCTTATATTGTAATCCAATCATTGTACTTGTATATAACATCATTTCAATAATAATAAAAAAAACTAATGGATCAATAATCAAATTATTGGTTCATAAAAAATAATTAAAAACTATAATCATATTAATTATATTATTTAATTAAAGTTACTTGTTATGGTGGGGGGTTTGATAGGACCATGATCCTCTCCATTTAAGAATTGAAATGGAAGTCAAGTTCATGATGAGATTAAATACCACATTGACAAATTTGAATTTGGATATTCTTCATTTGATGATGTGGCATTCAATCTCACCATAAACTTGACTCTATTTTAATTTTTAAATGGATAGGATCGTGATTCGGTTGATAAATCATACCAATCATGACTAAAATGTGATTTTAACTGGAATTCTAAACATGTAATAAACTTTTTTTTTATTTTCTCATTTTTTTACTCAGAACGGGTATATTTATTATTTTGATAGAACCAATTAATCAATACATAACATGGATCTTATATATAAATTTAAAAGAACTATTTCATTGTGAATATCAAATTTGACATTTTCACTTAAAACTGATTATGATATAAAATTGATTGTATAATATTATTTTTATAAAAAGCATTAAAACATATATAAATTTAAATTAACCACATTATAATTTTAATTAAAATTTCAGATATTTATATATATGGGAATGGTAACTTGCCCATTTAAGACACAATATGGCATTGTGTTCTAATATTTTTGAACCAAACTACCCTAAAACCTAGACTTTAGGTAAAATACTCTAATCTACTCTCTATTAAAAACTCACTGCAATTTACTATAAAAAAACTTCACATATGTCTCCATTATATTCAATATTTCAACCATCATTTTAAACCCCCACTGGCTCTTTTTTTTTTCAACCATTATATCTAGAATAAGTATATTCCCATAAACCCAATAGTTGATTTCCATCGGAGATAGCCACACACACCTCCAGATGCACATGACCGTGTATAGGGGTGGAACTGAGTCGAACAACTCGGCTCGCTTGAGAGGCTCAATTCGAAACTCAATTAAATCGAGCTCATTTTGGTTCGATTAACTTATTGAGCCGAGCTCTCGGCTTGTTTAGCTCGCGAGCCAGCTTGTTTACCTCCTTTAGCTGGTGCATGCACAGTCTAGAAACTCAAAATATGGGTTCTTGTGAACTTACTACTACAAGAAGTTTCTAATCCTAATGTTATGAGCTACGACAATGCAAATATGATTTCAATGGGCTTTCCAGGAATACTCGTCGGTGGGCCACTTGGAATGACACTAAAGAATTCCTTACCAATGCAGTAGTGACGTCTGGTTCTTTTGAATTTGGTAAATCCAGCTCTTAATAGCCGTGAAACTTATACTTGATGCAAAAAGCTGGGATGGAATGGAATTTGAAAGGGAATATGAATTCATGATATTTTCATTCCATTGCTTATAGGAGAAAGTCTATAAATTGAATTTATGGTTTTAAAAACAAGGATGGTTCTGTTGTCTCATACATCCAACAATTGTTCAATTCTCGACATGAACAACATGTGTTTGGCATCAAGTCTCATCTTTCTACCATGGATATTTCAAAACTTATTGAGATTAACATAAACCACCTCACATCTCCATTCACATCCAATGAAGTCCAACAAACAGTTTTTCAAATTGGAGCCATGAAATCCCCAAGAAAAGATGCTATGTCAGGTTTGTTTTATCAATAGTTTTGGGAGACTATTGGCCACTTAGTGTTGTTCTCTTTTCTTTCTGAGATCGGACCATCTGTTAAATAATTAAATCAAACGAAGATTGCCCTGATTCCTAAAAATTTTAGTCCTGATCTCATTACTCATTGAAGCCCGATCAGTTTGTGTAATGTATCCTACAAGATTGTCTTTAAAATCCTTGTCAATTATCTTAAACCTATCCTTCATGACCTCATCTCGCCTCTTCAGAATGCATTTATGCAAGGTAAGATTATCATGGACAAAAACCTAATTACTAATGAAATCCTGGATGTTATTAAGAAAAATAAGAAAGCTAAATTATTTAGAGCCTTAAAAACTTATATGAACAAGGTTTATGATAGAGTGTATTGAAATTTCATTCAAGCTACATTAAAGATCATGGATTTCCCTCCTTCATGCACTAAGTTTCTAACGAGATATATCAGGGCAGTTTCTAATTAAGTTTAGGTTAATGACAATGGTTTCAAATCTATTTATTTGTAGAGAAGATTGATACAAGAAGATTCGTTATCTCCTTACATATTTGTTAAAATGTTTTCTCCTATGTGCTTTCCAAGTTATAAAGAGAAGGCCAACTCAAAGATCTTTATGTTGTTAAAGCCTCACCACCATCTCTCACTTATGTATGCTGACCAAAGCTATTATTTTTTAAGTTGATTGGCACAATTACACTATTAAAAAACCAGTTTGTGAGACATTCTGCTCTTGGAATGGAGAATAAATTAACCTTAACAAGTCCAATTTTTATCTCAACCCTAACACCCTACATGAACTGAAACATCATATTGCTAATTTTTCTTGGAGTCACTTTTTTTTCTCAACAGGCTGACTTAGTTGCAATTTTATCCCAAAGATCTTGAAAAATGCGTTTTTTGTTGGTGCAAAAATCCATCTCCAAACCCAATTAACTAGTTAGTCTGCTTGAGGTTTTCCAAATATTTGTGTGAGAAAATTGATAATACTAGTAAGTCACTTTTGCTGGGGTCAAGGTGAGGGTAAATGGAAGTTACTTTAGATTCGAAAAGAACATCTATGGGAATGAAAAGCCAAAGAAGGACTTGATATTCGAAATACAAAACTGTAAACCGAGGTTCAAACCCAAGAGGAAGGGTCAATTGGGTTTTAACAACTTTTTCTAATTAACTTGCAAGTTTTTAAACAGGTAATTACACAAAGCACACAATCAAATAATATGTTTGAAAGTAAAAGAGTTTAAGGAAGGGAAAATGCAAACTCTGTTTATAGTGGTTCGGCAATATCGGAATCTCTCCGACCCTACGTCCACTTTCTTCAAGGAACCTCCTTGAAACATTCCACTAAAACCTTTAGTCGTGTAACTTCACGGGTGTTGCACAAACCTTACAACCGATCTGTTCCTCACGAAAGCTACAATGAAGTTTTTAATCCTAAATATTTCAAGAGTTATACTAACTCTTTACCTTTAAAATAAATGAAATTTGTTGTAAAGTAAATGATAGAGAGATAGAAATAAGTGCTTTTACAAATGAACAATATCTCTCTTTCAAGAACAAGCTTGAAAAATGGCTCAACAATAAAAATTTCAAAGCTTTTGAGAATTAATGAGCTATCTTGTGAATTGAATGTGTTATCTTCTTATTTTAAATGCTCACTGAAGTGGGTTTATATATCCTTGAATCAATATGGTCGTTTGACATTGACTTGGTAGGTTTGGGGCATGAAATGCTCAAGTCCCGCTTCTCAAACGGTCATATTTTCGAATTACTAGTCAATTGGGTCAAATGAAGATTTTTCACTTTTTAAGGTAAGGAAGAGTACCAGTCGACTGGGTCAGAGGACCAGTCGACTGGGTGAAGTTACTAGTCGACTGAGAACTTTCTATCCCATATCACAATCAACTGGTATAAGGATCCAGTCGACTAGGTTGTCCTTCAACCTAGTTTTTCTTTTCAAAAAACAGTTTTTGACTTAAAAACATTTTGTATTTTTAGTTTTGTCAAAGTCTTTTGTAAATTGAGCCACATATCAAGCTATGTAATTGAACATAAGAGGTTCACAATTGTTTCAATTACCTTACTGCCTATTCTAGATCTTTCGGCTTGTTTTGTTGTCTGAATCGCGTTGAGTTCTTTCATCTTATTTCTGTACTGAATGTTTTTACTGCTTAACCACTTAGAAAAACTAGTTAGTGCAATTAGAGTAGAGTTTTGTCATTATTAAAATCAAATACGGGTCAACAAAAACAAATGAATCGGGCCATGTTAGCTAAACAAGTTTGGCGAATTCACACTCAATTCCTGACTCTTTGGTTGCTAAACTTCCAATACTTCTCTCCATTGGAAAGGTGCTTTAGCAAGAAGAGATGTCATTTCTAAAGCACTTAGTAGGCTTATCTTACACGTCCCCTGTCCAGAATCATGAGGCAGACCCCTCTACTCCAAAAAAAAAATCTTTTTTAGCTCTTGTCCATAAAAGATACATGGCATAAAGATTTATCGTACCATTGAATGAAAATAAAATCTCTTTTTATCTCTCTTCTCATGCTATTCAATAGTGATATAGATTTTTGTGTTATGTATCTTTCATAGACCTGTGCTAAGCAAGAACTTTTTCCTACTCCATCCAGCTCTCCTAGCTAGCTACCACATTGAGGAGCATCAAGAGTGAGTAGAACCACACAAAACCTTTGTTAAATTACTTATATTCACAATTAAAAAATTCTATATATATATAAGTAATAGGGCATTGCTATACAAACCACGCGAATGGACACTCATTTGGGTCACCGGAAGCTAGCGTGCTAATTTATAGGGGTATGTTTTTATCGATTTTGCCCTTAATGATCATTGTAGCAAATGTGGCTTATGAGAGGGTGTCCAAAATGAGTGTTCGTTCTTATGGTTTATTTATAGTTACTACGAGTAATATGTAAAAAATGTAATAAGTGATATTGAATCACAAAAAAAAAAAAAAAGGTATCTTAACGAAAATAAGGTTAGATAGAACTTTTGAAAAAGTGTAATAGAAAATTATTGGGTTTGTATCAAAGTGGGTGATTACTCAATTTGTAATCTTATTTTAGCTATTCAAGCTCCAAATTGGGTAGTCATAAATTTGTGAGGGATGATATATTTGGATAATTTGATCATGTCATTCTATTTTTGTCAATGTTAATATCCGGCAACTCTCATTTTGTTGTTTTTATTATAGATATACACGTATGTAATACTAATTAGAGAAAATTAAGGAATGATGGATATTTATGTACATCACTTACATGACATAAAAAAACTTATTTTAGAAAATAAGATTAAAAGAACGGTGATTGAGGGATAAAGATTTTTTAGGACACTTTTCAAAGAAAAAACTCTGGCATCTACATGGTTTAGAAGGAATTTGGAATTCATTAGAAGATTTTATTTTAGACAATAAGACTAGAACAACTTTATTTTGAAAATTAAGATTTTTTAAAGCTTCATAATAAAAAAAAATCATAATAGTAAATGGTGTACCCACCAAAAAGGAATGTTCAACAGTAACAGGCTCTCTAATGTCATTATTATAATTTAATTACAATAATTGTTATTATAATGTTATTTTTTTAATAATTACTATAATTATATTAATTATTATTATAATAATTATAATTATTATAATGATAATAATAAGTATTATTGTTTGAAGTCACTAATAAAAAAACATAATATCGATATTTAGTTTCCATTTAACTGCACTACATTTCACTAGGAAGCGACTTGGTCTTCTCTTCCCTCCTTTAATCACTCCCGCAATTCCCCCATTTTCGTCCAATAAAAGAAAATTCTAAACACTATCCAAAAAGAAATGTTACTCAAAAATTTAAAAAAAAAAAAGAGAAAGCCCCACACACATATATATATATATATATATATATATATATATATATATAAAACAAAAAAGAACATTTTTTTTTAACTTTTAGTTGTTAGATTATAAAAAAAATTTATTTGTATTAGGTGAAAGACTTATTTTTATATCGAGATAAAAATTTGATTAATAATTTTAAAAAATTTCAATAACAACGTTCATATATATTTAATCAATTTTATTAATTAAATTTTTATTTTAATATAAAAATAAGTTTCACAAAAATAAAATTCTCTCGATTGATTAGATCAGTCACACCTTTCTGGACCTACGATTTCGCGTGTGATTATTTACTGGTAATAGAAAAGTAGTACCTGATATATTATTTTCCATTTAATTATCACACGCGAAAAACACCAGCTCAGGACGAAAGTTGATGGAAACTGTCGAGGAGGCAAAATCTCAGTAAAATTCTTTTTCACGACACTGTAAAAATATTGTGTGTAATAAAAAAAAATTAAATTATTACCACACACAAATGGATGTTTCTAGGGTTAGGGCTTACGTTTGTAGGTTGTCACTGGATTTTACTGAAATTTAAAGACAGTTGGTGAAGAGGACCAAAAAAAAGAATTACAAAATGGAAACTAAAAAAACTATCCTTGTCGGATCTCAATTGTATTTTTTTGTGTGATCTGAAATTAATTCAAGAGTGAATTTTTTTATCTAATTTTGTAGAAATTAATACAAAATTAAAAAAATTTATTAATAATCATAAGTATTAAATAAAAATTATTTTAAAAAATTAAACATTAATTTTTTTTAATTTTTTAATAAATTCTTTGAAATCAAATTCATAATATCATCACTCTTAATTTATTTATTTTCCTTTTTAAATGTTATATCACTGTTGATTCTATGATTGATCTCTTTCCTTAATAAACTGTGTTGTTTCCATAGAATTTATCCATAGATTTGGTTTTTTATAAATCTATACTCATATTTTTTTTTTCGATTTAAAGAGATCGATGTTCCCGTGAGAGAGGGGCTATTGATATTTACATTAGAACGTGCTCTGTGTGTCTATTTTATTTTGTTCTGTACATAAATATCAAAATCATATTTTTAATTGAGTTTTTTGGGAATCAAAATAGACGTGTTGAGCTGTTACCCTCTCATCCCAAAATCTCTGTATATTTAATTATTTATCACTGTCTTCTTTCCTTTTCTTTTCTTCTCATTATGTCTAAAAGCCCTTTTTATCTTTTTCTAAGCTGTAAATGAATGAGACCTATTTTGGACTTATCTCACAGATCATAGCTAGCTCCCTCTTTCTCTCCCGAATTCGTTCTCGTATAAGTTGTCTCCTCATGTCACCCTGATTTAGAGACGCATCGCTTTGCTTTATCTTCCACGCGTCTGTGTTTCCATTTCTTTGTTGTTTTGCTCGCTCTTTCTTTCAGTCTTCTCTCTGACAATGAGATCAAAGTCGTAGCCTTTTTTTCCTTTTGGCTTCTCATTTTCAAGCCTTGAACGGACTGGTTATTCGTTTCTTTGTCTCTTAAATCGTTTAACTTTGTCAAGTGTGTGATTTTTTCGTCGGGAGATCATATACCCAAAAATAGTTTAAGAAAAAGTAGTACAATGGCACCCTCGTTTGATTGGTGGGCAAAGGAGAGCCACAGGGGCACACCGGTGGTGGTCAAGATGGAGAACCCCAACTGGTCAATGGTCGAGCTCGAGGGTCCATCCGAGGACGATTTCCTGATCGGAGACTCACCGGGTCGCCGGCCTCGAGACAGGGTCCGAGGCAAGAACGCCAAGCAGCTCACCTGGGTCCTCCTCCTCAAGGCCCACCACGCCGCCGGATGCCTTACATCCATTGGTTCAGCATTGATCGCCCTCGGCTCTGCCATTCGCCGCCGCGTTGCATCAGGTCGCACCGACACCGACCCGGACCAGGATACCTCTGGAGGTGTCAGGGAAACAGAAGACCCGACCGTGAAGACCCGGTTCTACTCCTGCATCAAAGCATTTCTCTGGTTATCTGTGCTTTTGCTGGTTTTCGAAGTGGCCGCCTATTTCAAGGGCTGGCATTTTGGCGCATCGAATCTCCAATTGCAGTATATTTTTGCGACCCCATTTGTAGTGAAGGATTTCTTCGATTGGGCTTATTCTCGTTGGGTTTTGATTCGCGTGGAGTACCTCGCTCCTCCGCTTCAATTCCTCGCCAATGTATGTATTGTTCTCTTCCTTGTCCAGAGCTTGGATAGGCTTATCCTCTGTTTGGGCTGTTTCTGGATCCGGTTTAAGAAGATTAAACCCACGCCGAAACAAGACGCTATACCAGATCTTGAATCCGGCGAAAATGGTTTTTTCCCTATGGTCCTTATTCAGATCCCCATGTGCAACGAGAAAGAGGTAAATTTTTTAATTGCTTGAATTATAGTAGTTAGCCTTTTGATTATTAGTTTTTTTGTTGGTTTTAAACAAAGGTTTTTCTTTCTTTCTTAGGTTTATCAACAATCGATTGCTGCCGTGTGTAACTTAGACTGGCCTAAATCGAAGATTTTGATTCAAGTGCTTGACGATTCTGATGATCCAACGACGCAGCTGCTAATCAAAGAGGAGGTCCATAAATGGCAGCAAGAGGATGCGCACATTGTTTACCGGCACCGCGTGATTAGAGATGGGTACAAGGCTGGTAATCTCAAGTCTGCTATGAATTGCAGCTACGTTAAAGACTATGAATTTGTTGCCATTTTCGATGCTGATTTTCAGCCCAACCCTGATTTTCTTAAAAGAACAGTCCCTCACTTTAAGGTAACTAATTGTTACAGTAAATGCTTTCAGTGAGCTTAATATTCATTAATTGTACCGCGCATTGTAGTTCAAATTCATTGCCTTAATTATATATGCTCTGTATAAATAGTGATTTTTCACACCTAGGTTGATATTAGGTAGGTGAATAAAAGTAGAATTTCTTTTGGTGATGTTACAGGATGATGAGGAACTAGGGCTGGTTCAGGCTAGGTGGTCATTCGTGAACAAGGATGAGAACTTGTTGACTAGGTTACAGAACATAAATTTGTCGTTCCATTTTGACGTAGAGCAGCAAGTGAATGGTGTGTTCTTCAATTTCTTCGGGTTCAATGGGACTGCCGGTGTGTGGAGGATGAAGGCATTGGAGGATTCTGGTGGTTGGTTGGAGAGAACCACCGTTGAAGACATGGACATTGCCGTCCGTGCTCACCTTCACGGATGGAAATTCATATTCCTCAATGATGTTGAGGTATAGCTTCTCGACATTTTATCATGCTCACAAAGAACTAGTAGTAATTTTTATCACTAATTTTCATGTAGATTAATGTTTTGCATTCTTTGCGTTCAGTGCCAGTGTGAAGTACCAGAATCTTATGAAGCATATAGGAAACAGCAACACAGGTGGCACTCTGGTCCCATGCAGTTGTTTCGCCTCTGTTTGCCTGATATTATTCGATCCAAGGTATATACTTCTGTCGAACTCATGTTGCTTATAATTGCAGTTTCCCTGAGATTTTGTTCATTAAAGTTGTCATGATAGATTCTACTTGCTAATACTGTTACTTGTTTTGGTCCTTTGCAGATTAGCGTGTGGAAGAAATTCAATTTGATATTTCTCTTCTTCCTGCTTAGAAAACTGATCTTGCCCTTTTATTCTTTCACCCTTTTCTGCATAATTCTACCCATGACAATGTTCATTCCGGAGGCTGAGCTCCCAGCATGGGTTGTCTGTTACATCCCTGCCACCATGTCATTCCTTAATATCCTCCCAGCCCCAAAATCCTTTCCCTTCATTGTTCCTTACCTTCTCTTTGAGAACACTATGTCGGTGACTAAGTTCAATGCCATGGTCTCTGGCCTATTCCAGCTTGGAAGTGCATATGAGTGGGTTGTTACTAAGAAATCTGGCCGCTCTTCAGAGGGTGATCTTGTTTCCTTGATTGAAAAAGAGCCAAAGCATCAAAGAGGGGTCTCAGTACCCAATCTTGGTGAAATGAAGGTGGAAATTGAGCATCAGGAGCAAAAATCCTCTCGAAAGAAGAAACATAACAGGATATATACAAAGGAGCTTTCTTTGGCTTTTCTTCTTCTTACAGCCTCTGCTAGGAGTCTATTGTCTGCACAGGGAATCCATTTTTATTTCTTGCTGTTTCAGGGTATATCATTCCTGCTAGTTGGTCTAGACTTGATTGGTGAGCAGGTTGAGTGATTAACTGATGGTAGAGATTGTAGGCAGGATATGGGTACTGTAAACACAGGCAACATGGGTGGGCTCTGAATTAGAACTCGTGTGGAAAGGTCGTAGAGGACTGAACATACTTCATTTGTTGCTTATCCCCCACCATTCAGTCCCAAAAATACTGTTCCACCCAATACAAGAAGAAAATTGTGTTATATGGACATAGCAAATGGTTTCGTTTTGGAGAGAGACAATAGAAAATGGTGACGCGCTTCAGTATATGTAAGGTTTTTTTTCTTTGATTTTGTTTTGATTCTTTTGTTTTTTGTGTCAATTCTTTTGTAAGAAATATTGTCAGTTCAAACATTAAACAGGAATTTTAGATGCACATTGAGACAGGATAGCATCAGCACTCTTGATGTTTTTTTTATCTTCTTTTAATTGTTTTTGGTTTACTTAATTGCAGAAAGAAGGAAATTGATGCCCAGTTGACGGTGGGTTTTCAATTTCTACGGGTAATGCTAGGCTTTACTACTTGTAGATGAAGCAAATACTTCGATCTGTAGCGTGGTAGTTTCGTCAAACCTGGTCTTAGAATATTGAAATTTATAATTTAGGTTGATTTTATTGGGATTTTATCTCTAAAATTTACTTATCTAAATTTTAAATTAAAAACACAATTACAACAATTAAACTGATAAATAAAATAAGGAGTAAGAATACAAAGAATTAATGTGGTTTGATAATCTTTTTGCTTTTACGTACAAATTTATTGTTTTATTAATTTTTAATTACAACTTAAATATGAACAAAGTTGTTAAACTCTCATAACTTCACAACTAAAAGCTCTAATATAACAAAAGCTTTTAACCTACCAATAGTTGTAAGTGTTATCTCTATTTGACAACTCAATTCTAATACACCTAAAGTTCTCATCTTAATTTTAGTAATAAATGTCTCTGATTTATAACGTATATTGAAATTATGAGTGTGTCTCAAACCTTTTCTAAGATCTCATTTATGTACATTTTCTAAGATCCTATTTATGTAGAGGTATATTTCTAATACTAATAGTAAAATAACAACATAGAAGACTACTACTACAACTCCTATTAGAACAAGCAATCATATAATAAAAAACTATTACGACTTTTATTAGAATAAGCAATTATAAAATATAAAACAACTTTTCCCAAACCAATTAGAAGTCTTTCTTGTGTTGATTTTAGCCAAAATCTTAACAATTTTTCACTTTAGCTCAAATTCTCCACCTTATCATCAAATTTGACTTTTTTTTCTTTGGTTAGTGTGATCCTTCCTTTGGTCTTCTCATCTCGTCTGCTTACTTTTCGAAGCAATCATCTTCTCATTTAACACATACAAGCTCTCTCCGTTCATAGTATCTCTCATCACTACATTTGAACTATCAAAAACTTACATCTCATCATCCTCGTTAGCCTTTTCATTATCACTCTCATTTATTCTACTCAACTCCTCCAAGTCCTCCGTCGTGGCCCTGCTTTGCAATTGTGTGTTCTACTTTTCTTCATTGTAGATGCACTCCTTATTTAAAAAATCTAAAGACTTGGATCTTGATCTTTCCTCCACCTTCCTTGAAGTACTTCACTCGTTCACTTTGTCTTACTCTACTTGATATAATCACGAGCAATTCTTCAACCTTGAACACACTTGGCATTTTCAACTTATTTCTCTCTAAAGGTACTGTTGGAACCTCTTCATCTATCCAAACTTCCTTGCCCACCAGACATAGTGACTATGTCATCTTTTTCCGATGGCAAGTGCTTCGTCTATGTCAATTTACTACTCAACAAATTAGTGATAACAAAATTTAAAAAGACTAATACGCATATCATCACCCATCTTTTTTCATCATATAGCTCAATATTAATCATGCATATTTTTTTTGTTTATATTTTACCATTGGAACCACACATTTGATACCACTTGTTGAGTTAAAAAAGACTAATAAACATATCATCACCCATTTTTTTTATCATATAACTCAATATTAATCATACATATTTTTTTTGTTTGTATTTTGTCATTGGAACCACACATCTGATACCACTTATTGAGATTTTATCTCTAAAATCTATCTACTCAAAATCTAGGTTAAGAACACAATAACAACAATTAAATAAGCATATAAAATAAAGAGTAAGAACACCAAGAATTAATGTGGTATGACAACCTCTTTGTCTATGTCCACCAATAAACTCAATGTTTTATTAATCTTCAATTACAATTTTAGAAAGAGCAAGTTGCTAAACTCTCACAATTTCATAACCCAAAAGTCTCAATACAATCAAAACTCCTAACCTAACTCTAGTTGTAGGTGCTCTATCTACTTGACAACCCAAAACTCCAATATACTCCATGCTCACATCTAGTTGTAATAGGTTTACCAATTTATAATGTATATTGAAATTATAAATGTGCCTCAAACTTTCTCTAAGACCCCATTTATATAGAAATATTTTCTTAATACTAATATGATAAGAACATAGGAGACCATTACTACTACTCCTATTAGAACAAACAATCATCTAATAAGAAACTACAATTACTTCAATTAAAATAAATAACTATAAAATATGAAATTACTTTTCTCAATTTAATTAAAAGTTTTCCTTATGAAGATTTGAGTCAAAATTATAATAGATTTAATTTATTGTACTCCATTTATCTCATAATTTTTATTACGTTTACTATTTATTCAATTAAATTAATATTTTTTATATTAAATCATTAAGAAAATTTAATTTTTTTAATATATACATAAATAGAATTTAAAAGTTTCTAAAAAATATTTTTTCATATTTTTAAAATAATATATATAATAATTAAAATTAAATTAAAATTTAAAAAATGATAAATAAATAAAATTACTTAACAAAGGAGTACTATTTATCCACGTATTTGCGTATTGTTTTAATACGTATAGTTGCATGATTTAACGGGAGTAGTTAATAAACGCAAGCAGCTTAAGAGCTGATAAAGAGCTGGGAAGCACATGGGACTTCGTATTGTCTGATTGTTGAGCCGTGGACCCGTAGTCCATTCCAGCTGGACCACACTGATATGGACCCTTGAAATCCATCCTCCACAACCAGTTTTCCATAATTCTGCTCTGTCAAGCGGTTACAAGTAGGACAAAGAAAATGTATGTACGTCACACTTTGAGTCTCCTAACTCTGAAATTGTTGAAAATGAGGAATGTACACATGGTTTTTCCGCGGGTAGTGTGGTGTTATTGATCAATTTTCATTTTGAGTGGAAATTATATATATATATATATATATATATATATATATATATATATATATATTATTGTTTTCAGTTTTACACAAGATTATAAATTTAAATGAATATTTTGATTTTAGTTCGTTTTAGTGGGTCGTTTTAAATTTGATGATATTTTTAAGGGTAAATTATATAGACTTTTATTGAGCTAACATAAAATTATAAGCACATCCTTTGTATTTTCTAAACTTTCCCTTACACTCTCTGATATGAAAATTTAATCACATGGAATCATTTGAAATCAAATTTAATATTTCTTATCAAGAGGTGTAAATGAAAGTTTAGAAAACGCAAAGGAAGTACTTATAATTATACGTTACTTCAATGGTGATCTATGTAATTTACTCTATTTTTAGATATGCACTTGTCAAATTACATATATTTCAAAAAATATGTAATTATAAATATAAATCATAAGAAAACAATCGCCATTCAAATATACAAATTAATTTTACTCAAATTTGTGACTTTAAAATCAATTATAAATAATTTTTTTTATATAAACCCAAATTAAAATTTTGTTCTACAATCAAATTAAACACCTTATATATAATTATAAATACATATCGTAATTATTATTAAAATATTAAATGATAAAAATAATGCATCACTTAAATGAACTAAAATCCAAATATTAATATAAAAAATATTAATATAATAATTTATCATCAAGTTATCTAAAACAGTGTTGTTTTCCTTTATAAAACTATTAAATTAGATTTGAATAATATGAAGAGAGAATGATAATTCTTAAAGTGATTACTTAAAGTTTTTAAAAATTATTAAAGTATTAATATTATAATTTTTTGATGAAAATATAATATTTCGATTGAAATAAATTAAAATAAACCAAAACAAAATAAAATATAAATATAATTTATTTTGATTTAAAGTTAAACCGAGAATCGTTACAATCGAAACGGAACGAATCTTACAGCGTTAGTTTTACATGCTAAAAGGTAGGAATTTTGAACTCATGATCCTTGTCGGTCCAGCAAGCAAATTAGTTCTCCAACCGGATAGTTCAACTTTTATAAGCACATCTGTCAATTGATGGGCACGTGGATTTTTGTATGTGGGTCTCCTTCAATATTACAGGTTGCGTATCTTAGGCCAATACAGATTTTGACGGTTTCCGTATTCTCTCCGGCTTTCGAATGCGTTTCACTTTTAACTCTTCATTAAATTAAAAAATAAAAATATTTTAATTATAAATTGATAAAGTAGTTAAAAGTTTGACAAATATAATTTCACAAAGTTTAAAAATATTTAAAACTATTTTTTTTTTATAATTTTAAATCAATAAATATTAAAAATTAAAGTTAAATTGCTTAAAGAGTTAATTGTGATACAAAGTGAAACAGAGAGGATAAGTAGTTTTCGTTGGTGATTTTAAACTGCACCAATAAAGAAAAAAAAAAAAAGAGAAAATTTCTCACTCGAAAATTTGAATAGTAATTTTTTTAAAACTTGAGTCCTAATTTTAAAGTGAATAAAGTATATTTTTTAATGGGATATCTCAATAGCTTGATTATTTATTTATTTTATGTACTTCTATGTTTTTATGAAAAAAGGGTGGAGACCTTAAGGAAAATGGCCGAAGTAAGCGTGTTTTTGTTGCTTTCAACTTTCGGGCATCACCTTTACTTTTAAAGGCCACGATCATTTTCATTTGGATTTGTTTTTATTTGCTCTAGTTCTGGAGAGATGTGTTTAAAATTTAAATCAAGTGCTAAGATTGAAAAATAAATTTTTTTTTTTTAACCAAACTACCTCTCAGTTATATTAGTAAAGTAGGTATTGTTTTTTGAAAAATCTTTTTTTTTTCGAAATTAAAAAAAAAATCGTAGATAAGTGACACGAACCACATGCACACGTGGCCTGTCGACACATGGTCGGCACGTGGGGGTGCGTGTGATCAACAATCGTATCTCGCAGCGATGTTTCCACTATTTTTTTTCTCTTTTAAAATTTGTATATTTTTTTGTGGCGTAACTGGTTTCCAACATACTCGTTGAGAAATAGTAAATCTAAAGTCGAGTTCCTTCCAACTACACAGACAACACGTGAGGGTGATTTGGTCGAAAAAATGGTGAACTCAATGTCAAAATGTAGATTTTTCTAAGCTCTTTCCAATAGTATCGAGGTTGCTCTTTCTTTTAACTAGTGGTCTATTATTACAAAAAAATCTCTAAATTTTTTTTAAAAATTAAATCAATAACTTTATTGAATTACCTAATTGTTTTATGTTTGTTCAAAAGAATAGCTATATATTAAAAATCCATGACTTTTATCAAGTCTAATATAACTTCATGAACTTTCAATTGCACATTATAGCTCCTAGCCTCCTTGTATGATACACAAATCCCAAATAGCTCATTCCCACTCCTCATTGGTGTGAAGTTTGAAATTTTGCACACATGTGACACATGTTAGTTGAACAGTTGACATCGTATGATCCACACATTCAACAAAAATTAGTAAAAGACATAGATACTCTCATTTTTATTACAACACTCAGATAATTTTTTTTCTTACTTCGTTCTACCATTCAAACTCTTCTCATCTCTCTATCATTAAACCATAAACACTTCTTATCTCTAGATCAATTTTGTGATATTATCATCACAAATCGTTTCTCACATTTGGATCTTCAAAAGTGTTAGGGGTCGAAATCTCTAAAGGTACTTATTTTTCCTTCTTTTTTGTGTTGAGTTGGGGTTTTAGTTGAAAATGACGAGTTTTATTAAAATCTAATCGTTTTTAGGTCATGTTTGGTTTCTTGTTTAAACCATTTTGCTTTAAGTTGACTTAACCAAAAAACAAAACATGCCCCTAGTTGAAAATGGTGTCTCCAATTACAATTGAAGAAGAAAAAGTTATTATGTGCAATTAAAAGTTTAGGAAGCTATTGTAGACTTGACTCAAAAGTCAAAGATTTTTGGTATAAAAACCTTAAAAAGGAAATTTGAAATTTTAGAGCTATTTCGATCATTTCACCATGGATCAAAGCAAACTTTAAGCAGAATTATCAAAGCACAAAACAACTTGATTTTTTAAAATACTTTAAACATCAAATTATAATTTGATACTGATAATTGAAGTTTCAACTTGATCAAAACCATAATTATAGTGATAGTTGGATAATCGATAAGTGACATTATTGTTAGATTGAAACTATTTAACAGGGTAATTACGCAATTAGAAATTGTCTCTAATTGTCAATCACCTCCTTGTTGATGATGATATAGCCCAAATTTAGTTAAATTTTTTGCCAAGTCATTTTAAATGTGTGGCCAATCAAGCACTTAGGTAATGTTTGGGAATAAATTTAATCCATTAGAAATCCAGCTTTTTAAATCTTTTCAAATCCAGCTTCTTAAATCCATTTTCTTCAATTTTTGCTTTGAAAAGATTTAAAAAACTAGATTTAAGATGGATTAAATTCATTCCCAAACAAGGTCTTAATCTACTTGATAAATTGTTAACATGCATTCAAACCTACTCATGTATAATTAACCTAAACAATTTGCATACATATGTTTTGTAATTGAGAAATACTTGACGAAAATAACCCACATAAGATGCCATCACATTCTTTATTCTCTTCAGAACCAGACTACCATTGTTTTCTCCTCAAGTAATGAAGTTTATCTGTTCAATCTGCATGAAACTTACACCAAGTACAAATTTAAACGTATTCTGACTTGCCTAGTCAAGCCAGAATTGAATATCTGGACGAGCTTTTGGCCTTTTTAATCATTTAGTTCAGGCCCAACTTCAGTCAAGAAGGCCCAATATATTGCCATTAAGGACGTTGTTTTTATAGGAAGATAAGTAACTGATTATAATTTTAAGTTGAAAATAAACTATTTCCCTAATAAATTGTGTTTGCTTTCTGCATGACAAAGAACCATGGTGGGAAAAATTGTCCAAACAAAATTTAAAGAAGATATATAACACAAAAGTATTCTTAATATTTAGGGTGTGCATTATTTGAGAATACTTGTATTATTGAACTGAAAATTTCTGTTCAATTATTTTAGTATTTGGTTTCAGTCTGGGTAAATATATTTGGTTTATATATTTGTTTTTTTTTTATAATTTTGTTGACCAAATTATAGAAACATTTCCTTTTTTTATTAATTATTATGGATTTTAAGTTTATAATGTTGTTTTTGAAAAATATATATTTTTTAATGTTTTTAGATAAAAAAAATATAAGTAACAAAATGTTCCATTAAATTAATTTATTTTTATTAGTTTACTGGTAATTTTCCATCACGAACATTAATGTTGACCAATAATTTCTGCAAATCCTTGT
Organism: Bretschneidera sinensis; assembly: GCA_023935145.1. NCBI lineage: Eukaryota > Viridiplantae > Streptophyta > Magnoliopsida > Brassicales > Akaniaceae > Bretschneidera > Bretschneidera sinensis. The sequence continues at coordinate 114,672,784 of CM043700.1, forward strand.
CGGATAAGAAGTTGCAGGCTTTCATTGGGTTTAGATCACCAGGTGGAAACTTTACTGGTAATCTTGTGAAGCTTCATCAATAATGTCAATATAAATATGGGACCAAAAAATTAACATTACTAGTAAAATTTTTAAGATTATCAGTAAAGTTTCTAGTTAAACTTGAGCCAACCAAAAAATCCTCTAGACCGACAGGTATTCCCTGGACCAAAAGGATCATGCGACAACTCGATCAAATCATAATCAACTTAACTTTCATATGGTTAAAACCCGTTTGGGAGAATTTATTTGATTATTATAAATAGAAATTAAGCTAAATTTTTTTAAAAATTGTTTGTGTAATAATTTTTGTTTTAAAAATTAAATTTGTATTAAAAAACTATTTTTATTATTATTTTATTAAATATTAAACAGTTTATAACTCATGTTTTGGTATAAATCATTTCAAAACTATTTTATAAACCATAAACTTTTTCTATAACTAAACGCAAACAAATTTTAACCCCAAATCACATATTTGTTAATTGTTGGATCAAAAATTAACTCACAACACAGCACAATTATAATATTAAACTAAATCAAAAATCATTTATTTCGTATCATTTTGATATTATCACTCTTTTTGGTTAATCATAATTCTTTTTATTTGAAGATTAAAATAAAATCAAATTTACAGTGAGATTAAATGTCACATCATCAAATAGATTGATTCTAAAGTCTCATTCATTTTTTTACAAAGAACAGTAATTTTTATCGTAAAATGATTATTAATAACCACGCGTTATTATAAAATATAATGCAACTACCATACATATAGATAAATATATAATTGAAAGAGGAACTTCAGACAAAAGGTCATTGTTTTATCATTAAGCACCCTGGATGGTGAAATCATAGATTTGGTTCCACCTTAGGTGCAAGCATTTATTTTCCCAGAGACAGACAGAGAGCAATCAAAACAATAATTAATATATTTTTCTCAACTTTATTCATCTACAATAAACTTTTCTTTAAAATAGTTTCCCCCAAAAACTCTGCCAAAGGTTCACACACACTCTACAATACCAATTAAAACAATCCTGACCAATCAAAGTCTCTCTTTGTTGCCTGGATATATATGGTTTGTAATTCTAACAAGTCATCTTCTTCTGCTAAAAGTTCGAAGAACAAACAGTTAGGAACTGGTAACCTATACAACTGGTGATTTTTTTTCCCTCTTTTCTCTATGTGAGCTTAATGTGCTTTCAACTTGAAATTTTGAATTTTCTTTTAGGAGAAAATAAACTCTTGCTATATCTTCTCGAATATTAGAGCTCTGATTTCAAGCGCCCTGCTGAAAATGACAAGTTCAAAGGTTATGAAAAGCAAAACAAATTGTTAAAAGTTAATTCAAAGTTTTATGCCAATTACCATTTGATGCCAAACTGTCAATAGCTGAATTAGAATCGAATCCCATCTGAAAAAGACTTTGTAGCTCATTGTCTAATACTGTCTGTGTGTAGTAGAAATGCCTTGTATAAATATTTTGATAAGGAAAGAATGCCAAGTAGCATTAATTTAGGATTCCTCACTTACCTGAGGCAAGGGAGGAAATTGTGGATTTGTACCATGGATACTCGGCATGGTTCCTTGGAATATTCCATGAGAATAAGGGTGTGAGGAGTTCATCCCTGGCCCAATCCCTAGGATAGCTGCGTTCCCACCTCGCGAATGAAGAACCTATACAGCAGCAAGACATAATTCATATCATTCTCTAAACATAAAAAGAGTAATGGTTTAATTTCCTTAATTTATTTTGGACCAGGACTTACATCTTTGGACAGAATCCTTTCTATATCAACATTCAGTTCTGGGTTGACTGTGGCAAGTTTCATTGACAAAAACTGCAACGAGAAAGCAAGAACAACTTCACTGAACCATATAATGATAGTTTTTTCTAATGTCACAGTTATGTTAGGAACACAGTTTTTTCATTTTTCTAGAACTTAATCAAGAACGATACAGGCACCCATGAGAGAGGGAAAGGAGACCGTTACATATAAGACTAACAACTCATGCCAGCTCCAAAACCCAGAATTTTCATAAATGTGAAGGGAATTCTCAATTTCAGATTGTGTGACATATAATGATTCTCAAAATTATAAAGCAACATCTGCCAGAGACAAGTGTTTAACTTTAACTCATACTTCTACATGGGAAAAGCAACATGACCAGGAGTAAATAACATGGATACCTAGATCAGTCATCAGAGTCAATGCATCTTTTGATTGGAGAAGATACAGATCAAGTCTATGTTCCTAAATCTCGTTCTAGAAATAGTGTCAATGCTTGCCAAAAAATTTCCTCACTATATGTGCTTGGAAAAAGATTAAATTTAGCTTCTGTATAGTATTCATATTGAGATATGTTCCAACTCATGTTGCAGAATAGCATACCTCAACCTGCTGTTGCAGTGATTGCACATAGTTGATAATCTCATCAAGCATTACTGCCTTTCCAGTTATCTGAAACAATAATCAACACCAAAGCAATGAGCATCCTTCTTTATTTACAAGGGAATTTTTTTATTGAGAAGCTAGGCCGCCTCTAATTACCTTGTTGCATCCTGGAACAAGTTCTTGAAGCAATCTCATCCGCTCACTAATCTTTTCTCTTCTCACCTGCATAAAGAAAGATCTCTTGATTCGGTATACAGATAAACCATAAAGTTCTCTTAACTAGCATACATAATAGTAAGAATTTACCCTTTCTGCAAGACTGTGACTATTTGTAGCCTGACCCCTTCTGGCCCTCATATGAATGTAATTTTCTTTAGGATCTTCTCCACTGTTAGAATTGTCTTTTGCTTGTTTAGCAGCTTGCTTACCACGCAAATTTGCCCCTGTACTCTGTTCGATTTTCTGTGTCTTCTCATCTTGTTCTTTAGGAACATCAGAGCTCTCGCTAGAAGGATCCTTTCGGAGCTCCTCTTCAGCATTCTACCACAAATGAAGAATCAATTCACTCACTGGTGCAATACAGACGATCAATGTGTAGCAATATGTTTTAACTTCCTAATTGATAACATTACAATACTATAACTCTTAAGTTACCTTGTTTTGATTCAACGGAGAATTTGAATCAGGTGCTTGTTTTCTTCTCTTTCCATTTGGTGAGGCTCCCATAGCTCCTTCTGAAATTTTGCAGTCCTCATGAGATAGTGCACCATTTGTTGAGGTCCTTTCACTGCCACCCTCATTGTTTGGAGTAAAATTTGAAGGACACTCAGAGTTGGAAATTTGGCCACACTCATGAAGGCCAAAAGATCCAACTATTTCTGAGAAACTGCCACTTCCAAAGCATGGAAGCTTTGGCACCATCTCAACATAACTTGAACCAGATGGGTACTGAGCAAAGCCACTAATTCCTTGATTTTGCATTACCACTGGGTAAGGGGAATTTGAGAATTCACTATGAGAAACCATTGCTGATCCTCCAAAATTCTCATGTTGCCTAAGTGAAACAATTGGATCCCAAACAGAAGGAAAGAAAGGGTCTGCTCTACTAGCAGTCTTAGTATACATGGATACTGAGCTCATTATCATTCCTGAAACCTTCTCAGGCAGTGGGTTTATGTTCAACCCTGAAGAGGAACAATTCATAGTACTCTCAACTCCATTTTGAAACCCCATATCATTATTATCACCACCACCCATCTCCTAGATTCAAAAGCTAACCCCCAAATTGTAAGGAACTCACTATCTATAACCGAAATGAAACCCGTACTCAACTGTTTTGGCCTAGAGCAGGACTAGAAATAGATTTTAAACAGAAGCAATATACTAATACTAAAGGAAAAGTATATTTGACCAAAATTAGCTGATGATAACTTCCAGAACTCAACAAGGAACAAGTAACTTTGGCAGCTTTATAGGACTGTGAGGGTGTTAAAGTAAAAGAAACCCCTTATTGCAGCATCCCATAACACAAAGTAAAAGGAGAAATCCAATGGATCAGGCATAAAATCTTCACAGCACCAGCTACTTAACTCTTCTTTCAAAAACCCTAGGATCAAGCCTACTCAAATGCAAAGAAGAAAAAAGAAAAATGCTTCTCAATGACAAGAAAGTGAACCTTTCAGAGGATAAAGTAGACAGACAAACGACGGAATAGCTAAGTTACAGCTCAACAGACTAACAAAAAGAAAGCAGATTCCCTTTTCCTCTTTAGCTTATACAAGAGCAATATTTTCGTATTCTCCACTCAGATAAAGACCAATGTGATTGATGATTATAGCAAGGTTAAATCTCCTGAAGACCCAATTAAGTTGGATCAACTCAAACTTCAAGTAATGAATAAAGAATGAAAAATGGTGTCTGTAGAAGTCCTAATAAGGAAATAACCAGTTCTTCAAGTTTTGAATCAAAGAACCAATAACTCCCACGAACCACCGAAAAGGGGAAGTTTCAGAGGTCCTTTTGAGATATTCTCAGATGGGTAGCCAAAAAAAGATCATAAAGCATCAAATTCTACTTCGAATTATGCAACAATAGAAATGGGGCAGTTTTATTCAGTCCCCTAAATTGGGTGTATGACAGTACCTTTAGGAGCATCAAATGCTTGCTTGAACTGGGCAAGAAAAACCAAATTCACCAATTGGGTACTTGCACAAACAGCAAATGAAGCATCAAATTCCGACTTTAATAGATCACACGCTTATAATGTAGAGGGCTATAATGCTAGAGAGAGAAAGCACATAGACATCACGCGAGAAAAAGAGAGAAGCTTTGCTTACCTGCCCAAGCTAACAGGTGATATGTATGATTTTAAAAGACAGACTAACTACTGCCAACTGCTCTTTGTTCCTAAATTATTACAGAACCTAATCTCTTTTCCTCTCATGCTTTACTCCTTGTAATTTTTGTTGTTGATTATTATACACTTTTCCTTTTTGTTCTGATTTTTTTAAGGTTTTTAATTTTTATCTCAGACTAGATTGGAGAGGTTCTTCTCTTCAAGGCCAAGCTTGCTGGCCTGCTTGCTTGCTCCTTTGACATAATACTTTCTTTTTTACTGACACATTTGCCAACTATTCTAACAGACCTCTCTTTGCTGTTACACACTCATTTTTCTCAGTGCCAACTAACCCTCTTCATTTCTTTTGAGAACATTAATTATGCACCTAAGCTCCATCACTCTCCATGAGCGCCACTGCCCATCAATTGATCCACATGTCCCCACCAAATATTCCTTCTACACCATTCAACTAGAGGGTAGTAATCAATGATGACCCATGCACCTAATGTGCCTCCTGTTTGATTCGTTCATGTTTGACACGCCTTTGGCCAAGTGTACGGCCTCGATGAGACAACCTATGAGAAGATACTTGTCATTACGGAGCACAGTGTGATTTCTCAGTTTTCTTTTCTTGAAAACCAAATTTTAAATTAATTAATACCACCTGCAGGAATCTTTTTCTTTTCTACTTTTGGTGGCTTTGGCTTATGAGGAACAGAAGGAATAATGGAATCTAATCATCAATTTACCTTCTTGTCCTGGTACGATTTCCAGCTATTCAAAACTCTGAAGAGCCTCAAATAACTAACCTGGTCAAATCGAATTATCTGGTCAACCTCAAGTTCGGTTGTGATCTTGCTGGAATAATCAAATTATTGCGGGATTAACGGCTAATCTGCCCCGTTAAAGTCATGATCCAGTGCGGGGCACCTCACTTTGAAAAAAATTGACACCATCGTATAAATTAACTTAACAATGGTGGGATTGATGTGATTTTGATTTTGCGTGATGTAGAAAGGAACCATAGGGAGGGATTCTGATTCCATAGTTAAAAATAGCATGTAGATTTCATGATTTAGATGCTGCACCTAAGTTATCAATGTGGGTACTCACACCAAATCATTCTTGTGGGTACGATTCAATAGAGCATTATCTCTGATTTTCAGAATTTTTGGAAGAGGATTGCTTGATTGTTTGTTGAAATTAGAGCATTTTTTTTTTGTTACTTTGGGTCTAAATTATTGGGTTTAGATCGGTTAAAATTTTTAGTGGTAATTTGAAATTTTTTATTGATAATGTTAATATTTAGATCCCACACTTATATTAATATTATCAATAAAACTCTTCAAGATTACTAGTAAAATTTTCAACTAATCTAAATCCAATGGTTTAGATCTAAACCAACAAAAAAAAACTTTTACAATAATTTGAGATGTTAAGACCAACAACAACTTATTTCATAAATGCAATAAAAAATTAAATTTCATGAAATATTTTGTGGTTGGCCTGATTTTCTTTTTATATTCGAAGTTTTTAGTTTTTACAAAATAAACTATGTGATTGTATCTGTTAGCATATAGGATTGATAAACATTAAATTGCAAAACTAAAAGATTGGAAGTAATTTTTACATATTTAAAGTGTAATTTTTTATATATTTGAAACACTATGACTAAAGGTAATACGATTTTTTTTTTTTTTTACAATTTAACCGTTGTCAATAATTTATGTTAGCAGAGACAATCACAAAGTTTGTTTTGTAAAGAAAAACTTCTAGGTATAAAATTAATGTCTGAACTAACCACAAAGTATTTAATAAAATTTAACCTAAAAAAATGTTGTACAAGAGAATATGGAGTTGAAAATCAATTATAAAACATGTTTCTAGTGACCATCGTGAATATTGAATGTTTACAACCCTTTACAAACTGGAAGCACGTATTTTATTCTCCAAAATTCAAATAGAAAATAAAGGCACCGTCTCATACATAGACTTTCATTTTCAAAGCTAATGACAAATTCTTACAAATTTTTTTTCTTCAAGAATGTCTATAATAATGGGCTTATTATGTTGATGTATAACTCTTAAATCCATTTACACAATTTGAAAAAAAAAGAAAAGAAGATAAAATAACAAAAAAAAACATAAACAAACAATTTAATGTGATACGATAACTTTTTTGCTTAAGTCTACAAATAAACCTCGCTGATTTATTATCTTTCAATTACAATTTTAAAAAGAGAAAAGTTGTCAAACTCTCTATATATCTCAAGTCCCAACACACTCAAAGCACTCAATCTATCTGTAATAGCAAACCACTATGATTTAAAATATATATTGAACTTATAAATCTACTTAAAACAATAATCTATACATATGGAAGGTTTTGTCATGATACTACTAAGAAAAAAAAACTACAAAATAATATATTATAGTGTTTTTAATTGATTCAAGAAACACACATACACACATGGAGAAGAAGAAATAGAATAGTTATATTAAGACCAACTACACACGACTCCAAAAGAGTATCCAACTTTCAGAGCCTAGAATGATGCTTATAAATATCTCTCTTTGACCATATCTTTTCGATGTGTGATGATGGTCATTGAAAACTTTTTTGGTCTCAACTCTTTTGAAGCTGATGTATACTGTCAGTATTATATGCAACTATCTCCTTTCCCCATCCCTATGTATGTGTGCGTTACTTGAATTAATTCTAAAAAAAATTCCTAAACGAAATAGGATTCTTTCCTCGTGAAGATTTTAGCCAAAACTCAATAAATTTCTATTTTTTGGGTAAAATTCTCTATCCCATCATCAAATCTAATAGCACCATATCACTCATCATCTTTATTAGACTTTCCATTATCAGTCTCTCTCATCTTACTCATCTCCCTCAAGTCCTCCATCATGATCTTGCATTACAATTATGTATATTTTGCTTCCTCATTGTAGATGCACTACTTATTTAAAAAATCCAGAGACTTAGATCTTTATCTTTCCTCCATACTTGGAGTGCTCTTCTAACAACCTAACAAACTTTAGAGCCAGTAGTTTTAGCTTTTTTGTCAAATTATTGGGTGAGTGATCTGCATAGCCAGGGTTATTGCAAATGGTATAAGAACAGTTACCCCTTGAGGTGTGGACCTTCAGTTTAGTAAGGCGAGCCGAACAATGGTGGCAGTGATTGACATGGTGGGCTTAGGCCTCCAAGAAGCCCACATCTTCTAGGGTGGATCAAATGGATATATTGGGCTTTGACGATGATGTCAAGGATTTGAGTGGAGAAGATTGTGATACCTCGATCACATATTGGATATGTATGTAGTGTTTAGTCTATATATAACCCATCATGTAGGTTACAACTAACAACTTGAGCTTCAGTTTTTGAGCTAGTGGTTTGGGCTTCTTTGTCAAGTTGTTGGGCCAGTAATCCACATGGATCTGGTTGTTACAGGAGAACTCTAAGGAATGAGGAGGAAAGATCAATATCTAAGTCTTTAGATTTTTTTTTTAAATTAGTAGTGCATTTACAATGAGAAAGCATAATTGATGTAGAGCCCGTCTCCTTCTTTTAATTTAATTACTTAGTGGCCTATTAAATTTAAATGTTGCGTGGGTATTTTTGAGACCTTAATAATCAGTGATGAACTAATTAATTGGGGACTTGAGAGAAGAAAGTTTAATTTTGGGTCTAATTAGAATGTTAAGAGGCCTCAAGGGAGCAAGCTATAACCTATCCATTTTATTTTGGTAAGTAGTATAAATAGAAAAAGGATGAGAGGGCTCTTCATTTTTCAACTCTCCTCTTTTTCCTTTCAAGACAAAACCTAGTTTTCTCTTTTCTCCTCTTTTTTTCCTTTGATTTTGGCGAGTTCAAGTGCAAAGATCTCAAATAAGTTGTCTTCATTTCATATCTCTCAAGATTCTTTAGGTTTTGTTTCAAGATTTTGGATTTAAATTATGTTCAATAAAGGATTCAAGAAAAAGTTAGGTTTTTGGATTTAAGAAAAGAGTTTGTGCTTGGTTGTGGATTTGAAGATTCTAACTTGAAAGATTTGCTATGGGTAATGTAGAAAATTGATTTAAGGTCTTAGAAAACTTTTGTTTCAAATTTTATGAAGGTTTGATTTGGTTTTCAAAAGGAAAAATTAAGATTTTTTCCCATTTCTGAGCTTTAGGCCTTAGGACAGTCGACCGTCGCGATTGCATAGTTAACTGTGGAAAAGGCAAAGAGTTCAGGTCCTTAACACAATCGACTATGCAAGTTAGACAGTCGACTGTACTTTTCTTTCCGAGAGCTCACAGTCGATTGTGTAGTTAAACAATCGACTGCGAAACTCTTTAGAGGACCCATGGTCAACTGTGAAACTCTTTGGAAGTATCACAGTCGAGTGTGCAATCCTGTTTTCAGATTTTTAAATCCAATTTGTCATTTTATTTCATGTCACAAATCCTTAAAGATAATTAGATGAATTAGGTAGTTGATTTTGATTTCTTAACTCGAGTAATTAGTGTGTAATTGTATAAACGTTGAACGTTTATTTTAATCAATGAATTCTTTTGGTGTGTTTGAAGAATGTTCTAAAGACAAATAGGTTATTCGAGAGTAAAGGCTTAGCCTCTAGGGTGAGTATCACCTTACTCTTAGTAAGCGTGAGAATTCTTAAATGAAATTAAAAGTTTAGATTATACATGTTAGTAAGGACTTAAGCATTTTATGTATTATAACATAAAAGATTTAAGGAGCATGAGATGTATGTAGATAATACTTGTGCATTAAAAATCTATAATTTTAGGGGATGTTGAAGTAGTGTTTTACGCTGTATCATATATCATGCTTGAGTTGTATATTCAGAATCCACAAGCCTTATGAATTGCTATATATTGTATTAAGAGATAATTATACAAAATCTGATTAGGTACTAAATTGCCCGCAAAAGGGTTTTATAAATGGATTTCTTTGATTACTCCGAGTATTATGATTACTCGTTGAGCTTTTTAACTCACCCTTCCCTCTTACTATTTCATGAAGATCATTCAAGGACCTCGAACCGTAAGTGAAGAAGCAAAGAAGAGAAGACTCTAGGTGGGTCCATGTGTTGGCATCCTTGTCCAATCCTTTTTATAATCGTAGCCTATTATTTTGCTAATTTTTATATTTTGAAGCTTACGTCTCATGAGACGTCCTTTTGTAAAGTTAAAGGATTGTATCATAGATCGAAGTTGTACTTACTTACTATGATATACATATATTTTATTACATTTGTGTTAGACTCTATTCATATTATAATTGTCCAGGAGCTTAGTTCTGAAAAGTAAGGATGCCGTCTCGAGTAGGGCTTGCTCGGGCTGGGTAATTACATTTTTGGTATCAGAGCTTTAGGTTTAAGATTTTGTAGACTTTTTGGCTCTAGTGTTTTCGTTTCTAAATAAGTTCATTTGTGTAGGGTTCGAGGATGTCATGTGGACGAAATAGAGGTAGAGGTAAGGGTGCGGGATGTGCCCAAAGAAGGGGTAGTTGTAATACCCATGTTCTTAAAGTAAGGGTAAAGAAATAACTTGATAGATATGATATGGAATTAAAATAATATATGCATTAAAGATTTATTATTGAATAAAATAATTATTTTGAAAAAAAAATTGGATATTTGAACGCTTGTATAATGTTGTGAGATTTTAAATAAAAAAAACATGAGACGCAAACACCTGGAGCTTAGGTGTAACTCATAAATTGCATGCATAATGCATGCAAGAAAACAAAAAAAAAAGTGAAAAGTGCAAATGGCAGGGGGGCGAATTTTGTGTGTGTGTGTGTGTGTATATATATATAGTTTTAATTTTATTTATTTCCTACCAAATCCAGTTTGGTTTTTTTTTTCTTCAATTCAAATTACTCTCTTTCTTTAAACACCTGGGGACTCAAAAAAAGTCGAAAGATTGAAATTTTGAAGAAATTTATGGGAGAATTTTAAAGAGATTCGAGGGAAGCTTTAAGAAAAACAAAAGGTAATAATGTGAATTTTATTTTTGAAATTATATATACATGAAATTACCCGGAATTTGATGTAGAAATTTAAAGGGTATGAATTCTGGAATTGAAGAATAAATTAGAAATTTTAATATAAATATTATGTCAAGTGTTGACGATCAGTAATCGGGTGAAATTGCTGAAAAGAGCAGAAAAGGCAAGGAGGTGATCTACGGATAGCTTTAAGTGCTATGTGGTGAGTTAGATTTACTTTTAGTAATCGAGATAAATATGTGTTGACCCTCATCTAAATTTTAATGATGACACAACATAAGTCTAAATATACTAACAGTGCTATCTAAGTATTTTAAACGATAAAGCATACAACCAAGAATCAAGATGTAAGAACTCAACCCGAATCAGACACCAAGTCAAGACAAAAGATCTAGTATAGGATTAAGGTATTGGAACAAGTTGTAAATCTCACTTGTTCAGGTAACAAGCTTGTCTTATGGCTCATTTTGAAAAAGAATTTTAACAAAACTATTCATTCAAACGTTTATAAGTCAAAAACATCTCAAAGAATGAAAAACTGGGTTGAAGGGCAACCCAGTTGACTGGGTACTTATACTAAAAGACTGGTATATGGGACAGTGTATCCCCAGTCGACTGGGTGCTTCATACCAGTCGACTGGTATATTGGACAGAATGTCCCCAGTCGATTGGTACACTTGACCCAGTCGACTGGTATATTGGACAGAATGTCCCCAGTCGACTGGTACACTTGACCCAGTCGACTGGTACTCTACATAGCCCCAAAAGTGAGACTTTTCACTTGACCCAGTTGACTAGTACTAAGACCTAGTCGGCTGACAATTCAAAAAATTTGATCGTCGAGACGCGAGACTTTTGCAGTAAATGCACCAAAACATTTCACGGCAGTACAAAACGACCATATTAATTCAAGGCTATATAAACCCACTCAAATCAGCATTTTAAACAAGAGATTACACATTCAATTTCGTTTTTGCTCATTAATACACAAAATCTTTGAAATATTTATTGTTGAGCCATTCTTCAAGCTCTACCTTGAAAGAGAGATATCATTCAGTTGTAAAAGCATTCATTGCTATCTCTCTATCTTTTACTTTACAGAAACTCATATTTATTGTAAAGGGATTGACTTCCAAAAGGAAGAGATTAGCTTCCGAGAGGAAGGGATAAGCTTCTAAGAGGAAGGGACTGTTTGTAAGGTTTGTGCAACACCCGTGAAGTTGCACGACTAAGAGTATTAGTGGATTACTTCAAAGAGGTTTCTTGAAGAGAGTGGACGTAGGGTCGGAATGAATCCGATATTGCCGAACCACTATAAATTGAGTTTGTATCTTCTATTCCTTATACTCTTTTGTTTACAACACATTACTTGTTTACATGCTTATGGATTTATCTGTTTTTATAAACTTGTGATTAATTAGCAAAAGTTTTTAAAAACCCAATTCACCCCTCCTTAGGTTGAAACATCAGTTTACAATTGATATCAGAGCCTCGTTCTCAATTTTAGGCTTAAAATCATTGAGTTGATCCGATGGCATCAAATAGCTATTCTGAGGAACATTCCTACACTAAGCCTCACTTATTCAATGGCTCCAACTATAACTATTGGAAAAGCAGGATGAAAATCTTTGTTGAATGACAAGATTATAATCTATGGAGAGTAATTAAGGAATGACCTAGAATTCCATCAAAGGAAATAACTATTGGAGAAATCAATCATACAATGCCTAAACTCAAAACTGAGTTCAATGATGAGGATTGTAGAATGATGTCTCTTAATAGCAGAGCCACAAGTGTTTTACATTGTGCTTTAGATATATCTGAATATAATAAAATTTTCGCATGTGTTTCGGCTAAGGAGATTTGGGATAAACTGCAAGTCACATATGAAGGAACTAGTGAGGTTAAAAAAATCAAAAATCTATATGCTAGTATCCGAATATGAATCTTTTAAAATGTCTCATAATGAAACAATTTCTCAAATGCACTCACGTTTCACAACTATTGTTAACAGTTTGAAGTTTCTTGGTAGGAATATTGAGAAGTTTGAACTAATGAGAAAAATCTTAAGATCTCTGCCACTTACTTGGAAACCAAAGAAGACGGCCATTCAGGAGGCCAAAGATCTCGACAAACTTGATGTCGAAACACTTCTCGTGTCGTTATTGACATATGAGATGGAAGAAATGAATCCCATTGTCAATGATGATGAGAAGAAGAAAAAAGTGATTGCTCTCAAAGCCTCAATGAGCAACAAAGAAGAAGAAATGAAAGAAGAAGTGAAGAGCAGCGAAGAAGATGGTGAGATGGTTTTAATCACCAAACGGTTTCACAGTTTCTTGAAGAAAAGCAAGAAACCATACACAAATGATCCTACCTTAAAAACAGAACCACTTGTGTGTTATGGATGTAAGAAGCCCAGTCACATCAAGGCCGATTATACAGCTTCAAGCAAACCATATAAGAGCTTCAAGAAGAAAGCTATGATTACAACCACTTGGAGTGATGACGAAGAAGAAGAATCCTCAGATAAAGATATCGGATACGAGGAAATTTCCAACCTATATCTTATAACAATTGATGATGAAAATGAGGTATCATCTTCTCCCTCTTCAAAAAATAACATTGTTAGTAGTAGTGAAGAATTGATAGAAGTCATAAATGAAATGCATGAAGAATTGAAGAAATTCGATTCTAGGAACTCTACTCTTAAGAAAGATGTGTCATCTCTTTCTAATTATCTTCATTGCTTTATGATTCTTTTCAAGATTTTCTTAAAGATGAAAATGAAAACTTAAAGAAGAAGATATTAGAATTGAATGGCACAATATCTAGACTCATGCTTGGAAAAGAAAAGCTCGATGAAGTGTTATCTTGCCAAAGATTAAGTGGAGAGAAATCCGGGTTAGGATATTCTCCATTAGGCAAGAAAAAATCAAAAGAGAGCTTATTCATGAAAGCATCATGTGTTAATGAAGCATCTACTTCAAAGACCACTAGCAAGGTCAAAAGTATTCCCTCAATTAATGCTAGTAGGTCTAGAAATACTAATTCTAATGCATATATAAGAATGGAACATCCTAGAAATAATCATGCTTATATGTATGCTCATTCCAGAAATGCTTATACATATCCTAGGAGTAACCATCATATGCATCTTAGAAATAACATGTATACTCAAGACTTGCACACTGCACAAACATATCCTAGGAATTACTATCATGGTTATTCTAGAAATAATATGCATACTCATAATAATGTAAGCATGTATCGAAGAAATCATCATCATATATTTTCTAGAGATGACATGCATATTCCTCACATTAGAAACATGTATCCTAGAAAATCCTATCCTAAGAAATATAGACATGCATAACTAAGTCATCCTAGAAATTTCAATAACTATTGTCCTAGGATTATGAATTATCAATATGTCTATAGAACACCATATGTTGTTAAGAAAGTATGGGTCCTAAAAGGAACCGTATTTTCAAGGACTAACCCCAAAGGACCCAAGAAATTTTGGGTACCTAAAAATGCAATTGTGTATCCTTGTGTGATGTAGATATGTCTCCACACCAAGGAAAGGTAACTGCTGGTACCTTGATAGTGGATGCTCAAAGCACATGACCGGTGATAAAAATGTATTCAATGAGCTAACTCTAAGAGATGGGGGCCATGTCACCATTGGAGACAACACAAAAATAAAGATCATCGGGCATGAAAAAGTTGATAATAATTTCTCAACCATAGATAATGTATTATTAGTACAAGGCCTCAAGCCAAATTTACTAAGTATTAGTCAACTATGTGACAAAGGCAACACGGTCATATTTGAAGCCTCTCATTGTCTAGTTATAGACATCAAGAGTAACAAAATCAAGTTTGTTGACCATAGACATGAAAATGTCTATATAGTTGATTTAAAATCCTTGTGTTCAAAAAATGAAAAATGTTTTTCCGCATTTAGTGAAAACCCATGGCTACGGCATAGAAGGCTTGGTTATGTGAACACAAATTTGCTTAAAATCATTTTAAGAAAAGATTTAGTCATTGGACTACCCAAAATCAAATTTGAAAAAGATAAAGTATGTGATGCTTGTCAAATTGGAAAACAATCTAGAATTTTTTTTAAATAAAAAAATGTAGTATCAACTACTAGACCATTGGAACTTTTGCATATGGATTTATTTGGTCCAATAAGTACCATTAGTCTTGGTGACCATCAATATGCTCTTGTTATTGTTAATGACTATTCAAGATATACCTTTGTTATCTTTATTACTTACAAGGATGAAGCTTTCAAAGGATTTGAAAACTTTTACAAAAAGGTTCAAAATGAAAAAGGAATTTTTATTTCAAGCATTAGAAGTGATCATGGAAAAGAATTTGAAAACCAAAGTTTTTCAAAATTTTGTGATGAAAATGGAATTGATCACAACTTTTCAGCTCCTAGAACTCCTCAACAAAATGGAATTGTTGAGAGGAAAATAGAGTTCTAGAAGAATTTGCAAGAAAAATGCTTTGTGAAAATAGCTTACCAAAATACTTTTAGACGGAAGCGATGAACACTTCGTGCTATATCTTGAATAGAATTTTAATTAGGCCTATGCTCGACAAAACTCTGTATGAATTACGGAAAGATAGAAAGTCTAATATCTCCTATTTTCGTACATTTGGTTGTAAATGTTTCATCCTAAATAAAAATAAAATTAACTTGGGTAAATTTGACTCTAAGACCGATGAAGGGATATTTTAAGGATATTCAACCTCTAGTAAGGCTTATAGAGTCTTCAGTAAGAGAACTCTAGTAGTAGAAGAATTCGTTTATGTAACCCTTGACAAGTCTAACCCAATTAGTAGTAGAGAAGTTTCTTTCAATGATGATGCAGATTTCATTCCAAGAACGGAGGTATCTACTCCCATTGTTGACCCAAAGAAGAGCTTACCTCAAACAAATCAAGAGATGGATACTCTCAAATTGGACTAACCATCTACAAGTCAACAAAAAGATAGTCTTCCTAAAGATTGGAGGTATGTAAATTATCATCCAATCGATCAAGTGATGGTGATCCTTCACAAGGGGTAAGAACTCACTCCTCAATTAGAAACATTTGCAAGTATGTAGCCTATTTGTCTCAAATAGAACCTAAAACATTTGTAGAAGCCGAAAAGAATAATGATTGGATAATTGTCATGCAAGAAGAAATAAATCAATTTGAAAGAAACAATGTATGGAATCTAGTTCCTAGACCAAAGAATCATACAATAATAGGAACTAAATGGGTATTTAAAAATAAGATGGATGAAAATGGAATAGTGACTAGAAACAAGGCTAAACTAGTTGCTAAGGGATGTAATTAAGAAGAAAGAATAGACTTTGATGAGACCTATGCTCCCGTAGCAAGATTAGAAGCTATTCGAATGTTATTGGCCTTTGCATGCTTTAATAAATTTAAATTATTTCAAATGGATGTAAAGAGTGCCTTGGTGGATTAAACTGTATTAATTCAGGAAGAACCAGGAGATGAACCATATATGCTTGGAAAGATCTAGATGTTTATTTTCTAGAAAATTTTACGGCTCATAAATATGATTTTTTTTAGAGAAAGTTATGGCAGTTTTAGTAGACAAAGGTCAGGCTGTGCGTGATTTCAGCGTGGCAGAAGTGATTTTATCAGATTAAACTGTATTGATTCATGAAGAACCAGGAGATGAGCCATATATGGTTGGAAAGATCTGGATGTCTGTTTTATAAGGAATTTTATGGCTCATAATTGTGATTTTTCTAGAGAAAGTTATGCCAGTTTTAGTAGACAAAGGTCAGGCTATGCGGGATTTCAGCATGGGCAGAAGTTTCGAAGGGCATATGAAGGCTTAAATCCCACATACCACATTGGTTGGAAACACATTCTATATCCCACATCCCACATCGAATTGGAAACACATTTCACTCATGGAGTTCCCCTATAAAAGCCCCATTTCATTTCATCAAAAAGTGTGCAATCCGGAGAATTTTTTAGAGCAATCTGGGGGATCTCCAAGGCTTTGCTACCAAGGGGGGAAGCGCCGCACAATAGCTGCGAGTGAAATTTCTCTCAATGTATAGTCAGTTTTAATTTATTTCTTTTGAGTTTAAAGTTTTATGTTTAGCACTTTAATTGTGAAATTTAGTTTCATAATCATGAGAGGCTAAAACCTTCATCTAATGTTGAAGATGAAGCCTCGCCATTGTTTGGCATAATATTTTCAGATATGTTCATACAATTTTGATATTTTTAGTATTAATGTTCTATTTCGTTTGTTTAAATAAATTCTTATGATTGATTGTGTTTAAATTGTTCAAATTGGATATTCCTTGTGTTTCATCTGCCGGATACGGCGGATCATCCAAAGTAAATTGGATATCCATTGTGATTCTAAAGGGATACATTGGATGATTTGGTTGAATTAGGGTATTTGCTGTGATTTGTATAATGGTGGATTCATGGAATTATTTGATAAATTACTTTTATATTGAACATGAAAACATATGCTTTATTTTGGTGAGGTGGATTCAGAAACCTTAGTATTTTTATCATTTTTTTCAACTCAATTTAGTTTAGTTTATATTCTTTGCAAAATACAATTCAAAATTCAAAACTAGGTTAAAATAGGTTTAGTTTAGATAAAAATATATTTTCACGATGCAATTACCTGTGGATTCGACCTCACACTTGCACACACTATATTGTAAGCGACTCGTGCGTTTGCGAGTAATTTAAAACTCACAACAAGTTTTTGGTGCTGTTGCCGGGGAGTTGTTTTGTTTGTGAAAATTAAATTTTTATCTGAAATGATTTTATTTTTCTATTAGTTTAGTTAGCATTTTTGTTTCATTTTTATTTTTGCAATTTTATTTTATTTTATTTGTTTCTATTTGCAATTGTCTATAAAAAATAAAGAAAATTTAAATTTAAAAATTTAAATTTAAATAAAAAAATGATGGATGAATCAAGCATTGAGGACCCCCTGGAGGCATGCTTTGCTTAGTTTGGAGAGGATTTGGATTTGGATAAATTACCTGAGCAAGTGAATGCTATTTTGGAGTCTGCTCCTCAAGAGAGCAGTGAAACAGAGTAGACTGTGGATGAATCCAGCATTGAGGACCCCCTGGAGGCATGCTTTGCTCAGTTTGGAGAGGATTTGGATTTGGATAAGTTACTTGAGCAAGTGAATGCCATTTTAGAGTCTGCTCATCGGGAGAGTAGTGAGACGGAGGAGACCGCAGCACTTGAGCCCCCAAGAAGGAACTTAAGATTTTACCAGACAATCTTAAGTATAATTTCTTAGGTCCAATAGAGTCTTTGCCTGTGATGATAGCTTCAGATTTGGTTGCTGCTCAAGAGGAGAAAAACCTGGTGCTTAATTGGGAGAAGTGTCATTTTATGGTAAAGAAAGGTATTATACTTGGGCACATCATATCTCATCAGGGGATTGAGGTCGACAAAGCAAAGGTGGACCTGATTTCCAACCTTCCACCCCCACTACGATGAAGCAGGTTCGTTCTTTTCTAGGCAATGCAGAATTCTACAGGAGATTTATCCAAGATTTCAGCAAGATCGCCAGGCCCTTGTGCAAGTTGTGAGTCTGGCTGAAGATGTTAAACTTAGTGCTCATGGGAGGTAACCCACATTATATCTTTTATTATTTTTTTTCATTTTTCTTGTTACTGTTTATTTTTAGTATTTTTTGTTTTCCAGTATTACTTTGGTAATTGTTTTTCAGGGACAACGCGTACTTCAGTACAAGTTTGGGGTTATGCTATGAGCCATGCCAGTTTAGCTAGTTCTCCATCTCCCAGGTCAGTTCTTTCCATGTTATTCACACATTGGGGACACTGTGTACTTTAAGTTTGGGGTATGGGAGACACATTCACACACGCTTTGTCCCAGTTTTTTTTTTATATATTATTGAAAAGATAAATGCATGTTCATGATTATTTTGAAATTTTGGTTGATCTAGACAAATACTGTGATGCGATTTCATTAGTGAGCTTAAAATTTTGAACACATGATCGGATAATAGAGTTTTAAAGTTTAGTTACTTACTTTAGACATTTAAGAATTCATATGTTTGATTTAATCTGACATGAGCACATTAGCACATAATTTTGTGAGGGATGACATGTGATTTTCATGTGTATATTTCCATGGCTTAACTGAAACTAGATGACTTGTTGGATGAATACTTTGGCATAGAAAAAAAAGTGAGAAAAAAATGCTCATGATGATCATTAATAAACTTTCCACTGAGTAATTAGACCTCTTGCCTCAGTAAGCAATTAATATTCACATCAAAAGGTGGGAATTTTGCTCATAATGATCATTTATAAACTTTTCGCTGAGTAACTGTACCTCTTACCTCAGTAAGTAGTGAGTGTTCACGTTAAAAGGTGACAATTTTGCTTGGTAGCATTAAGGCCAGTTTAATTTCGTTGCCTTTTTTTACTCGAGTTAGTAAGTCTTTAGGGGTGTCTTTACACCTAATGCCATAAAACCATATGGTTTGGGAGTCGTTGACTCAACACTCGCTACATGGGTCAATTAGAAAGCTTAAGGGAACTAAACATAGCAGAGCCTCATAATAAAAGAAAGAAGAGAATAAAACTATGTAATTGTTGTTCATTCTGATGAGAAATTCTGTGAATCTTGAGACATGGAGACATTGCACATTGAAGTTATTTGGAAGCCTCATCTTTATATGCTAATTCACTTTACACTGAGTGAGACTTGTGACACCTTAGCCTACATTTTGTAAGTAATTAGATTTTAAAATTCCTATTCATTGCGAAGATGGGTTTATATTTTAAGCTTGCTCATGAATAAATATCATGGTTTTGTGTGCTACTTAAATTTTTAGACACTATGAATAATGGAATTATCTTTGTGTTCTTTGTTTTTCATTTAGTTTTTTTCATTTATTTTGTTTTGCTAAGGGACTAGCAAAATGTAAGTTTGGGGGTATTTGATGAGTGCCAAATATTGCATATTTTGGCCCCTTAATTTACATTTGTTAGCTTAGGAATTTGTTACTTTTAGTTGTTTTTTTCGTTGTTTTACAGGTTTACAAGTACTTGGAAAGGAGTTTCACTAAATTGCCAGAATTGCCCTTACAGATCAGTCATTTTTACGGATTAAACTGTATTGATTCAGGAAGAATCAAGAGATGAACTATATATGCTTGGAAAGATCTAGATGTCTATTTTCTAGAGAATTTTACGGCTCGTAAATATGATTTTTCTAGAGAAAGTTATGGCAGTTTTAGTAGACAAATGTCAGGCTGTGCATGATTTCAACGTGGCAGAAGTAATTTTTACATATTAAACTGTACTGATTCAGGAAGAACTAGGAGATGAGCCATATATGGTTGATATCTTGTTGTCTATTTTATGAGGAATTTTACGGCTCGTAAATATGATTTTTCTAGAGAAAGTTATGGTAGTTTTAGTAGACAAAGGTTAGGTTGTGCGGGATTTCAGCGTGGACAGAAGTTTTGAAAGGCATGTGAAGGCTTAAATTTCACATCCCACATCGGTTGGAAACACATTCTATATCCCACATCCCACATCGGATTGGAAACACATTGCACTCATGGAGTTCCCTTATAAAAGCCCAATTTCACTTCATCAAAAAGTGTGCAATTCAGAGGATTTCTGCGAGCAATCTGGGGGATCTCTAAGGCTTTGCTACCAGGGGGAAACACCACACAACAGCTACGAGTGAAATTTCTCTCAATGTATAGTCAGTTTAAATTTATTTCTTTTGAGTTTAAAGTTTTATGTTTAGCCAAAGTAAATTGGATATCCATTGTGATTCTAAAAAGATACATTAGATGTGATTCTAGTTTCAAAACCTATTTCAATAGCACCCTATAGAATGATACCTGTTGAATTGAGAGAATTGAAGGTTCTACTTTAGGAATTGTTAGACAAATAATTGATTCGACCAAGTGTGTCCCCATGGGGAACCTCTGTATTGTTTGTAAAGAAGAAAGATAAAATGATGAGATTGTATAGAGACTATAGATAGCTGAATAAGATCATTATTAAGAACAAATATCATTTATCCAGGATAAATGATTTGTTTGAATTACTGTAGAGAGTGAGGGTGTTTTCGAAGAATAAAATGTTTAAACCATTTCTTGATAATTTTGTGATTGTGTTCATTAATGACATCTTGGTGTATTCTAAGACTAAGGAAGAGCATATAAAATATTTAGAAATTATGTTGGAAATTTTGAGGGTAGAGAGAGATTGTATACTATAATTTCCTAAATATGAATTTTGGCCAAATGAAATAACTTTCGATGTAATATCTAGAGATGGCATAACAGTTGATCCACAAAAGGTAGAGGCAATTTTGAGTTGGGAGAGACCAACTAATGTGATTGAAATTAGAAGCTTTTTAGGGTTGGTTGGTTATTACAGGAGGTTTATCCATAATTTTTCTATGATTGCTGGACCATTGACTAGATTGACCGGGAAGGAAGTGAAGTTTATATGGTCCGAAAAACATTAAAAGAGTTTCCAATTGACCATTGTTGTTCAAGTTTAGTGCCTCCTTCTGGTGATAAAGGATTTGTGGTATATAGTTATGCGTCACATTAGGAGTTAGGATGTGTATTTGAGGCAACATGGGAAGGTAATGGCATATGCTTCTAGATAATTGAGGATTTATGTATGTAGATAAGTTCAGTTGGTATTTTTATATTGTTGTATATATGTGTCGTGCTGGGATTTCAAAAAGGGGCGACATATCTCGGGGGTGGCCAACCCTTGATGGGTCGTTACAGTAGTGCCCTAACCCTGTAGCATGGACGGTCTCCTTTGCTGTAGGGTTGAGGTTGATGTGGAACCTAAGGTCCCTAAATAAGAATATGTTGGTAGTGCAACTAGTGCTACTAGTAGGACTGCTAAGCATACTATTGTAGAGAGGGACGAGTTATGAGAACCCCTAGCCCAAGTATTTGGAAGAATTGGAGAATTGGAGCATCGGTTGGAAGTGCAAGATAGAGAAGCTCCTGAGTTATCTAAAGGTCCAATAAGGACTCTTGAAGAGCAAGGTGTTTGAGTAAGGGAAGAAGATTTGAGAAGGGAAATAAGGGGAGATCTATTTTCCCAGTTTAATATGTTTACACCCCTAGGTTTTAGTAGTGCTACTAACCCTTTGGACACCAAGGAATGGATCAAGAAGATGGAACACCCTTTTAGAGTAATACTAATTATTGAAGTGCAGAAAGTGGCATTTGCATCATTCAAGTTAGAAAGAGAAACATCAAATTGGTGGGAAGATATCTTACCTAGATTGAGTGGAGATATGGATTGACTCTTGGATTGGGAAAGGTTTAAGCAAGTATTCTTTGAGAAGCATTTTCTTGAAACTGTTAAAGCCCAGTTAGAGAAAGATTTTATTCAATTGAAGCAGTATAGCATGTCAGTGACTCGGTATGATAAGAGAATCATTGCCTTGTCTAGGTTTGTCGAGGAGAAGAAGTACAAACGATTTCTTGATGGTTTGAACTATGATATTTGCTCTCGGCTCTCTTGTTTGGAACGTCCCATATATGTGAGGTTAGTGGATAAAGCATTGTAGGCAGAGAGAGGCAGCTTAGAAAGTGTTAAGGAGAGTGGTTATGGATTTGAAATCCAAGATAGCCGTCTTCCATAGAGAAATAGATCAGTTACTCAAGGAGGACAAAATGTACGGAGTAAACCTTTCGTGATGAATCAAAAGCAACAAGATAGGTCAACGACATTAGTTGTTCAAAGTTCGATAGGAGGAAATCAAAGAATTGTAGGTAGTCGGTACCAATGGGAGCTCAGAGTAGAAGAGCAGGTACCCAAGTTAAAGGAGGCTATGCAGTCTCAGGATCAAGTTCCCAAGCTTGTTTCCAATGTGGTCAAGTGGGCTGTTTTTCCCGAAACAACCCTAATGGGTCATGTCATCATTATGGTTTGACTGGACATCGCTTTGGGGATTATCCTATGATGCAGAGTAGTGCATGCTTTGTCTGTAGTTAGAGTGACCATGTGGGTTCATAGTGTTGGTCGAATTTCAAATCACTCTGCAATGCGAGTACTACTGGGGTCCCTGGTAGAGGCCAACCGAGTCGAGGCAGTGGATTTAGAGGTGGTAGAAGCAGGACTCAAGGTCGAAAGACTGTAGTGGGGAGAGAAAATGCAAGTTAGAATCAGCAAAGGCATAGTCAGGTATATACCAGTACCCAACAAGATACCCAAGCTACGCCCGATGTTGTGACTGGTATGGTTTATATTTTCGGTAGAAATGTTAGAATATTGATTGATCCTAGAGTAACTAATTCATTTGTATCTACTTCAATTATGCTATTTGTTGATGTATCTAAAGTATGTTTGGATAACAATTTGATTGTTGAGACTCCCACGCATCACGATTGTACCTTGAAAATTGGAGATATAGAATTTAGGGTGAATTTGTTACTTTTGGATATGAAAGGCTTTGAATTGATTTTGGATATGGATTGGTTAGCCACATATCATTCTTGGGTGGATTGCTTCAAGAAGATGGTGATTCTTAGAATTCCGAGAGAAGATAAGTTTATCTTTAAGGGGGAGCGTAAAAAACTTTCTCATTGTATTATCTCTGTTATTTTAGCTAGGAAGCTATTGAAGAAAGGGTATGAGGGTTTTCTGGCTTATGTAATCAATTCTGATGAAGAAAGTATGAAGATAGGAATGTCTATAATCAAGAACTTCTTAAATGTTTTTCTCGAGGAATTACCTAGTTTGCCACCTAGTAGGGAAGTCGAATTCTCTATTGACCTGAACCCTAGTTCCACTCCTATTTCGAGGGCCCCCTATCAAACGAAGCTGACAGAATTGAAAGAACTCTAAGTTCAATTGTAAGAATTATTAGATAAGCAATTCGTTTGTCCTAATATATTACCTTGGGGAGCTCCAGTTTTGTTTGTTAAGACGAAAGACATGACTTTAAGGATATGTATTGATTATAGGCAATTAAACAAGATTACAATACATAACAAGTGCCCTTTGCCAAGGATTGATGATCTGTTTAAACAACTGCAAAGGGAAAAAGTGTCTTCTAAGATAGACTTGAGGTCGAGATACCATCAGTTGCAAATCAGGGATTCAGATGTACCAAAAATCGTTTTTCGAACACAGTATGGCCATTATGAGTTCTTAGTTATGCCCCTGCAACTGTTGATGAATAGAGTATTAGGCTCTTTTTGGATAAATTTGTCGTAGTCTTCATCGATGATATTCTAGTGTATTTGAAGGGTGAAGAAAAGCATGCTAGACATTCGGAAGTTATATTGGGAACTCTTAGAAAGGAAAAGCTTTATGCCAAATTCAGTAAGTGTAAGTTTTGGTTAAATGAAGTAGCATTGTTGGGACACGTAGTGTCAGAAGCAAGTATGACGGTAGATCCCGAAAAGATCAAAGCGATTTTAGGTTGGGAGAAACCTACAAATGTGACTGAAGTGAAGAGTTTCTTAGGATTGGCAAGATATTATCTGAGATTCATTAAAAACTTTTCCCGGATTCCAATTTCTTTAACTAAGTTGATGAGAAAAAGAGAGAAATTTATATGGCCGGATGATTATGAAAGAAGTTTCCTACTGTTGAAGGAAAAGTTAACAACGACCCTGATGTTAATCCTTTTATAAAGTAATGAGAGGTTTGTGGTCTACAGTTATGCATCACATCAGGGTTTAGGTTGTGTTTTAATGCAACATGAGAAAGTCATGACATATGTATCTCAACAGTTGAAGAATCATGAGAAGAATTACCTCACCCATTATCTAGAGTTAGTAGCAATAGTATTTGCAATAAAAATTTGGATACATCACCTCTATGGAGCTAGTTGTGAGATATTCACGGATCACAAGAGCCTTAAGTATTTACCAACCCAAAATGAGTTGAATTTAAGATAGTGATGATGGACGGAGCTGATAAGTGACTATGACTGTACTATAAATTATCATTTTGGGAAGGCAGATGTGGTGATGGATGCTTTAAGTCGGAAGTCTAGTAGTAAGTTAGTAACTTTGAAAACCTACATTTTAGAACTAATAGAAAATTAAGGAGCTTGGAAGTGAAAATAGAAGTGAATACCAGTGGAGGACTAATAGCTAATATGATAGTGAAATCACCTATGATGGATCGTCTCCTAGATGCTTAGTGTAGAGATGAGGCCTTAGTGTTAATAAAGAAGGAAGTTTTAAAAAGATAAACAAACATACTTCTTAGTTAGAGAAGATGGGATGTTAATGATGGGAAGTTGAACTTGTGTACCTAATGATTTGGAGTTGAAAAAGTAAATTCTGAAAGAAGCTCATGATATTGTTTATTCCATGCACCCGGGAAACAACAAGATGTATAAGGGAGTTAGACAAAAAATTTGGTGGTCGGGACTAAAGAAAGATGTGGCGGAGTATATGTCTCGTTGTCTAGTATATTAGCAAGTGAAGACTGAGCATAAACACCCAGCAGAATTATTATAACCTCTTCCTATACTAGAGTAGCTGTGGGAAAGAGTAACGATGGACTTTATTACTGGACTTCTTCCTGCACAAAGAGGTTTTAATGCTATTTGGGTTATCGTTGATTGGTTATCAAAGTCAACACACTTTCTCCCAATTAAGATAACATGGTTTCCTGAAAGATTAGCAGAGTTATATGTGGCAAAAATTGTGAAACTTCACGGAGTGCCATTAAGCATTGTGTTAGATCACAATGCGCGATTCACATCTAAGAAATTATAAAACTTCACAAAGGGATTCCAACAGGCTATGGGTATCCAGCTGCATTTCAGCACTGCTTCTCATCCTCAAACGGATGGTCAATCCGAGAGGACAATTCAAACTTTAGAAGATATGCTACGAGCTTGTGTTATGAGTTTTACGGGTAGTTGGATGCATACTTACCCCTTATAGAGTTTGCTTACAACAACAATTTTCACACCAGTATCGGAATGGCCCCCTTTGAGGTGCTTTATGGTAGACGATGTAGAACTCTGGTATGCTGGGAAAAATAGATGAGAGGAAATTTTTTGGCCCAGAAGTAGTAGAGTTAACTACCAAAAGGATCAGGCATATACGGGAACACCTAAAGACAGCTTAAAGTAGACAAAAGAGTTATGCAAATAAGAGAAGAAGACCGTTAGAATTCCAAGTGAGTGATCGAGTTCATCTTAAGGTTTCTCCATGGAAGGAGTGTGGAGGTTTGGAGAAAAGGAAAGTTAAGTCCTCGCTACATCCAACTTTATAAAATCATTAAAAGAATTGGGCCTGTGGCATATCGGTTAGCCTTACCCTCAGAACTTGCCCAATTACATGGTATTTTCCATGTGTCGGCCTTGCGCAAGTACATTCCATATGAATCGCATGTTATTCTATCCCAATCCATGGAAGTCTAAAAAGATATTTCTTATGTAGAGACACCGGTAAAAATTTGAGACACTAAGGAGCGAGCCTTACGTAACAAGGTCATTCCCTTAGTGAAAGTACTTTGGAGGAATAGAGGATTTGAAGAGGCTACTTAGGAAAGTGAAGCGGATATGAAAAGTAAATACCTCTTTCTTATTAACAAGCTCAGATTAGTTAAATTTTGAGGGCAAAGTTTTTATTAAAATAAGAGAATTGTAGAGTCTGTCTCTTTCTATTAATTTAATTATTTAGTGGCCTATTAAAGTTAAATGTTGTATGTTTATTTTTGAGACCTTAATAATTAGTGATGAGTTTATTGGTTGGGGACTTCTAAGAAAAAGTTTAATTTGGGGTCTAATTAGAATGTTAAGAGGTTTCAAGTGGGCAAGGTATAACCTAGCCATTTTATTTTGGTGAGTAGTATAAATAAAAAAAAAGGATGAGAGATTTCTTCATTTTTCAATTCTTTTCTTTTTCCTTTCAAGACAAAATCTAGCTTTCTCTTTTCTACTCTTTTTTCCTTTGATTTTGGTGAGTTCAAGTGCAAAGATCTCAAGTAAGTTGTCTTCATTTCATATCTCTCAATATTCTTTAGGTTTTGTTTCAAGATTTTGGATTTAAATTGTGTTCAAGAAAGGATTCAAGAAAAAGTTAGGTTTTTGGATTTAAGAAAAGAGTTTTGTACTTGATTGTGGATTTGAATATTCTAACTTGAAATATTTGCTATGGGTAATGTAGAAAATTGATTTAAGGTCTTGGAAAACTTATGTTTCAAAAGGGTTTGAAATTTTATAAAGGTTTGATTTGGTTTTCAAAAGGAAAAAAAAAAATTTATTTTTGCCAATTTCTGAGCTTCAGACCTCAAGACAGTCAACTGTCACGATTGCACAATCGACAATGGAAGAGGCAGAGAGTTCAGGTCCTTAACACAGTCGACTATGCAAATTAGACAATCAATTGTGCTTTTCTTTCCGAGAGCCCTCAATCGATTGTGTAGTTAAACAGTCGATTGTAAAACTCTTTAGAGATCTCATAGTCAACTGTGGAGTTAAATAGTCGACTGTGAAACTCTCTGGAAGTCTCACAATCAACTATGCAAGTAAGACAAGCGACTGTACAACCCTGTTTTCAGATTTTAACATCAAATTTATCCTTTTCTTTCATGTCACAAGTCCTTAAGGATAATTAGACGAATTAAGTAGTTGATCTTGATTTCTTAACTCGAGTAATTAGTGTGTAATTGTATACACCTCGGAAGTTGATTTTAGTTGATGAATTCTTTAGGTGTGTTTGAGGAACATTCTAAGGGCAAGGAGGTGATTCGAGAGTGAAGGCTTAGCCTCGAAGGTGCGTATCACCTTACTAATCTTGAATGAAATTAAAAGTTTAGATTATAAATGTTAGTAAGAACTTAAGCATTTTACTTATTATAAAATAAAAGATTTAAGGATCATGAGATGTATGTAGATAATACTTGTGTATTAAAAATCTATACATTTGGGGGATGTTGAATATAATTAGTTTATGAAATGTGTATTCAAAGGTTATATTACCAAGAATACTTTGTATTCGTTGTATTACTTTTGTTGTTATCGTGTAATGTGAAATGAATGGATTTATATAGTGGTTATGTAAATTCCACCCGGTAAGGGATAAGGAGGAAGTACTAGTGTGTTAAACGTTATAACTCCACCCGGTAAGGGGTAGGGAGGAGATCCTTGTTACGGGAATGTGGAGACCTCGCTCGGTAAGGGGTAGAGAGAGGATTTAATTTATTTAAATAGGAGACATCTCGATATTCATGAACTACCCAATTGAAAGGGTAAAGAATTGAAGTGATTGAAGGAGTGTTTTATGTTGTATCATATATAATTCTTGAGTAGTATATTCACAATCCACAAGCCTTATGAATTGCTATATATTGTATTAAGAGATAATTATACAAAATCTGATTATGTACTAAACTACACGTAAGGGGTTTTAAATGAATTTCTTCGATTACTCTGAGTAATATGAAAAGCTCAGCCCCTCCTTCTTACTAATTCAGGAAGATCATTCGAGGACCTCGAACCTTAAGTGACGAAGCAAGGAAGAGAAGTCTCTAAGTGGGTCCATGTGCTGACATCCTCGTCCAATCCTTTTTGTAATAGCAGTTTAGTATTTTGTACTAAATTGTATATTTTGAAGCTTACTTCTCACGAGACATCCTTTTGTAAAGTTAAAGGATTGTATTATAGATCAAAGTTGTACTTACTTACTTACTATGATATACATATATTATCTTACGTTTGTGTTAGACTCTATTCATATTATAATTGTCCAAGTGCTCAATTCTGAAAAGCACGGATGCCGTCTCGTGTAGGGCCCGCTCAGGATGGGTCATTACAATAGAGGACTTAGGGGAAATGAGTAGGATAAGAGAGACCGATAATGAAAAGATGCAAATGAAGATGATGAGAAAATTGATGAGTGATATAGTGCTAATAGATTTGATGATGGGATGGAGAATTTTACCCAAATTGGAGATTTGTTGGGTTTTGGCTCAAATCTTCACGAGGAAGGAATCCTATTTGGTTTAGGAATTTTTTTTATTTTTATAGAATTGATTCAAGTAACACACATAGTATCTCTCTCAAATTGGGTCGACAGGAATGTACATTTAGATTGATGCGATTTATGAATTTTGCCCTAATGTCTTTTTTCTTTTTCTGCAAATAAATGACCAAGTAAATGAACCAATGCATAAGTTTACTCTTTTAACTTACAAAAGTCTTAAAATCTAAAAACTAATCTTCTTGAAGTTTTAGATCTTCTTTGATGCTTTGCTTCTAGTAAAGTTTTTAGGATTGGTCAAGAACTTATTTTCATGTGTATAATGATATGAAAATCTTTACATCATTGGGTTGATTGACCAAAGATCACTGTATTTATGTATAAATAAAAAAGATAATGATCATCTTCATTTGAAAATTGAAATAATGTCATTACCACCACATATATTTGATGACAAAACCGCAAAATATAGATGACAAATATTAGTAATCCAACGTGAACAATTATTATTAGATGGTCGTACGGATAACCTGATATGATTGTCCTACTTAATAATTTCTCTCATCAATTACCTCCCAAAAAAGAAAATCAATCAAACCAAATCATATTTCCTTTCTAATTTTTCTAATCTTTTTTCTTCAACCCTAAATTATTGTTGCTAAGTTTCACACTAAATCACGTTGTGCTTAATCCTCGCTGCTCTTTGGATCCAAACCTTAAATTGCTAGGGCAAGAAAAAGAACTTGATGATTATTAAACAACTCAATCAACGAAACCATCACTGGAAACCATCGAAGGACATGCAGTTTGTGGTAATGGATGCAACCCATCCTCGCTATTACATGGACAATGTTTTGGGCAATCCTTTCCCATGGATGCCCACATTGTTCTGAGGATAATGATTTAAATATTGTTGATTGCAACTGCAAATAAATATAAAACCCATTCACTTGACCAATTAGAGAAATAAATAAATAGAAGTAACTGGTGATTTGATTTGATTAATTTTTTTTTTGAAGTAATCAATGGTGAGGCTGTTTTGAAAAAAAAACAAATAAAAAACCCAATAAATGAAAAAGATAGTTTTGTACAATCACATTTTAAAAATGAAATTTATTTTGATTTTAAAATTTTACACTCCGATAATATCGTCACTCTAAAAAATATTATTAATTATATATTTTTGGTAAATATGTATAAACATCTTTTTAATAAGGCCGCTTCAATTGAACAAAAATTCTACATTTGTGCCCAATTTCTTGGTAATATAGTATACACATGTTAGATTCAAATATTCAATGTCGCCTATTTTAAGCTTGAGTCAACATTTTTGAGTTTTGAGGGAAAAAAGTTGTTTTAAATTTTACTAAACTTTTCTTCTTTTTTTTTCTCAAGATGAGATCTGATCATGATCCAACCCAATGATTCATGGTGTGCCATCAGAATTGTTATTAATAAAAAAATTATAATCATTGGCCCAACAATATTGATGGCTATGGTCAATTATTGGAAAACTTAGATCCTTATATGAGATATTTACATGTGTTAACACATCGCCTAATTTTATAATTTGTACCCTAAAAAGTAGGTTGTCCAAACAACCTTTTAAACCTAACCAAAAGCGAC
This sequence comes from Bretschneidera sinensis, assembly GCA_023935145.1. Classification (NCBI taxonomy): domain Eukaryota; kingdom Viridiplantae; phylum Streptophyta; class Magnoliopsida; order Brassicales; family Akaniaceae; genus Bretschneidera; species Bretschneidera sinensis. Next base: position 114,703,235 of record CM043700.1, read on the forward strand.
CTTACAAACACGTTTGCGGCATACACCGGCCTTACTATGGGCCTTCCTCCCATGGTCCACAACATGTGGTCCCTGCCTAATTAGTAATGATGAGGATGATACTCAAGAGAAGAATCTACATATGATATTATTAATAATGCACTTTTGTATTTGTTTTTTTTTTTTAGCTGTACAAACTTCACAGCTCATGCTTGATGCTGCCTCCACACTCTTTTGGTCCTTTAAGATTTATAATTTTAAAAATGCTTTTCTTTCTCTTCTCTACCAAAAGTTTTGCCACAGCCTTCGTTTTCAATTATAAACCTATACTCCAGTTGATAGGAACCCGAAGAACAAGTTTCTAGTAGTACTATATTAATGGAAGATTATATATAATAAAGTGAATGATTAGTAAAATTTCAATAATGCATGATAAGGTGTTAATTAAGAGAAATTAAACACCATATTCTCTGATGAATCTAAATGAAGCATGCATGTAAGAGAAGTAATCATCATCAGCGTTGTTTTGACATTTGCTTAAATAATACTTAAAAGTTTTAACGATTGAAGTTGTATTTAAGTAATTTTCAAACGAAACCTATCATATTTTTTCGAAATTAAAACATAGAGGTTAAAACTGAAAACAATTATGTTTGTTATTCGATGCAACTCATTGTAAATTCTCATGTCATTGATGTTTCATCAGAGAAGTTTCATTAATTAGTGGTCAATGTGAAAAATGATGCAACTGTAAATCTGTATGATACATATATAAAAAACAAAAATAGGTTTCAAAAAACACAAACTACAGGTTCAACCATCAAGACCAAGGCTCATCATAACTATTCAAGGTAGAATAAATTGACAACTTGAATCTCTTATGAGTGGAAGAGCTGTTTCTAAAACTGTAGCATTAATCATACCAAAATCTGTGTATTGAAATTTGATCATAAAGAAAATATTTCATGGTTAAAAGGAAAAGGAATATGATGAGTTTGGTAGTTGAAAAACTTTGGGTACTTCATCTAATCTTGTTTATAAAATTGAGAGCAAGACTAGATAATGCATATCTTTTCACGTTTGTACGCTAACAAAGACCTTCATTATTCATGTCACAATAAATTTTAAATCTTTCAGCTCTTGCTATGATCCTTTTTTTCTGTCATTGCAACCCAACTCTATCCAGTGGCAGTGACAAGAAATTCTATCTACACCCATGCAAACCATCATTTTTGCATCTAGTAAAAATTTTAATGATAACTGTGAGTTATCTTCGTTGATAACATTTATATAATTATTATTTATTTTATCAATGAAATTACTTAATAATTATTAATAAAATTTTCATCAAATATAAAAACCACTTCATTGATTATCTATTTGCTTATTTGACTTTTCCTTCTTTGCCTTTTTCTTTCTGCTTCTTTTTCCTGGCATTGATTTTAAAAACCACTTCAGTATATGGATATGATGAATCTATTTGCTAGCATGATATATAAAACAATTACTTTTTAGGCTCTTACATTGCTTAGTTTAATACTGTTAGTCATAATAGCATTCTTAACGAGTGTCTATTAGATTTGGATCATATTTATTTTATTTAATTGTTGTGTCATATTTTTATTAGACTTAATATTCATAAGTCTATGTATTAGGTCAACTGTATTCTTTTCAATCAATTAATAAAACAGATAATTCTTTCAATTATTTTTTTCATTGTATCAGAACAAAATCTCTATTGAGATCCGAAATAAATTTTTTAAATTTCTTTCCAAAAAATATTGGGCACTGTTCATCAAGCACTATTTATCAACACTGTTCATACATACTGTTCATCGACGATGAAAATTTGATAGGGAAAAAAAAACACCAGACCGGATCACAAAATCTTCTTCGACCCGACTTTAGCTTCGACCTCCTGTTTGGTTACTTGATTAGTCTTGTTTGGTTACTTGGACAAATATGTTTGGTTACTTGATTAGTCATATTTGGTTACTTGATTAGTCTTGTTTGGTTACTTGGACAGATCTATTTGGTTGCTTGATTAGCACTTGTTTGGTTCCTTGGACAGATCTGTTTGGTTACTTGATTAGCACCAACACCTGTTTGGTTCCTTGGTTAATAACTTGTTTGGTTACTGGATTATTTTGTTTGATTATTGGAATTTTTTTCCAAAAAAAAAATATATGCTCCCCTCTCTTTCCTTGTCACTCTATCTTCCATGAGGAAGAAATTTTTTTATAGAATTTCACAATGGAATCCAAGACTATCGCTGGTGTGTCTCCCCATCCAAGTCTTCATATTAACACTTCATTTGGTCGTGGTGGTAATTTTGCTCGTCAATGTACGTAATGCCATCGTTTTGGACATACACAGGAGACGTGTTGGAAGTTAGTTGGTCATAGTCGAGGTTCACTTCGTCAATGTATGTACTGTCATTGGTCCGAGCATACTCGAGAGACATGTTGGAAGTTAGTTGGTTGTCCTATGGTTGCTAATAATATGACTTTTGATTCTATTAAGTATGAACTTACCTCAAATTTCGTGTCTTCAACTTCTCTAACGATTTTCAAATATGAGTATGATGAGTTCTTACAGTATAAGGCAGCCAACCAAACATCTTCCTTGACTACCCTTTCCACCCAAAAATGTACATCAAAATCTTGTCTATCATCTAGTAACTCTTCATCTAGACCTTGGGTCTTTGACTCTGCAGCTTCTAATCATTTGTCAGGTACCACTGATGTTTTCTCTAGTTTTTATCACTCTTCGTCTTTGCCTGATATTACTCTTACTGATAGATCTAAAACCACTACTAGTGGCATTGACACTGTGCACCCTAGTTCTTCTATGTCTTTATTATCCGTACTTTATTCTCACTTTTCTTAGTATAATTTGATATTTATCAGTCAGCTTACAAAACGTCTTAATTGTTCTGTTACCTTTCTCATTAATTCTGTTCTTATCAAGGATTTGAAGACAAATAAGACAATTGATGGAGGGCATGAATCAGGCGACTTATATTACTTTGATCCTATCCCATCACCCATTGCTTGCTCGATTGATGTGTCCCTACTTCAGGTACATTGTCATTTTGGTCATTTGTCTTTAGAGAAGCTGAAAAATTTAGCTCCTACTTTGAGTCATGTTTCGTCTTTAGAATGTGATTCGTGTCAATTGGGTAAGCATCATCATATGTAGTTTCTTTCCTGAATTAATAATCGTGTGTCTAGTCCTTTTATGTTAGTACATTTTGATATTTGGGGTCAAAGTCGAATGAGTTCTAAACTTGAATTTCGGTATTTCGTTACCTTTTGTGGATGATTATTCTAGGCTTACCTAGCTTTATTTAATGAAAGACCGTTCTGAGTTGTTTGCTATTTTTGTGCCTTTTATGCTGAGATAAAAACTCAATTTGACATATCTGTTAAGATTCTCCGTAGTGACAATACTCGTAAGTATTTTTCTTAGCCTTTTACAACATTTATTTATTTCATATCATGTCCCCAAATTGTTTTGGAGTGATGCCATTATGACTACATGTTACTTAATCAACCGTATGTCATCCTCTATTCTTGATGGTTAAACCCCACACTCTATGCTATTTCCTAGAGATGTTATTTTTCACTTATCTCTCCGTGTCTTTGGATCTGTTTGTTTTGTTCATTAGCTCCGTCCAGGAGTTGATAAACTCGATCCCCGCTCTATAAAGTGCATTTTCTTAGGCTATTTTCGTACACAGAAAGGTTATCGTTGTTATATTCTCTCATTACAAAGGCACTTTGTTTGTACCGATGTTACATTCTTTGAGTCTACTCCATATTACTACAAGTCACATTCTATCTCAGATTTAGCTGATTCATTTCCTTTTCCATTACCTGTTCCCATGCCCCTTACACAGTCAGATGCTCTTCTATTAGTCTCTTCGTCATCTGCCATACCGTTGCAAGTTTACTCTCGCCGTCCACAACCTTCCACCTTTGCTGCTTCACCAATTACTCCCTTGTTGGCAGATCCTGATCCTTCTTCATCATCTGAGGATGATCATCCTATTGCTATCCGTAAAGGTAAACGTTTATGTACTACTCATCTAATTGCTAATTTTGTGTCTTATGATCATTTATCTCCTTCATATGCTTTGTTTATTGCTTCGATCTCTTCTGTCTCTATTCCTAAGTCTATTATAGATATTTTGTCTCATTCTGGGTGGAAAGCAACTATGGATGAAGAGATGCATGCTTTAAGTACTAATGATACATGGGACTTGGTTTCTCTTCCATCTGGGAAATCTATTGTTAGTTGTCACTGGGTATATACTATAAAGGTTCATCCTGATGGTACTATTGACGGATTAAAAGCCCGCCTAGTAGCAAAATAGTATACACAAGTATATGGTATTGACTATGCTGAGACATTCTCTCTGGTGGCGAAAATTACGTTTGTAAGTGTGTTTATCTCTCTAGCAGCTACTTTTAATTGGTCTCTACATCAATTGGATGTCAAAAATGTGTTTCTAAATCGTGATTTGGAAGAAGAAGCATACATGGAGCAACCACCCAGATTTGTTGCTCAAAGGTAGTCTGGGTTAGTATGTCGATTAAAGAAATCTCTATATGACTTGAAACAATCTCCTCGAGCGTGATTTGGTCGGTTCAGTGAAGCAGTAATTAATTTTGGGCTCAATAGATGTGGTGTAGATCATTCTGTATTTTAAAAACACAGTGAGGTAAGTAGGATATTGTTGATTGTATTTATGGATGATATTGTGATAACAGGAGATGACAAAGAAGGCTTCTAGCACTAAAACAATTATTGAATACTAAATTTCAGACAAAAGATTTAGAGGAATTGAGATACTTCTTGGGTATTGAGGTTACTAGATCTCGTCATGGTGTTTCTCTATCTAAGCGTATATACGTTCTTGATTTGTTGACTGATACTGGAATGTTAAAGTGTAAGCCTATAGATAGTCATATGGATCCCAAAACAAAACTTGCAGTTGATCAATGTGACTTATTATCTCATCCAGGGCAATATAGGTGTTTGATTGAAAAATTGAATCATTTGACACTTACTAGACCTGATATTTCATTTGCAACCAATATGGTTAGTCAGTTTCTCGATGCTTCACGAACTAGTCATTGGGATGCTGTTATTCGAATTTTGAGATATCTTAAGCGTGCTCTTGGTCGTGGTTTACTTTATCAAAATTCTAGTCATGCTCAAATTGAAAGTTATACTGATGCAAATTTGGCCGACTCTTCATCTGATAGAAGGTCCACTACTGGATCTTGTGTGTTTGTTGGAGGCAATTTAGTATCGTGGAAAAGTAACAGGCAAACTATGGTTTCTATATCAAGTGTTCAAGTGCTGAGATATAGAGCAATGACGTATACTACTTGTGAGATGATTTGGCTAAAGTAGTTGTTAGCGGAACTCGAGATTACCCAATCAAGTTTCATGAGCTTGGTGTGTGACAATCAAGCAGCTATTCATATTGCAAATAATCCAGTGTTTCATGAGAGAACTAAACATATAGAAGTTGATTGTCATGTTGTTCGAAAAAAAACTTCTACAAAATATGATTAGTACCGTACATGTGAAGTCGACAGATCAGTTAACAGATTTATTTACAAAACCATTGGATCGAGTTCAATTTATTTGTAATAAATTGGGTGCATATGATATCTACACTTCAACTTGAAGGTGAGTGTTGAGAGTCCTAATATGATTTTTAATGAGTATCCTAGTAGGCTTGGATCATATTTATCTTATCTAATTGTTGTGTCATATTCCTATTAGACTTAGTATTCATAAGTCTATATATTAGATCAGGTGTATTCTTTTTAATCAATCAATAAAACAAAGAATTCTTTTGGTTCTTTTTTTCAACAAATACAAACTACTAAAACATAACTTTGGTATTCCTAGTCCAAGATTGCACTTTGCAATACTGCTATCTAATTATCTTTTGTGTGCATTGCTCAGCAAACCAATAAGAACCTAAGATTGTACTGAAGAACAAATGTGAACAGCCATAAGATAAATTTGATCCAAGACATATCCAGAACACTAATCAATGAATTTGCAAAGTCTAAGCCAACAAATCTTGGTTCCAGAAGTGAACCAATCAGAAAAGTGACCCCTTAAAAGACACAAGTAACCAAAGAGACATCCTTAGAAGTTCCAGAGGCATGCATTTACAAACATTAGCTTTAATTCTGTTAAGAGCCAAAACCATGCAGAACTTTTAGTACATAAAACAATGGTCAACCTAACTTTAATTAGTTTATTGTCATTCAAAAGCATTGCACTCACTACAGCAAACAAATTGGTTCAGATCAAGAGGTTACCCTGCCTTGCTTAGCTGCGTTAAATGAATTAAAAAGATTCCTGAAACAAACAAAATGACGGAAACATTACCAATTTGCCAAGTAGCAAATAAAGTTCAGGTGCTACTGGCCAAATCTAATGAATTTCATGTTAAAAATGGACCAGAAGAATATGCTTGCATGTGCATCGTGGTATGTCCACTCACCACTTGTCTTCATGGCTGAATCAAAACAGAAAAAACTACAACCCGCAACCCAGTGTTCAAAAACCTTTGCAGAGGCACATTTGACCACAGAAATTACTATTATCTAGTCACCCATGCTACACTAACTACTGAGCAACATAAAATTGCACTTTTATGCATATTTAGGGCATACTTACCGAGCAGATTGCAAAAAAGTACAAAGGGATGTGAAGTCATCGAGCCGACCATTCTTCTTATGATCAAAGCTCTGAACAATAAAAGGAAGAAATCAAAATTTTCAAATTGATCAGACTCTGCAAATCTCAGATATGTGCAATGTAGCTTGTAGTCATTCAATATAATTAAATATATGTTGCAGCAGACCAATCCAGATATAATGGAAGGAAAAGCTCAATAAAGGATTCCTAAGTAGCAAAGCTGAAAGGTTAAAGGACTACTAAAGGCTACTGCTTCTAAGAATTTCTGGGGAATGAGTTGCACTTGAAATCAAAAAGAAAAATACAAAATGATTACTGCTAGTGGCTTAACAAGATAAAAATTATAAGGAAGCAACATCAGCAAAAACCCATGTCACTAACAACAAATAATTTATTCTTCCTTTTCATAAGCAACAACATATAATTTATTCAGAAGTTAAGACAATATGTATACTTTGATGTAGCTCCATGTAAGCCATCAACTACATATACTCTAGTAACTCCTAGAATTTTGTTGCCTACGTAACTTATTAATTAATCTTCTATAATGCAAGGGTCAAACAAAGTTCTTACCATGTCTTCACCCCTAAACAAACACACTCTCAACTAGGTTTCTAATCACTTGGTACTGCTGCAAGTAATGGTCCAGCCTTGATGATGGATCTTGGCTCCTGATCTATAATTGATAGTTATTTTATTTCAATTGGCATTTAACAGTGATAAAGCTTGCTTTATTGATAAATTTTTTAGCGCTTCAAATCCCCAGTTGAGAGTGTTTGTATGCTTAGGGGTGAAGACATGATAAGCACTTTTTTATCCATCTCAACTTTGTGTTGTTTGTATATAACAATAGTGCTGTGATTTTCAACAATATCTGAATTTGAATAGCAAAAAGGATGAGTCATTATAAGCATCTCCAGCTAAGCAAGCTCATTTCCTGGGCAGGCATGCACTCCACTCCCAAATGGCATAAGTGTATAGGGCTTTGGTGCAACCTAATGGAAAGTCAATGTATTTCTCAAACAGAGAAACGCCCATAACCACAAACACAATGCCAAAATCATAGAAGACTGCTTTACACTTGAGCGCAAGCACAATTTTGTTTTTCTTAAACAAAATATTAGAAAAATAGAAGACACGCTAACGAAAAAACGTATTGACCAACTTATACGTCAAATCTTGAAGAATCAAACGTATTGACCAACTTGGCAATGATAAATAAACTTTACATCAAGTAATTAAATGTCTCACTTTTCAATGCAAGTAGTAAATCATGGCTTACCTGCAAGGACAGTGTTATTACCTTATAAGGGATTAAAATGTTCCTAGTTTGTGACCAACACGACTGGTTGCCTTCATCATTCATTAATTTCCGAATCACCTTCTGTTCTGCCTACAAAGACCGCATCAATGTTAATTAATTCACCAGTACTGTATCATTGGCATTAAATCCAGTTATAAAGGCAAGAAATGGAATTAATGAGAGGGACTTGTTCTAGATTTCGCAGATGATAATTTGGCTGGTTACGACTATAGATCTTACCTTAACAGCCTCTAGAAGTTTCGAGTTGTCATGGAGGTACTTGACAATCCATGTCATGACATTGGCTGTGGTGTCTTGAGCAGAAAATAGAACTTTAATGATGTTATCCGCAATTTAATGATCGCTTAGAACCTTTCCTTTTTCACCTTTGGAGTTCAATAGACAACCCAACAGATCCTTTTCAAGCAACCTTTTCTCCTTTCTCTCACAAATAATGTCATTAAGAATCATGCTTAGCCTCTTCTTTGCCCATTAGGAATGCACTGAAAGGAAATACAGAGAGAACTGTTACTTGAAAGATCAACTTCAAAACTCTTTATTAGTATACCAAAAAAGAAAGGCAATAAAATCACGAAATAAACTTAAATGTGATTGCTGATGTTATAACATTTTGCTTACCAGTAACGCCTTTTTGTAGTATATGACATCTGATAGAAGTTCACTATGGATTTGTATACAGATGAAACTCTTCCTATCTCATAATACAAAGGTTCTTAAACTTAATTCAATATCATTACTAGGGAATTATATATTCAAGAAAACAAATCAAGTGACAAAATGACAGTTTATCTGCACCAAATAAATAAAGTCATGAAAGCCTTACCTTGAGATCAATCTCAATCTTTGCTACTTGAACCTGAATGTTATCCACAATCTCCCTCAAAGAAACTTATCAAACATTAGACACACACACACACATATATATGATGTAGCACAAAAGGGAAAGAAGAAGAAACCAGTCTACCATGGAGATGAAGGGAAATCATTGTAATTCACTTAGTTTAATCAAATATAAAAAGAGTGTCCAATAACTGAAATACAATAGGTATTTACACTGACCAAATAACTAAACCCTAACAAGGACTCTACATAAATTAAGACTCTGGAACAAAACAAAATATAATAAAACTAGGCCCATGATGCTTTGCGCGTGTGGCCCCTCGAAAACACACAGGCCAAACCCGGCTGGGCCTACTGATCCCCATCAATTCTCCCCGGCTGAGAAAAACTCAACTCCAACGAGTGTTGCTGCTAGTACTGCTCCAACAGATGTGGATCAAGACGCCTAAGCTCCTCCTCAGTAATTCACGTAGCATCTGAAGAAGAGTGCCCCTCCCACTGAACAAGATAACGTTGAAAGCTACCAAATGGAGAAACGACTGTTTGATCGTCCATAATGTACACAATGTGATCTGCTATCCTCAGCGGCGATATAGGGAGCTGAGGCACAGGTGCATAAACAAGTCCCCCTGTAGACAACCCTGCAGGCAACTTGGGAGGCTCAAAGGTATCACGATAAGGAAACAAGTCCACATTGAATACTAGACTAATATTCATATCAGATGGCAAGTCAAATAAATACGCATTAGATCTGTTATAGTGTTGAGAGTATTAGGGTTTAAGGGTATTGATGTAATTTCATAATATTAAGTTCTCTATATATATGACTACTAACCTTAGGGTTAGTAACCAGTTTACTGTTAACTATCTCTCTATTTTCTTTCTTTCTCGAAACCCTAATCACTGTCTAAACCCTAAACACAAACGTTAACATGGTATCAGAGCTCATGGTTTGGGACCCTGGTGGTATTCTTAGGCAAACCAAAGGAAAGAAATATATATAGCTAGGTTTAGATTCTACTTTTAGTTTCTATTATGTTTTTTCAACGAATTTCTCGACGCTCTTCAAGTGTTTTTCCTCTTCTCCAGCAACTTTTGTTTCGTCTCCAACAGGTTCAATTTTCTTTCTTTCCGGTGAGATTGTGACATCCTGTTGCCGGTCATGAGTCCCCTGTTATGTGTGGTGATGCTGTGTGAAGAAAAGAAAGTTTTTGGCTTTTGTTTATGTGTTGACCTGACCCGGATCCAAGTCAAATTTGCCCATCGACACAATCCAACCCGTTTTGTGGATTCAGCCCATATAAAGCAGCTCGTTCCAGTCTGTTTTGTTGTCTTATTGACCCCTAAGTGGAGGGTCTTGTTTGTCCGATGTCCCCGGACCTTGTTCATAGATCGTGTTGATCCATTATCGTTAGGTGGTACCGACAGGGTGACCTAACTATTGTCTTGGGCCTAGTTGCCTCGAATTGTTATGAGTTTCGCTGTTATTTGGGTTTGAATTTATTTGTAACATACTGGATGGGTATCGTTGTAACAAGTTGGAGTATGCTCCAACTTGAGGGGGAGTGTTAGAGTGTTGAGAGTATTAGGGTTTAAGGGTATTGATGTAATTTCATAATATTAAGTTCTCTATATACATGACTACTAACCTTAGGGTTAGTAACCAGTTTACTGCTTACTATCTCTCTATTTCCTTTCTTTCTCGAAACCCTAATCATTGTCTAAACCCTAAACACAAACGTTAACAAGATCCAAGTTTAAGAATGATATGAAATGGTCAAATAGCCCTAGCATGCAATTTTTAAAAGAGTTTTTAGGGTAATGCTTTGGCCAAATACGAACCATGACATAATCACCCTCGTTAAACTCTTTATCACTACGATGAGCATCAGCACGAATTTTATAATTTTCATTACTCAATGCAATTTTACATCGTATCTCGCCATGTAGGTCTCAAATGTGGGAAGCAAATGACTCAACTGACTCAGAAGGTCAGGAATCAAGTGGTAAAGGAATAAGATCAACAGGCTGGCGAGGTGAATAACCAAGAACAATTTCAAATGGGCTTTTACCAGTAGACTTATTGACAGAACTATTGTAAGCAAACTCTGCAGTAGGTAACAACAATTCCCAATTACCCAGCTTATCCCAGGCAAGACACCTAAGCAGATTTCCCAAACTTCAATTAATAACCTCAGTCTCACCATTGGGATAAAAGGTATAACTAAACTTTAAGCTTGTTCCAAAAAGCTTCCAAAGTGTCTTCCAAAAATAGCTCTTAAACTTAACATCCCTATCACACACAATAGGAGTGGGCAACAGATGAAGTCAAACAATCTCTCTAAAAAACAGTTTAGCCACATGAGTCGTCAGTTGTCTTTTTCTAGCCTTAGTGAGCAGACAAGTGCGACATTGTGACACAATCCTACCCACATCCCTTTTCATGGAGGGCCAATAGAACCTATTATCCTCAACAAGTCCCTAGGTCTTATCTTTCCCGAAATGACTAGCTAGTCCTCCAGCATGCAACTCCCACACTAGAAAATCTCTAAGTAAAGAACGTGGAATACATAATCTAGACCCGCAAAACAAGTAACCATCCCTAAGCATGAAATCAATATAATCTTAACGGCTACCATCACAAATCTCTTGAAAGATAATACCAAAATCAGGATAAGTATAATACTCATCCTTTACCCTATCAAATCCAAGCACTGAGACACTCATGGACAGTAGTAAGGCTACAACCCGAGTCAATGCATTAGTCGGCTTATACTCCACACCTGCACAATGATGAAGAACAATGGCGTACTCTTGAAGAAACTCTACCCACTTGGCATGCCTACTGTTAAGTTTCCTATGGGAGCTAAGATATCTCAAAGCCTGACGTACAAACTCCTCACGTAGCAAATAGTACCTCCAACAGCGAAGGGCTTGCACAACAGCGTAAAACTCCTTATCATAGATAGAATATCTCTGTTTAGCCTCATTGAGTTTCTCGCTAAAGTATGCAACAAGATGATTGATGGAGATCAGGCCCAGCCAAGTTTGGCCTGAACCTATTCTAAGAGCACCCGAAAGATATCTTGGGCTTAGCCATTAGTAGTTATTTTATTTATTTATTTTAGAGTCCTTTTTTTTACGTAGATTCCATTGTAAGGATTATTTTATTTGTTTAAGAGTCCTCGTGTTTATAGGACTAGTTAATTGTCTAGTATAAATATTTGGTTGTATTTCATATTAGAAACACTTTTGATATTGAATAAAATAGTAAGATCAGATTTCTTTCATTCTCAGGGTAGCCTGGTTTTCTTTTCCAATCCCAGGATTGCCTAGCTTCTTCTCTCTTAAAGTCGTTCTACATCAATTTTGGTATCATAACCTAAAACAGATTCCAAAAACATCTTACAAATCTGTCCAAACCATCAGCAACCACATCCAAACATATCCCAAGCCAAACAGTCACCTAAACAAGATTTGACCAACTTCCGATCACTGCCCACCTTCACCCGCCAACTCGCCACCCTAAACAGACCAGAACATGAGGTTTTTAGGTTCATTCGCCACGCGCCGCCCACCGTCGTAGCCACGTGCCACTGCCAAAGCTGCATTAACGCCAAACCAATCACCTTGCCAAGATCGGAGCCTGTCGATCTACCTATTCCAGGTGTCCACGCGTCATTATCTTGGTCAAATCCCAGCCAAATCCCATAAACACCACCACACCCCACCTTCACCGATCTCCACATCCGGCCACTCTTCCACCGAGCCGCCACCACCACCACCACCTTGGTCGCCAACTTCAAGCGACCCTAACCCAAAGAGGCCAACCCTGTCGTCGTCGTTCGATAGCCGCCGTGACCACCGTCAACGCCAAAGTCGCACAATTCTTCTGCTTTGTTTCTATGCTTTTATGACAGTAGCTTAATAGTTAATTTTTATCTATATTTATATTTTTTTTTACCAAAAAAAGAAGCAAAACAAAATCCTTAGTTCCCTGGACTTTTGTTTGACCAGGATGTTAGTCTCCATATTTTTTTACCCTTTGTATCTTTATTCTTGTAGATTTATCCCATTATTGGAGAATTATTTTGTCTCTTTCAGAGTTGATTGCATGTGTTCGGATTGTAAAGCTTGGAACCAACTCTCGTGTCAGCCATTGAGGTAAATTGGACTTCAAGACAAGTACGAGTATTCAATTGATACTATTTTAATACTTTTATCTTTTAGTCAATCAGTAATTAGAATTTAGATCCAAAAAAAAATAATTGGTTCTTATTAGGTTTTTTTATCTTTGTTGTTGATCATCGTTGAAGTTGTAAGTTAATTTACTTGTTTCTTTTGAATCGGATTTCGGTTATCCCTTAGTTTCCATTAAACTAGTCCTTCTAAAAAAATGACCTTCAAAGACTTTGATGAGAAACATGTAAACTTAATAAAGCGGTTCAATGCTTTTGAAATTAAAGTAACCCATCGAGTCCAAACCATAGAGACAGAATTGACCACTTTACAAGGCGAGGTAAGCAAACTCAATAGTTAGCTGAATACAAATCACAATGTGGTGCTTAGGGCCTTAACCTCTTTCTACAAACAACACACAGGATCAGGTGTAGCAATCCAGGATCCAATTACTAGTCAGGATATTATAGGGGCACCCCGGATGTCCCCACCCGGGGCATTACCATTAAAGAGCCCACTTGTCAGTCTACTAGGGAAACGCACACCCAAGTGGAACCAATTCCAGTTGTGGATGGTAGGGATGATTTAGAAAACATTATAGTGGGAGAGTGTTTTGACACTATGGGTCTGTTTCACGATAGAGCATATGATCGCCCTTATGAGCAACCTAGGACTTATGATCAGCCTAGGAACCCTCCGGACGAGTTCACTGACCTTACAGAAAAGGTCAAGATAGAAGCCTTCAGTTTTTATGGTAAATTAGATCCTGATGTTTTTCTAAAGTGGTTATCCCAGTTAGAGAAATTCTTCGAGTGGCATAATATTACTGATGAAATCAAAGCCCGTTTTGCTAGGATGAAATTAGTAGGATGTGTTGATCGTTATTGGAAAACGATCCAACGAAACCGGGGAGATGACCCTATCACGTCATGGTGTGAGATGAGGGGAAGATTGAAGGAAAAGTTCCTTCCTCATTATTATAGAAAGCAATTGGTGGACAAAATGCTAAACTTCTACTATTGTCGGTGAGTATATCAATCGCTTTGAAGAACTCACATTGAAGTGTAACCTATAGGAAGAGGCAATGACTCTTGCCTCTACATTTATCAATGGATTGAGATTTGATCTTAAAAGAAAGGTTAGTTTGCAATCCCCCGAGTCATTAGAAGAGGTCTTTCAGTTATCTCTCAACTATGAGGAGTATTTTAAGCAGTCTACTCAGCGGCATGGAATTTTTCAAGCCGAAGAGTACCGAAAATCTAGGTCTAGTGGAGTTCCCCATATTAGAGGAAACCCCAACCCTGACCAGAAAACTAGATTAAGGGAAGGAAGGGTACAACGAGTGGTCCAAGCCGACATTGAGTGTTTTAATTGTCATGGTAAAGGTCATATTTCCTCACGTTGTCCCTACCACACATTGACCTTAGACCAAGAGACTGAGGGGTCACAGGAAAAAGGATATGATGATGAGGGTGTAGTGGAGCCCCTTGAGGAAGAATATGAAGGGCATGAAGCAAAAGATGACAAATATGAAGAGAGTGTTTTAGTTGGTGTCATGAGATGCATATTGTCAACCCTTGTTGCAAATGAAGATACTTGGAAGCGCACTAGCATTTTTCATACTTTTCTTAAGTGGGGTGAAAAGGTGTGCAAGATCGTTATCGATGGAGGTAGTTGCTTGAATGTGATCGCGAAGTCAGCTATGGCCAAATTAAAATTTAAGTTGAAACCACATCCTCAGCCATATAGAGTAGCTTGGGTAGATAAGACTTCCTTACTCGTTACAGAGAGGTGCTAGGTTCGAATACGGGTTCGAATATAGATGGGGAATATGTAGGGGACGTGTGGTGTGATGTCCTACCTAAGGATATCGATGAGGTGTTAAGTCGTCCTTGATTTATGATGTAGATGCGACTAACCATGAAAAGGAAAATACAATTGTGTTTAGGAATAATGAGAAGAACATCACCCTGAAACCTGCACAGCCTGAGGAAAATGCCAAAAAGTTAGTGTTAGTGGTTGTCCGAGACACCTGGGACGAAGAGCCTCCACCTAGTAACACGCAGAGAGTTCGAGAAAGAGAGTAAAGAGTCTGGTCTTGTGTTAACTCTAGTGGCCAAAGAGATTACCCTGTGTACTTCCAGCCCAACCACTCACCCACCTCCTGAGGTTAATAAACTATTGTCTAAATTTCAAGATGTAACCCCTGAGGAGTTGCTGGAAAAGCTACCTCCCATGAGAGATATCCAGTATGCCATTGATTTAGTCTCAAGATCTTAATTACTGAATTTACCATATTATCGCATGAATCTTAAGGACCGTGCTGAAATGAATAGGTAAATGAAGAGTCTTTTGAATAAAGGATTCCTTCAAGATAGTCTTAGACTGTTCGTTGTCCCTGCCTTGTTAACCCTTTAGAAAGATGGATTGTGGAGAATGTGTAGATAGTCACGCAATCAATAAAACCACTGTTAAATATAGGTTTCCCATACCTCATCTTAAGGATATGTTGGACTTGATGACAAGAGCTAAGTGGTTTACAAAAATTAACCACCGCAACGAGTATCATTAAATTAGCATTAGGCCAAGAGATGAGTAGAAGACTGCTTTTAAGACTCTGGATGGCCTTTATGAGTGGGTAGTGATGTCATTTCGACTGACCAATGCTCCGAGCACCATTATGGGAGTGATGACTCAAGTATTACGTCCTTTTTTAGGCAAGTTTTTCGGTGTCTACTTTGATGATATCGTGTTTAAAGTCGATCCCCGGAAGCACATATGGGTCACCTTCGTTTGGTGTTAGAAACACATAGGGTCGAGAAATTATACGCAAATCTTAAGAAGTGTTCTTTCATGCAGACCCAAGTGCTCTTCCTAAGATTCATTGTTTTAGCACGGGTAGTCGCAGCTGACCCCAATAAAATTAGTGCTATTAGAGAATGGCCAGAGCCAAAGACTATTTCTAAGGTTAGTAGTTTTCACGGTTTTGTCACCTTTTATTGGCGATTCATTAAGGGGTTTAGTACCATTATGGCCCACTGATTGTTTGAAGAAAAGGGAATTTATGTGGACTGTAACCACATCTAGAACCTTTGAGGATGTTAAGTGCAAAGTGATAGAGTGTATTGAGTCACCCATATTTTTCTAAGATCTTCGAGGTTGCCAATGATGCATTTAGGATATGAATAGGAGGGGTTTTGAGTCAAGAAGGTCATCTCGTTGCATACTTTAGTGAGAAACTTAATGAAGCTAAGCAAAGATGTGAATTTGTTTTGTACTCTGATCATCAGACTCTAAGATATCTTAGTTCCCAAAGGAAACTCAATAGTAGGCATGCCAAGTAGGTAGAATTTATTCAGGAGTACACATTTGTTCTCCACCACCGTGCAGGTGTAGAGAATAAGCCTACAGATGCATTGAGTTGGGTTGTAGCAATACTACAGTCCATGAGTATCTCGGTGCCCGGGTTTGATAGATTAAAGGATGAGTATTTTACTTGTCAAGATTTTGGCACTATCTTTCAAGAGATTAGTGAGTAAAACCGTCAGTCTTATGTTAACTTCTTACTTAGAGATGGATACTTGTTTCGGAGATCTAGATTATGCATTCCATGTACGACACTTAGAGATTTTCTAGTGTGGCAAATGCATGCCGGATGTTTAGCCGGACACTTTGGGAAAGATAAAACTGTGGCTTTAGTTGAAGATAGATTCTATTGCCCCCCACTAAAACGGGATGTAGGTAGGATCATGTCACAATGCCGCACGTGTCTACGAGCTAAGGCTGGAAAAAGGAATACTAGGTTATATACACCGTTACTTGTACCACATATACCATAGCGGGACCTTAGCATGGATTTTGTTCTCGGCTTACCTAGGACTGGTAGAGGTCATGACTTTATCTTAGTTGTGGTTGATAGGTTTTCTAAAATGACCCATTTTATCCCTTGTCACAAGACCACCGATGCCTCTCATGTAGCTAAATTGTTCTTTAGGGAGATTGTTAAACTTCATGGGTTGCCCAACTTTATTGTATCAGATAGAGATAGTAAGTTTATGAGCTACTTTTGGAAAACCCTTTGAAAACTTTTTGAGACCTACTTGAGGTTTAGTTCTGCCTTTCACCTAAACTGATGGTCAAACTGAGGTTATTAATCGAAGTCTAGGAAATTTACTTAGGTGTCTTGCTGGGATAAGCCTGGTAATTGAGATTGGATATTAGCTACCGTGGAGTTTGCTTATAACAGTTCTATCAATACATCTACCAGTAAAGGCCCCTTTGAAATTGTCCTTGGTTATTCAGCTAGTTGACCTTATTCCATTGCCACATGACTCCTGACCTTCTGAGTCAATCGAGTCTTTTGCCTCTCACATCCAAGGCCTACATGCCGAAATCCGACAAAAAATCGCATTGAGTAATGATACTTAAAATCGTGTTGTTGATACTCATCGTAGGGATAAAGAGTTTAATGAGAGGGATTACGTCATGGTCCGTATTCGTCCTGATCTAATGCTTATTTACTTGATTTACCATCTGATATGAATACTAGTCCAATATTCAATGTGGAGAATTTATTTCCTTATTGAGGTACCTTTGAGCCTCTCGTATTGCCTACAAGATTGTCTACAGGTAAAGCTGCCTCTGCACTCGTGCCTCAACTGCTTGGACCACCACCGCCAACAGTAGTTCGCATTGAGGACATATTGGACGATCAGACAGTCATATCCACATCAAGTGGTTACCAGCATTATCTTGTTCAGTGGGAGGGACGACCTTCTTCAGATGCTACGTGGATCACTGAGGAGGAGCTTAGGCGTCTTGATCCATCGCCCTTGGAGCATTACCAACAGCATTACTCATCGGAGTCGAATTCTTTCCAACTAGGGAGGATTGATGGAGACCAGGCCTAACCAAGTTTGGCCTGAACCTATTCGAGGGGCACCCGCAAGATATCTTAGGCTTAGCATTTAGTGGTTATTTTATTTATTTATTTCAGAGTCCTTTGTATGCATTATTTTACTTGTTTCAGAGTCCTCGTGTTTATAAGACTAGTTATTTGTCTAGTATAAATATTTGACTTGTTGTATTTCATATTAGAAATACTTTTGATATTGAATAAAATACCGTGAGATAGATTTCTTTCATCCCCAGAGCAGCCTGGTTTTCTTTTCCAATCCCCATGATTGTCTAGCTTCTTCTCTCTTAAAATCAATCTACATCAATGACCCTCCTGACTTAAAACTCCTCTTATCCTTATACTAGATGCATCATAGGCAACCTCAAATACTTTAGAAAAATCAGGATGACTCAATACAGGTGCCTCAATCATCTTGTACTTGATCTCCTCAAAGGCTCTAGATGCCCCTACAGTCCATAAGAACTCTTCTTTCTTCAAACAATCAGTGATAGGAGCTATGATGGTGCTAAACCCTCAAATGAACCGCTTGTAAAAAGTGGCTAACCCGTGAAAACTACTAACCTCAGAAATAGTCTTATGTAAGGCCACTCTCTAATAGCTCTGATTTTATCAGGTTGGGCGTCGACTCTACGCAAAAACTACAAACTCAAGGAAGAGCACTTGGGTCTGCATGAACATTTCTTAAGATTTGCATATAACTTCTCGACCCTAAGTGTTTCTAACACTCAACAAAAATGATCCATATGTGCCTCCCTAGATTGACTATAAATAAGGATATCGTCAAAGTAGACAACCAAAAACTTGCCTAAGAAATGACGTAAGACCTGAGTCATCACTCTCATGAAAATACTAGGAGCATTGGTTAGTCCAAATGGCATCACTAACCACTTATAGAGACCATCCTGCGTCTTAAAGAAGTCTTCCACTCATCTCTTGGTTTAATTCGAATCTAATGATATCCACTGCGTAGGTCAATTTTTTAGAACCACTTAGATCTTGCCATCAAGTCCAACATACCCTCAAGACGAGGTATGGGAAACCTATACTTAACAGTGATCTTATTGATAGCACGGCTATCTACACACATTCTCCAGAAGCGATCTTTCTTAGGGGTTAACAAGGCAGGGACAACACATGGACTAAGGCTCTCTCGTAGGAATCCTTTGTTCAAAAGTCCCTCCACTTGCCTATTCATTTCAGCACAGTCCCTAGGGTTCATGCAATAGTATGGTAAATTCGGTAACTGGGATTCTAAGGCTAGATCAATGGTATGCTGCTCTTATGGGCGGTAGCTCATCAGGAAACTCCTCAGGGGCTATATCCTAAAATTCAGACATTAGTTTACTGACCTCCAAAGTCAGTAGATGGATTGGATGTACCCGGAAGAACCTCCTTAGTCACTACGGCTAGCACTAAACCAGACTCTTCACCCTCTTTCTCAAACTCACTACGTGTTACTAAGTGAAAGCTCTCCGTACCTAGGTGTCTCATATGAAGGCTGACATTTTAACTTCTTGTCCTTTTCCTTTGGCCTTACGGGTTTCAGGGTGATATTCTTACTATTATACCTAAACACAAAGGAATTTTCCTTTTCATAGTTAGTCGCATCTACATCACAAATCCAAGGGACGGCGACATCCATAAATAAGACATTACACCACACATCTTCTATATACTCTCCCATCTGTACTCGAACCTGGTACCTCTCTGTATAAGGTAAAGAAATCTTATTTACCCAAGCTACCCTATAAGGATTAGGATGTGTTTCTGGCTTAAGTTCCAATTTGGTAATAATAGCAAACTTAGCAACCACATTTAGACAACTGATCTTGCATACCCTGTCACCACACTTAAGAAAATTGTAAAAGATATTGGTGCGCTTCCAAGTGGGATTGATTATATGCATCTCATGACACCAATTACAACACACTTTTCATAGTCATCATCCTCTCCCTCATTATGCCTTTCATATTCTTCCTCAAGGGGCTCCACCACACCATCCTCATCATCCCCTTTTTCATGTGACCCCTCATCCTCCCGACTAAGGCCAACGTGCGATGTGGACAATAGGAAAAAATATGACCCTTACCATGATGTGTGGGCTCTGTTCTATTGTGGACCATTCGATGTAACCTCTCTACCCTCAATAGGATTAGCTTTCTAGTAAGGTTTGGTGTTACCTCGCACCTGTGAGACTCCACTAGACCTAGGTTGTAGGAACTGCCTGGCTTGGGACATTCTACGTCTCTCGCTCGACTGCCTAAAGTAGCCCTCATACTAAAAGGCCTCTTCTAATGACTTGGTGGATCGCAAACTAACCTCTATTTTGAGATCAAATCATAACATGAGCTCTTCAAAGCGGTTAATATACTCACCTACAGTATAAGATTGCCTCAAGTTTAGCATCTTATCCACCAACTGCTTTCTATAATAGTGAGAAAGGTATTTCTCCCTCAATCTTCCTCTCATCTCACGCCACGATGTGATAGGGTCATCTCCACGGTTCCTCTGGCAATATCGATCAGTAGATCCTACCAACTTCGTACTAGCAAAACGGGTTCTGATCTCATCAGACATATTATGCCAATCAAAAAAAATTTCTAGTAAGGATAACCACTCTAGAAAGACATTAGGATCTAGTTTACCATCAAAACTAGGGACCTCTATCTTAACCATTTTAGTAAGGTCAGTGAACTCATCTGGAGGGTTGCTATGCTGGTCATAAATCCTAGGTTGCTCATATTGCCGAGGTTGATCAGCATGAGGTCGATCATATGCTCTATTATAAAACAGACCCATAGTGTCAAAACACTATCCAATGAGAATATTCTCTAAAGCATCCCTACCATTGGCAACTGGAATTAGATCTACTTGGGTGTGTGTTCCCCTATTAGTCTGACATGTCTCTGTAAAGACAGTGCCCCGTGTGGGGCCATTCGAGGGTACCCCTAAAAGACCATGACTAGTTGTAGGTATTGATCAATCCTGGATTTCCAATCCTGATTCCATGTGATGTTTACCAAAGGAGACTAGAGACCTAAGCACTCATTGTGATTTGTGTTCATCTGCCTATGGAGTTTGCTTACTTCACCTCTCAATGTGGTCAATTTTGTCTCTATGGTCTGAACTCAGTGATTTCAAAGGCACTGAATCGTTTTAATAAGGTCTCATGTTTCTCATCAAGTTCTTTGAGTCTTTTTTTGGGATGAGACAAGTAAAGGTTCAATGAAAAGTAAGGGACTACCGATATTCAATTCAAAAAAAGTAAATTAAATTACAAACTGTGAATATGATCAACAGTAAAGATAAAAATCTAATAAGAAGTAACTATGCTTTTCTTTATCAAAATACTAATTACCAATGTTTTCATAGGCGAAGACATTTGGCGAGGCATTTTACCTCGAGACATTGGGGTGTAAGTCTTTTGAATCTGTTGGTGTGTTTCAAAATTTTCGTAAAATAATATTAATTAATTAATTAGAATAATAAAATAAAAATAATTTAAATTTAAATTAATTAATTAATTTTTATCAAAGTTTAATATTTTACTAACTCTCTATAGTGTGATAATTATAATTTTATAAATATTAATATATATATTTGTATATAAATTATATGAAGTATAACTTATATTTTTATATTGTTGTAACTTGTAAGTGATTAATTAAATAGTTTGTAATTATTATTAAACTAGATAATATGTATTACATATTTATGAAGTTTAATAATGTCACAACAAGAACACTAGCTTAGTGGTTAAGACTTATAACACTCATTAGGTCATGGGTTCGAGCCTTTACAACTTTTCACGCCTGAAAACTCCTGGCCTCGGGCGCGCCCAGAGGCTGCCTTTTAAAACCCAGAGACAAGAATATTAAAACAGTATCAATTGACCACGAGAGTCGTTTCCAAGTTTTGCAGTTCCGATCACGTGCGATCAACTCCTAAATATGCAACTAAGGCTCTAAACAATGTGATAAACCTCCAATAAGCTGTTGGAATTAACCTTTTTCTGTTTTTTTAAATGTAAATAACAAATCAATTATCAAATAGAAGTAAACTGCTGATTATTTTTTACAAAATAGACTTAAATAAAGAGAACCAAACTGTCAAATGGGAGATAGTTTCATTGATAAGAACGGCCAAGAAACAGAAGGTGCAGTCGTGGCTGGAGCAATGGTTCACAACGGCTTGACTTGGTGGCCCAATTGCCTGCACGTGGACGTGAGAAGGCGGCTCTGGTGGCCGTTCACGGCGAAACTTTGCAAGCAAACAAATTGGACAATCTCGAGTCTGATAAGGTGGGTCCCGCAGTCTAGAAATGTCCAGAAAGCAGCGATTCGACGATGGGACACGATGAAAAGACGGTTATCTTTGCGGCTTCAATGTGGCAGGATCCAGCGGAATTACAATCGGGCGCTAGCAGAGTCGTTGAGATCGGCCTTTTACGATCTCAGTGGTGTAGGCTGATGATTGTGAAGTGACTAGCCTTTTTCGATCTCAGAGGTGTAGGATGATGATTGTGAAGTGATTGGTGGTGCGATGGATGTGAAGTGACTGGTGGTGCGGCGGAGGCGGTGGTGGTGGATGAAGCGGCGGCGGCAGCACAGGCCAAAAAAGGAGGTTTTGGTCATGGGCGTTATCTGAGGTAGATAGCGTGGGCAGTGTTGACTGGAACTCTCTGGAAAATGGCGAATCAATAAGATCTCACTGTCAAGGCTACTGTTTGTTGGTATTTTTTTTTCACTAATTTGCTCATCAATGTATTGTGATTTGTGTGGTTGTTTAGACTATGATACCAAATTGATGTATCACATAAAGAAAATAAGAGAAAACTAAGTTACTTTAGAGATTGAAAATTAGGTTACCTATAGAATTGGAAGAGAAAGCCAAAGCCAAGCGAAATCATTGTAATTCACTTAGTTTAATCAATATAAAAAAAAGTGTCCAAAAATACAATCAGTATTTATACTGACCAAATAATTAAACCCTAACAAGGACTCTACATAAATTAAGACTCTGAAACAAACAAAAATATGATAAAATGGAATAAAATCCAATAAAACTAGGCTCATGATGCTTTGCGCGTGAGGCCTCCCCCCAAATACTCATGGGCCAAACCTGGCTGGGCCCACTGATCCCCATCAATATATATATGATAAGTAAAACACACACCTATATACATAGCATTTAAAAGACTCAAATGATACAGTAAACACACACAACGTCAAAGAAGCGGATGATACAGTATTTCTTATCTAAAGTCCAATAAAACTACAATGTTTCTCAAATAGTAATAAAATATGCTATTGAGCATAAGCATGACATGCACTCATTCAAGCTTCAAAGTCATGCCTGGATAACATCCTAAGATTCCTAACCGCAATCAGCACGAGTAACCAGATATAAACAGAATTTCAGTGTTAATAGACTCTAATAACATTGCCAGCGACAAAATTCAATTTTGAAAGACCTTCAAATGGAGCATCAACACAATTTGTTCCCCAAGTCATCAGAAACCTTCCTCCTTTGAAATTTGATACATGATACACAAGAAAAATTATGATATGAAATTGAAGCAACTACTCAATCCACATTTATTTAACCAAACATAGATCATCAGTAGATACCAGTTCTGTCGAAAGAGCTTACATAAATATTGAATTGAATTGTTGTTAAACTAATGACAAAGATCAATCATAGCTGAAAATTTGAATTTTTAGCAAAATTAATTTTCATTACTTGCCTTGGTCAAACTCTGAAACTCAAGCCAATCCTAGACAGAAACTAAAAGGATTATTATAGCCCAGCAAAAAAAATCGTCCTTTCTTTTCTTTTAAATTCTTGGTAACCAAATATAGGCCAAATGATAAAAAAAAAAAAAAAAATATCACTTTATGATGCAGTACATGACAAAATTGAGAGAGGTTAGAAGGAGAATTGAAATGATTACAGAAATTCTTTCATTTTCTTGCTGCTTTCTTTCCCTTTGGAATCCTCTTATTCTTTCGAAATCAAGAAGAACAAATCAACTTCAAATGAACAGAGTATATATCTTTAAGTGCACATATGCATAAAAAGGGACCAGACAGAGTATCTAACAACCATTATTGAAGCTGAGGTGAAGAACTCGAGATTACTGCACAGTGCAGACGGCTGGGGAAGCAAGCCCTTGTCAAACAGAGGACTGATTGGAGAGATTAATATCAATTTAATGATAATATAAATGAGAGAAGATAGGAAGAATTGTATAAAGGTTATGAACGGGAAGAATTGCAGAAATTTTAGGGTTTCATATTCTCCCTCAACTGTTCAGCCAGAGAAAACATAGAATACAAAAATGAAAAAACACAGAGAATGAAAAATTACCTCCTGATTGTTGTGTGGCAATCGCTCCATCACAAATGAAGAGAAACAATTCAGAGCATGGAGTCACAGAAAGAGAGAGAGAAACCGTAGACTTGAAAAATTGAAGAATTCAAATATAATGAATTTTTCAATTCAAAATCCCAAGGAATCTAAGCAAATAAGGGAGGTGAACCATCTAGTAGAAGAAACAGCAGAGAAGAGATCAGGCAAGGAGAGACAGAGAGAGAGAAAGCAAAGCCAACGTGCCTTTGAAAGAACTTCCCACTACTAGTTCTGGCAATGGGAAATCTATCTCACCTTTCTAGTTGACCATTTTGGTCAGTAATTTTTTACCTTTCTTTTCTTGCCCGTAGCATGATCACTATTGACTTTCACTTTCTTCTCATTTATCTTATCTGTCGGGTTCATCCGCTTTTGCTTTGGGCTTCTGGAAAGTGGCTCACATCTTATCTGAGGCAGAAGTTGGAAAGCCATCTTTGTCTTCACTTTCCAAAACTGGGACACTACACCACTTTTGGCAAACAATTCGTTGCTGGAAGTTATTTTTCTGCTCATTGCCACTTGACTGATTCTTTTCTTAACTCTTTTAGACTGACTTCCATTTGTAGGTTTCTCTTCATCCACTATCGCCTCTGTTACAACTACAAGGCCGAGAAAGAAAAATGTCAAAAGCACATATCTCAAGTCAATGTTGACCATTATGAAACAAACAGCTACTGCAAGATAAAAAGAACACAAGGAACGGCAGTGGACTCTATATGGTCAGTGGACACAAGAAAGGGCCGTGAACTCATTTTCTTAACTCTTTTAGACTGACTTCCATTTGTAAGCTTCTCTTCATCCACTATCTCCTAGATTACAACTGTTAGGGAGAGAAAAAAAATGTCAAAAGCGCATATCTCGAGTCAATGCTAACCAATATGAAACAAACAGCAAATGCAAGCCAAACAGAACGCAAGAAAGGGTAGTGGACTCCATATGGTCAGTACAGTAATATGATATAACACTAGAAGTAAATGTTATATATCATATTTTGACCCAGCCTGAATCTAAATGTCTTGGAACTATCAGATTCCTAACATAAAATCTGATCTGGAATTTCTTTGCCACCCTTATTTTCCACATTTCGAGGATATTTTCTTTTGCAGTTACATTTTAAACAACATTTCCTTTTTACCAGTCAAACAGCACATATTAAATGGACCCAAATTATCCTTATATTTTCAAGAGCAAGTAAGCTTCCTTAAAAGTCTACAACTTCCTTTTGCCTGAAAAACACTTCCACTATTTCCGTTCACCCTTTTCGCCCAAATTCAGATTTCTAAGCCAACCACAAATATTTCAAAATTCTCATGAAAAGTTAACCATGTTCTCATAAACTTCCTTAGAAGACTTTGTTTAGATCACACAAGCCACAGGCAAAGTAAAAAACTCTTAAAACTATAGTAATTTTATATACAATCACATTCAGATAAGCATCAAAAATGGAAAATACATCCTCTATTTCGGACTGGCGAAGGCGGATACATGTGAAGATCTGAAGTCATCCTCATACCCATCTTCAGTTTCATATTCAGAGGACTTCTCTGACTCGGTCTCACCAATATCCTCCCCATAAGAATCACTTCATCTTGTAGTAATGAATATACATAAACAAAGATTTACAGAGTAGAAAACCATATGCTCAGAGATGGCAAATCAAAAGGATACATATCATATTCATCTCAACTGTAATCTCCATTGGCAGACAAATTAACCAGAGAGATGGATGCTTCGCGAGCTGGTCACTGAGAAGTCTACTAATTCATAGTCGTCCTCAAATTCAATATTCAAGATGCAACACTCATTCCTGTTTGGTAACAAAGAACACAAGTAAATAGGGCTCTTATGCCCAATGGAACACTGAATTATGCTCTTCCCTGTCAATGAACCAGGGCCTAAGTTGGCTCAAATATCATAGAACATAAATAAATGGAAAAGTCACCCAGATGCAATTTTAATATGCTTATATGATATAAATAAACAGATTTTAAAAGGTGACTAAATTTAGAGTCCAACTCAATCA
Source organism: Bretschneidera sinensis (assembly GCA_023935145.1). Lineage (NCBI taxonomy): Eukaryota > Viridiplantae > Streptophyta > Magnoliopsida > Brassicales > Akaniaceae > Bretschneidera > Bretschneidera sinensis. Next base: position 114,729,644 of record CM043700.1, read on the forward strand.
ATTCTAAATATTGTAAGTAAAAATTTAATAAATCCAATTCATAAAGCCCTGAATAACTGATGCATATCATTACCTAAATCATCAGTTAACATACAACATTAACACTAAAACCATTTTCAAAATCCTCAAATTGCCAGTTCAAAAGCAAAGCCCATAGAAATAGACCATCTAAATCAAAGTCAGCATCCAATGCTTGAGAATTATTTTGATGCTAAACTATGATCTTCTATATCAATAAACACAGCCTAAGTGCCTAGAGATTTAGCTCACAACTGAAATATAAGGTAGTTGAATCATTAATAGGGATTTGTTTAAACTGATGAAACAGACACGAGTTACGTGAAGATTTCCCCACACACTGTCTAAATGATATGGGAGTGGTTTTCCTGGTTTCACATATGTAATGATCGTAGTCCTTACATTGAGTAGTACTAAAAATGACAACGATGTTAGTGTATCAATACATTTGAGTGGAGGACCAACTTGCACATTTTAAGGAAAACTGGAGAAAATAATAAGGAACCCTGCTGAATTAACATGAGACAACTTCTACACTTCCAAATCCTAACAAAAGGAAATGTTAATCATCATCAACAAGTGACTTGAAAAGCATTAACATAGAGCTATGTTTGCACAAGCAAATCACAACTTCAAAACTCAACCATAACACAAGAAATAAAACTAGTACTTTTACTTCAAGACCAAGCATCTCAACAATGTGTCACATCTTGAAGTTTACAAGGATTAAAATTACCAAAAAAACGTCAATGTGCTAAAATAAGCCCCAAATCTATCTCACTTCTTTCTTATCTTATTTCCTGCAACACTATCATTATTAACGCTTCTGAAATTATTTGTAGTTTCAGCAGTGTTTTGCTTCTTCAAACCTTTCCTCCCTCCAAATCCAAACTTGGAATTCTTGAATTCTCTACTATTTTTTTTCCCCTTTCCACCACCTTGTCTTGTCTTTCCTCCAGACCGATCTCCTGGAGCTACCCCTGGCCTCTTCTTGTTTGACCTCTCAAATGTTTTACCGTCTCCAAAGTCAAAATCCAACTCACCACCTTTGTCGCCTCCTGCAAAGCCACTCTGCTGCCTCTGCTTCCTCCACTTCTTAACAGTCTCTATATCATCCTTCTTCTGCTTAGCTCTCTCTTTTAGCTTCTGTGCTTGAACCTCTTTAGCTAGTCTCTTGGACTCCCTAGCCTTCCTTCTCTCCTCAGCCTCCTCAATCTGTCTCTTCTCTGCCAAAAGTCGGCCCTTCACCTTAACCATGTGAGCATCTGATTTCACCATCTCTGCATAATAATCAGAAGGCCTAAGAAAAGGTAGCCCCATTGCCTGAAGTGACTCAAAGGCCTGCCTTGTTCCCTCCAGTGCCTGTGTGTAGAAAGCAAGCTCTCTTGCAAGGTCATCATTCACATCCACCTCTTGTACTTGATCAACATTAACAGTGAGTTTGTGTATCCATCCAACACTCTCTGGCCAGCTAATATCTTGAAGTTTATCAAGAAGCCCATCTCTATTGTAAACTGCATTCTTTGAAGGTTCAGGTAACTTCACATCTTCATCTTCTCCGGATTCTGAATCTGCTTCAGAGTCAGTTACTTCCCCATTGAGATTGTCCATCACATCATCTTCCATTGAATCCTCATCAATGCTAGGTGATTCTTTCTTAGATAACCCCATTAAATAAACCTATCAAAATGGAAAAATGCAACCCAGTTCAGACTAAAAATTCTCTACTTTCTAGCATTTCTTTCTTAAAGACATGTACAGATACATGCCAACATGCGACAATAGTAGATCAATGCATTTTCCATGAAGCCACGGAAAAAAAGAACGAGAAATGGAAGAATGGGAAAATCGATATTGATAATCCCTCCAAGATTTCTACCCACCAAGTGAGTAATATCAGATTAGTTCCTTTCTTCTAGAAAGGCAAATATGCACCAAAAATTTGCATAGTAATTCTTCAAAAAACTAAAGTTCTCTAAAATCCATAATCTAATGTTAATTACCAAAGAATACTTCCCAATAGCTTGAACAAGCAGAGACACACATGTAAGTGATTACAAACATAAAAGAAATCACAAACCAAAATTCTAATAAAAATTTAACATAACAATTCCAACCCATGACAAGATAAGACTGTGAAGGCTATAAAGCCTCATAGTGGCTTTACATGGAGTATCAAATGATCCAAAATCAAATCATGTCCCGCTATCACGCCCAAGCATATAGCTGGCATCTCCTCTTAGCATGATATAACATGATTTTATGTTTTTCTTAAAAAGAGAATCCCTGCTTTTTCTATCAATATTATGTATGCTGCCTCAATTGTTGGGAAAATCCAATACGGAGTAAGAAGATAAAAACAGAAATAAGTCAATGTCAGTATCACCAAAAGCAAAGAAAAGTGAAAATTAAACATTCACTTCATTAAAAAAAAAAATGCAGCGTGGCTTACTTAATGGGATCGTAGCTGGGTATCCTCTAAGGTTGCATTACTACTAAATCACACAGAATCTCACCTACGAACAGAGGAGAAAAAAAGCTCACAACCACCAGCTAAGAGATTGATGATACATATTAGCATAGTTGTCAAATTGAGAATCGAATCGTGAATCAGTATTAATTATTAATTTTTAAAATCAATTTAAATTGACATGTATACATGTAAAACAAACAATATACATTAAAAGTGAAATATTTTAACATATATTGAATTATCACGTGACCAATTGGAAAAACGCATGTCTACCATGACCTATTCTAATTAACACATTATAGTCACATAATAGTAATTTGCTAACAACTAACAACTAATATAGCACAATATAATAAATTAATAAATAATGTAATAAATTAAGACAATAAAATAATAGTATTACTATACTTAATACTATTATAGATTGAAATCAAAGATATAAATGCTACATGGGCTTGTTTGTTTCATCACAAAAAGTCTTAGAATCATAAATTTCTAAATTAACTTATAAAAGAGAAAAACTAATGAACTATGTTTATTTTAGCTCTAAACATCTTGTCTTAAACCTTTTTTTTATAATTTTTTTTTAAAAATTGTAAGTTTTATTGAATTAAGCGAATAGTACGAATCGAATCGAAGTAAAACGAATCGTACCGGCATACCATTTCGAATCATTTATGTCCCGAATTGAATTGAATCATGAATCATAAGATTATGATAGCTATGCATATTAGATTATTTCACACTGAATACAAAAAGATTCTAAACTTATTCCCAAAACAAATCAAATTATCTAGAATTGCAAACAAAGTAATACCTCCTTGTTGTAGGATGGCAACGGGTGGGGTACCTACCTGATTAACAAACCCAGTACCCGAAACTGTTAAATGTTAAAGTCCTAAAACCCAAATCCAAATCCGCTACATTTTTGAATACTGGTATCCTACCCGAACCCGCGAGATTATTAGTGTATGGTACAGGTCAGCCAGGGTACCCGACCCAAGCAATTTATTAGAACTCACTCTAAGAATACTGAACTAGAAATTTACAATAAAGTTCTAAGAATACTAAACCAGAAATTTACCAGCAATTAAACCAAAAACATGATATGAAAATTAATCAAGATTCAAGAACACATCCAGAAACTAAAAATCAAACTATAAATATATTAGAGAAAACCAACGAAGAAGATATCTGATATTTACAAGAAATTAAATATGAATATATTAGAGAAATTAACCATGAAAACATCTACAAGGAATTAAACATAAATATATTTAGGAACAAATTTCCATATCAATCGCCCCAAGCCATGCCTTGAAATTTTGAATACTATTTCAAGTCTTCAAAGTGAGCAAGAAATAACAGAACTTTAAAGGGGAAAATATATATTATTAGAGAGAGAGGATATAGAACAAAAGAAAGAAAGAAAGAAAGAAAGAGGGACAAAGAAGGGAAGACGACAAACTTACCTGTTCGGTGGCGGCAGGCAGAAGCGGCGACGAAGGGTAAAGTAGAGAGGGGAGAGAGAACGTAGAGATATACAGCTTAGACAGAGGGACATACGGAAGCTAACGGCTAATCAGGATGAGAAATGAGATGGGAATGGGACTTTAGGTTTAGTTTAGGTTTGTATTTTAGGTCTTGTCCGATGAAGAGCCATAGTATAATTTAGTTTACAAGAAGTGGGCTTGCATCAATGTTTAACTTTTTTAAAATAAAAATAAAAAAATTAAGAAAAAAAGAAAATACATAACTCGTGCTTATCTAAATAGAGACTTGGTTTGTGAGAGATTTTAACTTATGAATCATATTTTTCCGATCGTAATAGAAAAGCTTCACACTTTGAGCAGGCATGATATTTCTTAAATAGAACAATTACTTTAATTATATTTTCTAAAGACAAGGAATATTAATCATTAGAAAATATTTATTTTTTACAATATGTGATTAATTGCTTATTTCTTGAAATCTATGCATATATTGTTACAGTCTCGATTTGAAATAATTTTAAGGGTTGAAGCGAATGGTTGCCACCAAAGTGGTCTGTTCGTTAAATTTTTAAGATTATTTCATACCGTTTGGGGCTAGGTTATTACATTCAATCGCCTGGCTAAAGGAGGTTATTGCGCGTGTTAATAATTGATAAGCATGAAACCGTTTGTTTGAAAGTGGCTTGTTCGTTAAATTTTTAAGACTTATTTCATACCGTTTGGGGTTAGATTAATACATTCAATCGTTTACCCAAAGGGGGTTATTGCATGTGTTAATAATTGATAAATGTGAAACTGTTGTTTGAATGTATACTAGTCTAGAGTGTCTTATCGACCCAAATGTGTTAAACATTTCAAAAATTGGCATGCATTCAGTTATTAGTTTCATGTAAGAAAACCTAAACGTGCATTACATTCACTGTCAAAAGGGGAGTTCGTATAATGTGTTTGGAATCCTATTGTTACCACTCAAATTCATTAACATACCGCCTTATATTTTTCCTTCATCAGTTTCATTTGCTGTTAACAATGGTAATGCTTCAATTAAGATCATGATTGGATCAAATTACAAGAAGTTGAAACAGGATATCAAGTTTTCCTTGGGTATTATGGACATTAACTTGGCTTTTCATACTGATAAGCCTGCTAATCTCACTGGTGAGAGCACTGCTGTTGATAAGGAATTTTATACCAATTGGGCGAGATCTAACAGGTTATGCTTGTTAGCCATGAAGAGGTTAATCTCTGAGAATCTGTTGAGTGGTATATATGATACAAGCATTGCTAGAGAATTCTTTACAGCTGTAGGCGAAAGATATCAAGTATCTCTTACTGCTGAAGCTGATTCCCTAATGAGTGAACTAATGGGCATGAGGTATGAAGATGGGGGTGTTAGGGAATACATCCTTAAAATTGTCTCTCTTAAGTCCAAAATTAAATACCGTTCCATTTCCCTTCCTAACAACTATGTTGTAAACCATGCTTTAAACTCTTTGCCTCCCTCATTCAGCCAAAATGAAATGTGGTCTATCAATGAACTGATCATCAAATGTGTTACTGAGGAAGAAAAACTTAACAAAGAAAAGAGTGAGATGGCCCTATTTGTGTCTCATCCGAAACACTTCTCAGGTAAAAAGGCCTACAATTCAAAGTTCAAGTCATATCCTAAGTATATTCATGGTAAGAAACACAATGAGGGGTCTACACATAAGGTGGGGGGTCCTAAGAATTTAATTAAGGAAAAAGAAAGGAAGGGAAAGTGTTTTCATTGCAAAAAACCTAGTCATTATAGGTATGAATGCGCTAGTTACAAAGCTCAATTAAAGGTTGGAAACAAATCAAGAGGTAACTCACTAGCCTTAGTTTGTTTTGAATCAAATTTAGTTGATACCTCATCCAATTCTTGGTGGCTTGACAGTGGTGCAACTACTCATGTTGCCTTCACATTGTAGGGGTTCAAAAACAAATAGAGGCCAAGTGAGCTAGAAAGGAAACTAAGAGTCGAGAATAATCTCGAGGTGGATGTCGAGTTTGTAATGTTACTTTGCTTTTAGAAACCGGTTATCAACTTGTTTTGGAAAACTCTTTTTACGTTCCATCCTTTAGAATTAAATTTGTTTTTGTTTCAATGTTAGACAAATCTGGATATTTATTTAATTTTGGAAATTCAAAAACTCAACTGTTTTTCAATTCTAAAGCTATTGGTGAATGTTTTTTGTCTGATGGTTTGATAGAATGTGTTTCACTTCTAATAACATTTATACCCAAAGTAATACCTCTGTGGCACAAAATGTTAGGTCACATTTCTAGGGAAAGGGTGGAGAGATTAATCAAAGATGATATACTTACTTCCCTCAATTTTGGAGACTTAGAAACTTGTGTCGATTGTATTACAGGTAAGTTGACCAAAAAAAAAAGGGTAATGCGTAGTTCAAATCTTTTAGAAATAATCCACACTGACATAAATGGACCTTACTCAACCACTTTGTGTGGAAACAAATACTTTATCACCTTCATTGATGATTTTTCTCATTATGGTTTTATTTACCTAATTAAAGAAAATCCTTCCTCTCTTAAAAATTCAAAATCTTTAAAACAAAAGTGAAAAAACAATTAGGTAAAATCATTAAGATAGTAAAGTTTGATCATTGTGGTGAGTATTATGGTAAACATGGTGATGTTGGCCAAGAAATAGGATCGTTTGCCAAATACATACAAGAGTGTTGGATTGTTGCCTAATATACTATGCTTGGTAGTCCTGAACAAAATGGTGTGGCAGAAAGGCATAATCGCACACTTAAGGTTATGATGAGAAATATGATGAGTAGGACTAATTTACCAGAATACCTTTGGGCTGAGACCATTAAAATCGCTCTTTACATTCTTAACCAAATACCTAGTAAGTTTGTGCCTAAAACACCCTTTGAATTGTGAGTTAGGAGAAAACTTAGTCTGAACCACTTTCGTGTTTAGGGTTGTCCTACTAAGGTTAGAATTTATAACCATTCTGAAAAGAAAACAGAACTTAGATCTACTTGTTGTTTTTTCATTGGGTATCCATAACACTCTAAGGGGTACATGTACTATTGTCCTACACGTGGTACAAGAATTGTGGTGTCTCAAACTGCTAAATTCCTAGAGTGTGATGTTAGTGATATATCTGATGTTGTTGTCCATTCTCAACCAGTTGATCAGGTTGAGCATGCTAGATATGTCACTTTTCCTTTACTAGTTTTATATGAGACTAGTGTACCCATGGATGGTGTTATTCTTGAGAATCAGGAATCTATGGATGAATTTATAGTTGAGAATCAAGAACCTATGGATGAAGTTATAGTTGAGAATCAAGAACCTATGGATAGAGTTATAGTTGAGAATCAAGAACCTGTGAATAGAGTTGTTGCTTAACCTTAAGATCCTGTTGTTGAGGTACCCTTAAGAAGGTCTATGAGACAGAGAAGATCTGTTATTCCAGACTTTTATGCTTATCTGGGTGAAAGTGATTTTGATGTTGGTCATGTGGTTGATTCAATTACTTTTCATGATGATGTTAGTAGTTCACAATCTACTATGATGGATGCGATGACTGATAAGATGCAATCTATGGCTTGTAATAAAGTTTAGGATCTTGTTAAGCTTCCTGAGGGTATCAAACCCATTGGTTATAAGATAGAGAGGTTTAAAGCAAGGCTGATAGTTAAGGAATATACACAGAGACATGGTATTGATTACACTAAAACTTTTTCACTAGTGTCCACAAAAGATTCCTTCAGAATTATCATGGCTCTTTCAGCTCATTTTGATTTAAAGCTTCATCAAATGGATTTCAAAACATATTTTTTGAATGGTAATCTTTGTGAGGAGGAAAAAAATTCCTTCAGAATTATCATGGCTCTTTCAGTTCATTTCGATTTAAAGATTCATCAAATGGATGTCAAAACAGCTTTTTTTGAATGGTGATCTTTGTGAGGAGGTTTACATGCAGTAACCTGAGGGGGTTTTTTAGGCTGGGAAAGAACACATGGTGTGTAGACTTAAAAAATCCCTCTATATCCTTAAACAGGCTTTTAGACAGTGGTATTTCAGATTCCATGAGATGGTTCGATCATTCGGTTTTGAAGAGAACACGGTTGATTCTTGCATATATTTTAAGGTTAGTATGAGTAAATTTATCTTTCTGGTCTTGTACGTTGATTATATTCTACTTGCCAGCAGTAACTTAGTTTTGCTTCATGAGACTAAGAGGGTGTTATTCGAGGTCTGTGATATGAAATATCTTGGAGATGCTTCTTTTGTTCTTGGGATAGGGATTCACAATGATAGATCTAGAAAACTTTTGGGTTTATCCTAGAGAGCCTACATTGATCGTGTTCTTACTAGGTTCAACATGCAGAGTTGTAACCCTAGCACCACTCTTGTGTGTAAGGGAAACAACAGTGTCCCAAGAATGATCTTCAAAAGAAGTCCATGAAAAATATTACATATGCTAGTGCACTTGGAAGTTTGATATATTCTAATGTTTGTACGAGACCAGACATTGCTTATACAGTGAGTATGCTTGGCAGATTCTCTACTAATCTTGGTCGTGATCATTGGACAGCTACAAAGAAAGTTATAAGGTATTTGCAAAGACCAATGATTACATGCTAGTATACCAAATGGTTGACCACTTAGAGGTCATTGGATACGCAGATGCTGGCAAGGTGAGCACTTCAGATGATGGCAAATCCACCACAAGTTATATTTTCATGTTAGTAGAAGGTGTTATCTCATGGAAAAGTGTCAAACAGCCACTTTTTACCTCATCCACTATGCAGCTAGAGGTTGTGGCTTTCTTTGAGGGTGGTGCACATTCTAAATGGTTGAGGAACTTCATTTCAGGGCTTAGAATTGTAGATTCCATCTTTAGACCACTTAGACTTTTTTGTGATAACATAGCTGCAATATTCTTTGCAAAGAATACTAACAATTCTGGCAGTGCAAAATACATAGAACTAAAATACTTCAAGATTAGAGAATTGATTGACAATGGTAATATGTTTTTTGAGCCTATTGATACTGGGGCTATGGTTGTTGATCATTTGACTAAGGGTCTTGGGCCTTCAGATTTTGTCAAACATGTAGACAACATTAGTATTGTTAGTTTTTTTGATGTATTTTATTAGTGGGAGTATGACTTTTATATTGAGATTTTTATGTCAGTTTATATGTTGTTTTCATTTGGACATCTTTTGAGATGTAAAAAAATATTATCAATGATCATTGTTTTCTTTAATGGATATCATATTATTAGTATTTTGTGCAAATTATATATATATGGCATGTCATGATACATTAAAATTTTAAGACGTGTTGATGTCTTAAGAATGACTTTTATGTCATTATTGAGTATGTCTTGTAACACCATGTTACAAACTTGAATCTTATTAACTGAGACATACTAGCTTCTAGGTGAAGCCGTGGGGTTACTCAAGCTTCTAGGTGAAGGTCTAGGTTTTTTTCTAGTTTTTGGTTGAAGTAAGTTAATAGAGGAACCTGGGATTTCTCTAGCGTCTGAATGAAGCAAGTAATAGAGAAATCGAGAACCCAATAAGGTTTTCTCTAACTTCTGGGTGAAGCAGGTGATAGAGAAACCCTGGATTTTTTTAGCTTCTTAGTGAAGCAAGTAATAGAAAAATCGATGATTGACAATAGAATGGCATTTTTTAGATCACATGTTGATGTTGTTTCATTGTCACACTCCCATATCTGGATATAAGTCGATGAAGTTATTAACGTTTATGATTATGGATTGGTCTTATGTTAATTGAGATATAATGGCTGCCATGGTCCTATGTTGATGACTTTATTGGACTGGATCATATTTAAGTGTTGTCTTAGGAACTTGTTTTCCAAAAATTGTGGCCACATACTTAAAATCAGTAATTTAGTCCAAGAATCGTTTTTTAAAAAAATATTAAGACATCTAAAAAACTACAACTAATGTTTGCCCAAGTGGGAGAATGTTAGAATATATAAAATGTTTTAATATTACTGATGGACTTCCGTTAGTTTGTAAGGCTTTGTATTTATAAAACGAACTAGATTGAGTTCCTAAGATGGATTTTTTGGGCCTGACATCCACTTGATCTCATGGGTGGGCTAGATACACCTAATTAATTTAGATGTGGTTAGGTAGTGGTGTGGGCTTGATAAACTTAATGGGCTATAATGGGCGGCCTCTTAAGTTTATTATAAATATGAGTTAGATCATCTCTCCTCTCTTAACCCTAGGTGAGTTTTTCCCATTATAAAACCATTGTATTAAATATAGAGAGTAAGGAGAGGAAGAACCCTAGCTAGACTGTCTTACACGTATTGGTATGTTGAGATCCCTATGGTGTTATAGTAATAACAATATGTCAGGTATGTGATATTAAGTAGATCAAATTAGTAATCCAGTGCATGTAATAGATTCTTAGAATTATTAATAAGTAGTGGTTGATGGCCATAACAAACAATATGCTTAATGAAAGAACAAATGACAGGAGAAAATATATCCTCAAAAGTTTTTAAAAATATATATATAAGGAGATTTTGAGATTCAGGCTATAGTAAAATTAAATTGAAAAAAGTACATTGTATTTTTATCAGAAATTAAGCATATACCAAAAGGAAAATGTTATTAAATATCTAAATAAGATTCAAATCACACTTATCAGTTTTTAATTCATGCTTACACGCCCTATTAAACATTTTGAATCACTAAAAAAGATGTTAATTTCTTGTAAATCAGTTTTGATCTCTTAACATGATATTCAACTTTATCATTTGCATAGACTCAACCTTAAGTCCTAACAAATTATGTTCTCTCTATCATTAGATTATTGCTATAACAAACATACCCAAAAAAAGAATCAGAGTTTTCAATTGATAAAACACATGCAGCTGAAGAAATAATAACCAGGAAAGAAGTAGTTTTATTCATTTTATTTTCTATGCATTTATAAATGGTTTGCTTTTGTTGTTCTTATAACCAATCTTGATAGCGAGGATTTCTTTTTCTCTTCCATTCAGGTATCCATTTATATTCTAGGATTATTGTTAACCTTTCCCGCATAAGTAGCTTAATTTCTTTATATATATCCTACTATTTTGTCCTTTTCCTTTACATTTGGGTCAATAACCATTAACCTTCCATTCGAGATTGTTTCAAGTTCTAGTCTTGTACTAATACTCCTTTTAGAGGTAGATGTCACATTTTCTAATAACTATTTTTTAAGAATTAATTTCTAAGTCATTCCATGCTAAGTTTTTGGCACAAGACTTTTGGTATGTGGTGTTTCACTTTTCTATAGTACCGCATCCATATGTTCTTTCCTAGAGTTTGGATTAATACTATTTGTCAATTTGGAGAAATTTCTATAATATATAGATAGGTTGTGACTTCCTTTTAGCATGCATACATTTCTTGTTTATAGTTTTACCATAATGTTTCTATAAAAAAAATTATCTTCTAAACTTATATGACAATATGGATAAACATCACATTATTGGTCCATTGTATAGGTTAGTATGTACTCCTCCTATTGCAATATCTTTGAGCTTAAGGTGTCTACAATCGAGAACAAAGGCTAATATAGGTGAATCTAGCCCTTTTCTATATAATGGGCATATTTCTACTTGGATTTGTCTAATATGAGTAAACTTATAACCATTATTAGCTAATTTTTTAGGATTTAGTTATGGAATCATTAAACTTCCATCTTCCATTTGCTCAACTCATGTTACTCATTCAACAATGTTTGTGCTAAGTCTAGTTTTTATATAAAAAATACTTACTCGATATATTTGATTCTTTTTTCTATCTGGTAATTTTCAGTTTTCCATTTTGTCATCGTAGTATTTTATTTCATAACTTTCATGTGACTCATATAACTCTCTTAGATGTTCTCAGAAGAAAATAATTCTTCTATCATTTCTAAAGGTTCATGGTCTTCTTCTTCTTCCGACTCTTCGTCTGAACTTTCCCAATCATAATTAGTATTTCTTTTTATTATCAAATCACTAACTTAATCGCAGTCTTCTATAAAAGAAATTTGGGCTTGTTGTACAGTTTATATCCAAGTACATACTAGTAGTTGTTATTACTTGCAATTTTTTATCTAGATTTAGTAGGAATTCATATCTAACAGGTATTTTGTATTTTCCTATTCCTATTTCTCCTTTAACTTTTTATGGTGTTTTTTTTTAACAATCCAAGTGAATATTCAAACTTTCCTTTTAAAATTTCTTCTATGAATTTTAGAGGTGGTGCTGATTTTGGTTCTCCACTATTTCCAATTCCTCATTTTATTTTATCTTTCTTTACTTCTAAAAAATTCCATAAGTTGTCTAGAATACTCTTTAACAACTTCCTCATCCCACTCATCTTCATTATTTCTAGAAGTCACTTCACCATTTTCTGGTTTTACCATATGTATTTTTTCTTTTTTGGGATAATCTAACTCTTGTAATTTTTGTTTCCAATATATCATTTTCTTCATTGTTTTTGCTTTTTTTTTTCCCAATTGTTTAGGATATCTTCTCTAAATGAAACCTCTTATTCTCTTAAGATTCTTATATGTTCTTTAGGATTGGTTTAAAAATTTTCCTAATCACATATCCACTTGTTGATGCCGAAAATTTATTAGATGAGCTCATAGATCCTGCGCATATGAAAAAACTCATAAACTAGAAAATCCCCCGAGGTGGTGCCTTTGGAGACTCTTCGACACCAAAGTCAATATCTCAAAGTAAGAGAAAGCAAGAGGGTTGTAGAGAGAGTTGTGTCCTACTTGAGAAATGACGGGAGCCCCATTTATATAAGACTTAAGGGTTGAGTCAGTTACGAGAAATAATGTCGTGATTATTAGGTACAATAATTATTATAATATCAAGTGTGATTATGAGATAATAATATCAAGAGTTACTTGGCTTAATGTTGGTGGTAATAATGTTATTTGCACATAACCGTTGTGGAATATTTAATATTGTTGACCAGAATATTTTTAGGGTTTAGGACACCACATGTCGATTTGTCCTTGACAGAGTGAAATTATCTCACATCACCACGTATCATGTTTTCTAATAGGAGGGATTTTTTTATCCAGTTTAACTAATTTTAACAATTCTTTACTTCATTTAATTCTAATTTTTCTATTTCAACGAAGGTTTTTAATGTTTTTTTCCATCTTTTTTGTTTTTGCAAATAAATGATATATCAGATTTACTAGAAAGTCTAGTTTCCCTTTAATATTATTAGTACTGTAATAACTACTATGCTTAAATTCTCTAGACTTATTATCTAAATTATAACATTTGATATTTGTATTATATAGGGTCATTTATAGATTTATTACGTTTGATTAAAGAGACTGTTTAAAAATATTTGGTTGTAATTGGACAAATTTCAAATTATAAGGGTGGAATTAAGTTAAATATTAAGTTATATGATTTTTTTACTTCTTTTACAAAATTTTAAAGGAAAATTGACAAAAATTGACTTCCCGTGTATATAAGGCCTTGCCCATCTTTGTTTTCTTTTTCCAATTGCACGACGTTAACTAATCATCAACAGATTTTGAGCCTCACTATGTTTGTGCCGTGGCCCGTCAAGCCTAATAAATGCCAGGACTTGGACCATGCTCTTGCATGTCTGGTGTGAGCCTAGTGGGCTGCATTTAGCTTTATGAACGATTAGGTTTTATGGGTCAATCTCACTTGGACCTGCTTGGACCGTTTTCCATAGAGAATCATATTAGTAAACGATGAAAGGCGTTTTTTTTTTATGGATCTTGATTCTTTCAATTTTGTACGTGAAACGTAAAGGTAATTTAAATACATCTCAATCATTCTATTAAATCTAATAGTTATTATTATGTCAAATCAATAAAATTATTTAAGATAAATGAAACTATTTATTATATTGTTTAAATATTTCTAATTTTATATTTTTTTCAATAGGAAATATTTCACTTTCCTTTTTCTTTTTTTTTCTTCATTTACTTTCTTTGTTTAGGGTTCTAACAATAAAAAAGATATACAAAAAATTAATATTTTTTATAAACAAAAATTAACCTGTGAATAATAAATCTTTTTTAATTATTAGAACTTTAAATAGAGAGAATAAATAAATAGAAGAAGAAAAAAAAGAAACTGAAATATTTCTTATTGAAAAGAACATAAACTTGGAAAGATTTAAACAATATAATAAACAGTTTTATTTACCTTAAGTGATCTTATTGATTTTGGCATAATAATAACTATGAGCCTTAATAGGATGGTTAAGATGTATGTAAATTGTCCTTACGTTTTTCACACAAATTTAAAAGAACCAAAATCCTTCTTTCGTTAGTGTCAAACCAGAAGAACCCACAAAAAAAAAATGGTAGTCATTTTTAGATTAAGAAAAATAATATATAAGTTACTAAACATGAAATTTAATTTATGAAAATTATTCAAGTTGTGAAAATTAAGGCACAAGTTATGAAACATGAAGAAATGGTTACAAAATTTGATAATATTTTTTGGATACAAAAAAAGATGTACACGTTATGAAATATGAAAGTTAAGCTATGAAAAATATTTAGATTATGAAAATTAAGACACATCTTACGAAATTTGATAATATTTTTTTACATTACGGAAAATGATATCTAAATTATGAAACATGAATATTAAGTTATCAAAAATATTCAAGTTATGAAAAGAATGACACAAATTTTGAAATAGGAAGGTCTGTTACAAAATTTGATATAATTTTTTGTTACAAAAAAGATTTAATTACAAAAAATATTACGTGGTTAACCGCATTTTTAAAAATGTCTCGAAATTTTTTGTGGTAAATAATATCTTGTGGTTGACTTTGTTTTCAAAAAATATTCTGAGAATTTTTTTGTGGAATATATTTGTTAACAAACAATGTCTTATGGTTGACTAAAAGAAAAACACTACAGTGTATTTTTTGTTAACAGAAATATATCATATTTTATTTTTTACCACAAAAAAAATTTAAGGTATTTTTTTAAAAAATAAAGTAAATCACATGATATTTTTTACTAAAAAAACTCGGGTTATTATTTAAAAATACAATCAACCACACAATATTTTTTATAATTAAGCCTACAAAAAATGATATATATGTTACAAAATATAAATTGTAACCAAAAAAATTTTATGAACCCTACATAATTTATTTTATAATTATCTTACTAAATGTATTTAATTACAAAATAATAAAAACTTAATTATAAAATTTGATATATGAATTATGAAAATTCATATCTTAAAACCCTTTTCGGCGTAGTAGAATTTCCCATAAGGGGCATGCGTATTGGTTTTGGTTGAGATTCTGATTCTTTAAAATGGGGAGCTAGGAGTCGTAGGACAGAGCTATACACAACGGTTAAAAGAGGAGCTGAAAGGAAAAAGCACCTGCCCACGGTTTTAGTTTAAATTTAGTAGTTTATATCGTTTAAAAATTTTGTTGATCATATTAAAATTTTTATTGATAATATTAAATTATAAATTTAAATTTATTAATATATTTTTTTAAAATTATCATTAAAACTTTTAAAATTGAGTTTAAACATAAAGCAGACAAAAAAAATTTACATACAGATACAGCAGTTACCGCTTGGCCATGCCATGTGGCGCAAACTCATAGCTTCGTAATTAAAAAGCAGAGAGATTCACGGGCCAAACAAAACAGAACGGATCAAGGGTGCTAAAGATTCTGAGTTAGATTCGGTACGTTGATCATGTCCCTCCATTTCTATCTTTTTATAATATTTTATTAAATTGATTTTATTTTTCATTTCATTTATTTGCTCTCCTGAATCAAGATCCATATATAGCTGGATAGATATTTACCCTACAAAAGGCAACAAAAATGGCAATAAATGCCAGGGTCCTATGGAGCCAAACATCGTCTGATCAATTTGCAGCTCTTTTGTAATTAGTTAATTACTCTTTCCCATTTCTCACGTAAAAGTGAAAAAAAATTTAAAAGAAGTTATGCATGTTTATTTGAGGTATATTACCTTATAAATTTTTAGTTGGTTTATATTTAAATTAATAGATTTAGATCAATTAAAAACTTTATTGATAATATTAAATTTTTTATTAATAATATTAATTTTTTAGTTTAATACTTACATTGATATTATTAATAAAGTTTTTTAAAATTATCAATAAAGTTTTCAACTAATCTAAACTATTAAATTTAAACTCAAATCAATCCAAAATTTTAATATTATATATATATATATATGGCCTTTGTGTACTCTCTTACAGAGCTCTGATCGCGCAAGACCTGTTAGCTGGTGACGCTTCGATGTCATCTCCATTAAATTTGATCATGACCCATGACTTCCCTACAGCAAAGTAGGTTTATCTTTAATGTATATCACAAACTTTCTATGCTGAGGGGAGAGGCTATTTCCACATTAGAAATGGCTTCTTCCACAAATTCCTTTTTTTTTACATGCGTTTTACTATTAGACAAATTTCATAGACAGAATGATCTGCAGTGAAGGTGTGGTCCAGATCAAAGGCAAAGGATGAAGGAATAGCTAGTCAGTTGTATGGTGGTATGAGGTCTCCCTGGAAGAAGCAGACTTCCTCCAAACACAACATCCATTCTTTCCTTATCAAAGTATTTGGACGATACATGTAACACCTGAATGGGCTTGCCCTCTTCTCAGATAAATATGGTCCCTAGCTAAAGATTTTGGGACCATTTAGGATATCAAATTCCCTACGAAGATTTAGCTTTAATTCTAGTGAATTTGGACCATGCTTCCAAGAAAACCTACACATATTATAATACTGATGAGTGATTAATGACCAATCTGGCTTTGTTCCTTCTTTTTTCTCAATTTAAATGCTTTAATTTGGAGGATTAACCACAAAAGCAAAGGGCAGCTTCATTTTTGCAATGAGATTAAAATTTGATTGGTAATTTTGAGAAATTTCATTAATAACATAAGTACATACTCAATTAACGTTACTAATAAAATTTCGAAAAATTATCGTTTAAATTTTCACTCTGGTAGATATAGACAAGAATCTTTCATCCATTAAGGTATCTATGATACAAAGAAAAATAAATGTCAAAAAAAGTTAGATGATATAAAACTAAAAGTAAAGAAAATCATTTTCTCTTACAAGTGCTGCTAGAGACACCCATGAGTGCCACTTAGTATTATAACCAATCAAATTCAAAAAATCTCACTCGATACAATATTTTTAAAGATAAATATGTCATTTTGATACTCAAGCTTCACATATATCAGCTTGTTATTTGTTTATTTTTTGGATGGAACAAGTGGATAGTAAACTTGGGTAACCCAATATCTTTATTTTTTTTTCTTACCCTTGATTAGTAGAATGAAAAAAAAGAAAATGTAAATAGTATTAATTTTATTATTATATCATTTATCATGTTTATGAATATTACCGTAAGAGATTAGATGAGAATTAATTGATAAATTGATAATGTTATCTTATTCTCTTTCATTTTTCATTATTCAATTCTCTCAATTTTGAATAATTATGATTTATACATATAAAAAAAATATTTTTCTTAATTTTTTTTTTCATTTTTTTTTCTTACTAAATAAAACAAATCATCAAAAAATTTGGGAGTCGATGTTCATTGTGAATCTCATGATCAATTAACCGATCAACAAAAAGACGTGGATTCAACAGCCGTGGCTAGAGTAATTTTAGACCGAATTGCTGGCAAGGTTTCTTAACGAAAAAAAAAATCTATAAATTAGATAAATAAATCATGATCCGTAATATTAGAATAATTAAATGGGCAAATCATATGATAATAAGCTAATATGATCCAGCTCGTTCGCAGCTGATAAGATTAACCCATTACTTTTCCAATGCTGTTTTACACGAACTTTTGTTTTTCTCCAAATCCAACCTGTCAAAGGACTACAACGTAATCATGTTTGTTGACTAAATTCGAAGAAATTCATACCATTGTTTTTGCTTTGTTTTTGTTAAAAATGACAAGTACCCATTTACTTTTGCAATCTTTTTTGACCATCAATCTCAACTATGGCTGCCTTTTCGTTCTTATGGTTGTTGGCGTGCTTTCCTTTATGTCCCTTTCTTTTTCTCTGTACGTTCCGTCAAGGTTGATTTTTTTTCAGTATTTTTAGCCCTTTTTTTCCTACTAAAGCGTTGGATTTTCTGCGATAACAATCTGTAGGCCATTCTCCACCGAACCAAAAATAAACCACAAATCAGCTTTAAACGAACTTACTGTTCATGTTAATGTTCATAACTTGAAACTACAGTCTATATGGTTAGCCTCTGTTTGCCTGTTTCTTTCTACAGTACTATTGCTGATCATGCATATGATCCATCGTTGTGAGTGTATTTTTGACATTGGTGAACAATCTGTTTGGTTTGGACTTTGATAGGATAGGATTAAAGCTTTAAAAATATAGCTAGAGGGAGATTAAGACAATAAAGTGTTTGTATTTTGTTGATAAAATGTACCTTACGTAAAATGAAAGAAGTATGATTAGCAAGTTTATGGTAGTTCATCTTTTTTTTTTTTTTTTTTTTTTTTTTTCTGTTCAACATATGACAAAATACTTTAGAGATGTACAAATTTGATTTTTGTTCGGTTAAAGATTTATCAAAATTTTCGATAAAAGTTTTCATTTAGTCGAATTAATCTAAACATACGAAATTTATCAAACCGATTTCAAATAAACCAAACAGTCACTCAATACCGAACTGTTTAATCAATCATTAATAATCATAAAATTGAATCGAATCGTTTTAACCATTTAATTATATTGTTTAACCAAAATTAAACGGTTTTGTTGTATTTTTTGATTTTAACCCATTATTGCACCATTTCATCGCTCAATCGTAATTTTTTAATAGTAATTCTATTTCCCTACTATCCCATTCTTTGTGTAAATCAAAAGAAAGTTGTGTGTTTTCGGACTTAGTTAAATGATTAAAAAAATGAGCTAAACGCAAACGTGATGATTCACTAGAATTAGAAACTTTTGTTCGGATCGAATGTTTATGAACCAGATTTTTATGTATCAAATGCATTGACACTGTCCAAAACAAAAATAAAAAAATAAAAAAAACTTTTTCTCCAAGATTAGGTGGAGGCAAGAATTTTTCCACTTAACTAACAAGAAAAATAGAAACAAAGAAAACATAATGATTCAACTTCTAGCTTTTGCGGCACACGTTCCTCACTATCATTTACTGGCATAACGGTCAAGATTGCAATCGAAACTCACATGCACACGAGGGAGTCTACTCTACAATTACACAATTGATTACTTATTTCTTCTTAGCGTCCACACTAGGACACAAAATCCCTTTATATAAGAGCCCAATTTATCTTTGGTTTCCATTTAGTGGGATTAGAAAAGCTAGAAATGACTGTAAAAAAAAACCCAGCAGACAGTCCTAACTAATTATGACCATTAAATCCTAAAATAAACCATATAAAAGTCTTCACTTGAGAATCTCTTCTCCATCTTTTTTAGAATTATGAAGTGGAATGTCTGTTACCTTTGACGAAAGCTCAAATGAGAAAAGAGGTTTTTGCAATGATGGTGTAATGCAGATTGAGGAACAGATGCTATGGTGAAAGTAAGAAGCTTTTGCATTATTGGGAAACATTGAGCTGGTTTTGTACTTGGCAGGACCTATAAAAAGTAGAAAAAGCATATTTAATTATGTAAGGGCCATTGGCATTGCTAACATCCATTCCATAGAATTTAATCATTTAGGTCCCTCCTTTAAAATCTAATCCTTTCCCTCCATTTTGTAAAATCTTCATTCCAAAATTGAGCAAAAAGGTCAAGTTTTAAAAAAGTTCCTTACATTCTGCTGCTTACAGACAGATAATTAGCCCCCACCCTTTTGGCTTTTTCCCATCAATCGCCATTTTCATCCACTAAACCTATAGAAAAGACATGCTAATCTTAATCTTCTTTTCACCTCCAGTTTCTTCCCTTTTCTTGTCCATGCAGAACTTCACATGCTCTAGAAGGGCTTAGGTATCATTCCAAGCAGCAAAAACTGGCAAGTGAGCCAAGGAGATTGCAGCAGGCCTTAGCTGGGCTGATGGGAACCAAGAACTAACACCAGCCGACGGGCTAATGAACTTTGAAGCCAGAGGAGGCTTAGCAAAGATCATTGTAGGGCCACTTTTATCCGGGCTGCCTTCTCTTGAGCTGCTTAAACTTGTAACCAACGATGAAGGATTCGAAAAATGAGTCCCTAGCTTAGCAGATTCATCCACCATTTTCTGATTATGGCTAGAGTTGATTGAATCAATTCCAATCAGATCTTGCAAGGCCATTGAGAATGTACCGTTTCGATAATTTCCATTACCAATAGATTTCTGATCAAGTGATTGATCAACTGATCCAGCATTAGGTTGTTGATGTTGTGGGGACTGATACAAAGCCATCTTCCAATGTGAATTATCCCCATTGTTGTTATCAGCCAGTTGAATGGATTCCCCACTGTTCTGTGTTGATTGGTTATAACCAATGGCCACATTGGTCTCCCTCTCTTTGTTACGCCTAGCAAGCTCTCCAGCAAGAAGAGTATTGCTGGCCATGATTTTTTCAACATCATATCTTGTAATGTCAAAGTTAGTCACAGCATTTACCCCACGAAACTTAATCGCAGCAATGTCATAAGCCTCGGCTGCTTCCTCTTGGGTGCCTGAAATTCATTACAATTAGAAATTCATACTACAAAATAATGACATATAGAGGTTATTAAAATAAAAGGACTGAAAAATTTAAGCTTTTAATTAGGCATATAAGTCATGGTAATCCTTTTTTCTTTCATTTTTTCTCTTTATCATACAATCAGAGAGAGAACAGCCTTAAAAAAGTAAATTGTTACTGAAAATCAGCAAGGTATGGTGTCAAAGTGGAAATCATCAGCCTTATAAAAGCATCACTAGTCTTTAGTGGAAACATAGGAGCAGAGATGTCATAGGTCCTCAAAAGGAGCTCTTTGTGCAGAGCAAAAGCCCAATAGAATTTGAAATAAGAAATGACAAAACAATCAAAAGAGAAAGAAAACAAAAACAAAATTTAGATTTAAAGTGCAAGGAATTTAAATTTTTCAAGGACTTACTAAATGTCCCAAGATAAAGGTCTTTGTTTCCTGCAACCCTGCCAATCCTAGCTTGCCATCTTCCATGCTGGTGATGCCTGTATAATTTTTTAAAAAATAAAACAAAAATAAGAGATAATGTAATATCAACTAGAATGAACAACTTTGGGCATTGGCCCTAAAAAATGGGGGTGAAGGCAAATAAAAAAACAAGCAAATAAACACCTTGTTACTCCTCTGTACATTGATGCCCCTCTTGAGAACCCACTGCTTTTCCTGCAAATCAAAGAAACAGGAGAATATACATCTTTAAAATACAAAAGGCATAAGCAATATCTTTAGAATGTTTAAATCCTAAGCTTACCTTCTTAGATGTGCAACATATTCCTGGCGGCTCATGTTCTTCATTTCTTCCAATTCTTCGCCGTAATTTTCTACCTGCAAGAAAATCATAAAATTTGTAATATTGAGTAACCAAAGTCATCAAAGAAAGAAACTGATAAGGTAACAAAGGGTTAAATCTTACCGGAAAATTTATATGAGTTGAAGGCCCCCAGTACTTGAGGGCTGCCAGATCATAAGCCCTTGCAGCCTTCTCTTCCATATCATAACCCCCTGGAATTAATTTGTGGACTAGATTTAATGACTGATAAAAAAACAAGGTTATTAATTTATTTATCATTCGCTATTATTGAAGATAACACTTACCCAGATAAACTGATTATTGCATTATTTGATTGAAACGGCATCCACAAGAGGCACATGCGTGGCAAGAAGGAATTATTAGCACAAGTCAGATCATTAAGACGAGATACCAAGAATTGATACTTCCAAAGAGAAAGTGTGAATGTATTTTGTTTTGGCTTGACTAACCTTGCCTCCCTTTCCTGGTCTGCCCTTCCTTCTTGCAACTGTTATCCCACAGATGAGCTTCATATCTACCTGTCCATCTATGCCTAATAGAGAAAAATTTACGAAGGTTACTTCAACCTTCAACAGAGAACGTAAGGGAAAAGAAAACTGTACCGGAAATGAAAGCAACAGTGTGAACTAACCTTGTAACACCTCTATACTGTGATGTTCTCTGCCCAAATGTGTCAATGGACTTCCTATGAACAGGCTGCTTTTGACCTAGTTTTGCAGGCCCCCTCTTCTTTGTTTCCATGGCCACAGATTCAGTACCACCACCAGTGGGTGAGATCTGCCTAGGAGCTGTGACACAGCTAGACTGTGAACCAGGGCTCATTGACAAGCTAAGAGACTGCAAATCCCCACAACCCATTGTACCAACAGACCCAGAAGCTCCCCCTTCATGATCAACCATGCTACTGTTCAGCTGCTGCTCAAGTGCAGCATTATGGGTAGAAAAATGCCTAGCAACCCAGTTTTTCAAGCAAGGCATTGCATCTTCCCCCATTTGAGGGATCTGGGAGTCACAGTCAGCAAGTTGGGTGTCCTTGGTTTCTTCCTCCAATGGCGCCTGGTACAAGCCATGGCATGCCAGTCCTGTATAATATGGATGGGTTTGAACTGAGAACTGCTGGTCTTGTTGCCTAAAGGGTACCTGAAGAATGTCAAGGGGATGCTGCCTGCTGCTCTCTGGCTCTGCATTTTGGTGGTAGTACATGCTGTCTAAGCTGAGAGCCATTGTTTCTCTTCCATGGCTCCCATATTGATGACTTTCCATTGTTGCACCACCAAGAAAGTCCTCTAGTTTTGGGGATGTCATCCCTTCAGACACGATAAGATTGAACATAAAAAGTTTTTAGAGCAGTTAGTGTGTCAAAGCAAGTAAAGAATAAAAAAATCAAAATGAAACAAACATGAAAAAATAATGGCAAAAAGCAAACCTCCTGATTGTGATCTAGTGAGAGCTTCCATGATGCAAAGAGACCCATCTGACTTGAGTGGCATAACAGACAAGGGAGAGTGAAAGCCACCATTTTCTCCAACACCATAACAGATTCCAGTGCTATTGAGGTGGGAAGAAGACAGATAGAAACTTGTAGGAACATCATTATTAGGGACATCAGCAGGAGCAGCCTGGGTTTGTTGACTATACTGATGATGATGATGTTGTTGTTGAGGGTCAGGAGCAACCTCCATTTTCATGTGTGGTGAAAGAGAAAAACCCAACCAGTTATGATTGTTGCCATTGTTGCTATCATTCATAGTCTTCATCTTCTTCCTCTCTCTTCCTTTTTCTTACTCTTTAGCAGCGTATCCCTCTGCAAGGCAACACAATCATTGGAGAGCAAATAAACTAATCATACCAAAACCTCTTGCCTACTTCCATTTGAAAACTTGGGTTTTGTTGTTTAGCAATACAACTCATTGCAAAGAAAAATAAAATTCAATGGCCCCATATATACTACAACTCTTCAATCTGTGCACTCCCCCCACAAAGTCTCTCTCTCTAAAAAGAGAACAAAACTGGTCTCTTTAAACTAAACAAAAAGAATGAATTCTAGCAAGTAATGCTGGGGAGCACCCCTGCATTCCATAGGGATCTGTGTATATATGAGAAAGACCACGTCTTTTTCTTCTTTTATTTCTCACCTCCCCTTCCCTCTTTGCCCTTTATCTTAGCAAGTAACAACCCTTAAACCCTACAAAAACCCCAGATCAAATATAACACCAAAACCTTTACTTGAACTGATCCAAAAAAAAACCTTTGCTTGAACTGATCCAAAAAAAAAAAACATTTGCTTGAACTGATCCGAAAAAAAAAACCTTCGCTTGAACACTTGCAAAATCTCTCTTTAATTTTCTCAAATGCAACCCACAAGTATATGGTAACTCCTCACTACCCAGCAAAAACCCAGAAATTATTATTATCAATTTTTTTTCTGCAATTCTCCACACTCTTGTCCCTCTCTTTAATGACAATTGACAAATATAGTCAATTGAATCTAATGGGGTGTATAGTGTAACCAATAGGGTGAGGCTTGGCCAGTACCCAAAACTGGTTAATTACTTATATAGTCACAGCGACCTTAGATAGATTTGATGGCAGTACATCTTCCCATCCAGTCATTTCATACAGTACACCTTCTCTGTGTCCCTCTGCGTCTCAAAGGGGATCCAATTTTAAAATATTCCGTATATGTTTTCCTTTCAATTTATTTACATAATGCTCCAATTAATTCACAGCTTTCATTTATAAAAAAAAAGAAAAATGTGAACTAACAAGACAAAAGTTTAGTGTCATGTACTATTACTGTGACCATTATATTGGTCACAGCCCATCACCAACCGTAGATTTTTGATAAGGATAGGTGGTCTTGTGTGGGGTCGACTGATGTGACATCTGCTTATCTTTGTGTTTTATTCATCTGACAGTGGTGAAGCTTGCTGTAAACTTGTGACTCTCATCTTTGATGCTGGGGTTGATTGGAAACAGACATGCAACAAAATTTTCAGCGGTGGTAGGGAACAGTGGGTGAAGGCAGCCAATTTTGACAAATTTTTTTTTATCCAAATTTATTGGTAACTTAATTAATTTATTTATTTTTTACTGATAACGTGTAAGAGTTTTAAAAAAAATATTTTACATCGCGTGACGAATTTTCATTGATTTGCTTGTGATTATACTCATTATCACATAAGGATGTTTGTTTAGCTTTTATTTTGAAATTTTATAAGAGATCTTAATCCTTTTGAAGTTTTATTATTACCAATACCATCTCTGTTTTTGCCTAAGGTCAATTAAGCACTTTGAAACTTACAAACAAAACTTTTATAGGCCATCTATTATTGGAAATTCAAATAATATTAAATTTTGATTTATTTGTAAGGATGAATTTCATGTGCTTATATATAAAGAGTCATAAGAATAAATTTTAGAGTACGATTTATATTTTATATAATGTAAATATTATATGTGATTTTTTTTCATGCGCAACACTTCAAATGAGTCAGATTAAAAAATCACCAACATAAAAAGGGTTGGTGTTGTTTGGATACTGATTTACTTTAAACGTACTTAAATCAATATCCAAACGTTATCACTATTGCTCAACAAAATTGATAACTAAATAAATGAACTACTCCAGTCATTTTGCTTTGTGTATAACCTCTTTCTATTTTGAAAGCACAACCTGAAAATTACCATTTTGTGGAAATAATAGTGTAAATTATTCATTCTTTTTTCTTTTGGGAAAGGCTTTTGTGAAAATATATATAAAATGAAGTCTTTTATATTATGGTTGCGTTACATGTAAGGAACATTAAATTTTTACTATTCATTTCTTATCAACCGTCAATACAATTTAAATAATATAATGAATATAAATTAAGTATAATATATCATTTATATAAATTAAATTTTTTAATAAACACACAAATAAATAGCTCAAAAATTGTATCGACTCTTATTTACTTTTTAAAAATATATTATTGTTTTATCTCTAACGTATAGTTAATCATTTTATCTTATTTTTTTAAAGTTTTAAATGATTGATATGGTTGCTAAAAGTATCAATTGATAAAAAGATTTTTTAATATAATTTTTTATTTCCTAAATATGTTTCAATATTTTTTATGAAACTATGTCCATTGAAAAATCACAAAATGTATTAAAACTAAAAAATATTTTAAAATTAATTAAATTTACATAAATTAATTTGTTTTCAAAGATAATATATTAAAAAATAAATTAATTTACACCTAACATTCCCTTTACTTCTCATCCATTTTATCATTTACGTTAAATATAATATAAAATTAAAAAATCTTAATAAATGACTAAGTTATTTAATAAAAGTTACCAATAATAATAATAAAAGTTATTTAAAAGCATAAATAATAAAAAAAAATAATATAATAAAGGTAATCCAAACACCTTTAAATAAACACTCCACGTAATAAAAAATTATTAAGAAAAAAACCGTGCATAACACAAATATGTAAACTAGAACAAAATAAAACGGGCACTAATAAACTAAACCCTCGCAAAGTAAAGCAACATACAAAGATAAAAGCCAAAAGACTAGCTAACCGATAGTACCATAGATGAACAGAAAGAGAAGCTACAATTCAGATCAATGAGCTAAGGAGGTCTAAAAGATATGATTTTGTTGCAATCATATTTGCAAGCTAGAGACACCTCCCTAGGCAGTGAGCAAGTCTGCAGGCTTGTTTGCTTCTCTGTAAATGTGAATGATAGAGCAAGAGCTTGACTATAAGGTAACACACTCCTTCAATGTAAATTAGTATTTGATGTGACCCAAATAATACGACCCAATGAGAGTTGTATACATAACCAACCACTTTTGAGCAGTGAAATGATTTGACATGACTACAGTAATGAACACACCACTCATTCCTAAACACTTTGATGTGATAAATCAAGCAAAGGTTATTCTTTACGGATGAAAAATCATCACCTGTAAGGCTCGAGGCGCAGAGGTACCATCCCTTATAAGGCTCAAGGTTCAAAGGTCACATCTCAATAGTGTCGCACTTCAGAGGGCTAGGTGAGGAACACACCAATGTCTATATAAAGAGATATCTATCCTCAATGTAAGGTGAGAAAAGGGAAAAAGAAGAGAGACCAAGAATCGACAACAACAATAACAAGAGAGACAAACATTAAGAAGTAAAAATCCAGAGAGAACTCCAAGTACAAGGAAAAAGTATATGAGGAACAAAGAGAACCATTCTAGTTCTCTCCTCCTCCCAAATATCCCTTCAACTCAGCATAATTCTTTCCATTTTTCACCTTTATGCTGAAACACCTATATACTTAATCATCAGAGGGTTCTCCCCGAAGCACAACGCTTTGAGAGACTTCTTTTGTAGGTACCCACTCGTTCTAAATACTAAGGAGGTATTCCGCGTCTTGGCTCTCTCTACAGGGATATCCTCAAACAAGGCCCCCCATTGAGGACCATCAAAGACCGAACATCTTTCATCATATTTTTAGGCATCAACAGGTTGGTGTCATCTGTGGGAACGACAAATATATTTCATGATGCCACCTAAAAGCATGCCCATAAAAGCTGAGATGGACAACATGTACCCTTTAAACGGCATACGAATAGGCATGACCACCACCAAGCTTGACCCAAGGTTTACGGGGGATGGGACCCATCCATCCCTTTAATCATGCAAATGGCACCAAGTCTAGTTTGAGTCGAACCTGCTCGGGTACTTTGCCAAAAAACCGAAACATAAACCATTTTAGAAAACCGAGAAGAAATAGTCATTTTAGCTCGAATCGAGCATCAACACACGCCTGTTTAAGAAAGAGATGGATGAAGTCAAACTCAGCATCTCCCGATCTCTCAAGCTCAGCTATCATCCAATTCTGAAATCTGTCCCACCCTTGGCAATGGGTAGGGAATCGCGAACTGCTCATGGTCCTCCAGAAGTAGAAGCAAAGGATAAGCGCATCTGGCTCGCTTTTAAGATTAACAACATCAACACCTTGGGCAAAACCAGGCCTCCAGAAGATCTGCTCACCCAAAAAAACAGATTGAGGCCTTGATAACACTAAAGTGCTAGAGGTCAAGCCCTACACGGAAGAAATCTAATCGATTAATGGAGACTAATAACTCTCCAAAGCTCTCATAGAGATTCACAAGCAGATCTGTACCAACCATTATCCTGCGCTCTGAAGGAAAAAGGTACAGATTAGGACCTGCATCCACCTCCAGGATTGATCAAGCTCTAACAAGGTTCATGATAAGCAGTTCACAACTCACTCCCTTTGACAACGGTAGAATAATAGGACAAAACTCGGGGTATGTTTGGCTCTACCCTAAAGCTAATAAACCACCACGAGAACACCTTACCAACCAAGGGAAGAAACTTAACCAAAGAACAACCTTGGAGACCCTCATTAGTGATCTTCTAGCTCCAAGCTTCAGTCACAACTTGACCTGCACAGTTCTTTTCATCCAAGCAAGTGAGGCTTTAACAGTAGAAGAAAATTGAACCTTGTAAGGAGAAGAATCAGAAAACACTTAAACTTACCTCCCACACCACTAACACTTAAGGATTTACTTAGATAAGGTGAAACAAAAAGCATCTAAGTCAGAGTCAGCCCATCTAGAGTTTACACGCCTTAGAAGCGCATCAACACATAAAAAATATCAAGGAAAGATTGAGGTTATATGCTTAAAAAGAGTTCACACAAGAACCTTACCTCAATGCACTCAAGGTATGTGATCCCAAAGAAAGAAGCTAAAACTTTACTCAAAGCTAGCCTTCATTAAAAGGATACTCTACTCAAAAGAAGAAGAAGAAAAAACAAATTGAACAATCTCAACACTTGTAGAAAACTTTTTATAAACTCTACTCAATAGAAGTACCAAAAATATAAAGACAAAAATAATGAAATGAAAATTAATTCATTAAAAAAAATGTTTGTACAAATAAGTGGCTCCAAGGCTAAGGGTGATATAAGGAAAAGAGGAAAAGAAAAGCTAATTCCTATGGTTGTGGCTCCTTATCCTTAGTCTCTTCGTTTCTTTTCATCTCATCGGTTTTCTTCACGACCTCCATCACTTCAGTCACCTCTTATTTTGTCTAGTTCTCAAAAGATTCTGGGATCTCTAAATTGGTTCGATCGAGATTAGGTCATTTTTTGGAACCCTCTACCTTAGCTGCATCAAAGCCCACTGAGTAATACTTCGAAGCCTCTCTTAATATATTTTTCTTGTAATCTTCAGAGCTATAATACTTCTCCACAGCAGAAGCTTCAGCCTAAACTAGTTAGGACCTCAACTCTATCTCGATATCCTAAAGACGAGTGATCTCAGTACTGAGGTGGTTCTCGACCTTATGAAGTAATGCAATCTTAGAGCTAAGTTGACCCTCGACATCGTGAAGTTTTGTTGTGTTGTCCTTCAAATACACCACCTCCTCAACTACACTTAAGCCACCTGCACCGCAACCCCTTCAGCCTCGGATTGCTTCACTTAGGCCTGTTGACTTGAAGGCCCCTCTGTCTTAGACCTCTTCCTCCCATATTGGTCATCAAAAGAAGACTTAGAAGCCTTGGCCTTCTTCTTCTCTCTGGCTATCCTAGCAATTTTGGCTTGGCTGAACATGGTGTCCTATGTAAAAAAAAAGGTCAACTCATCAGAAATAAGTAAGAGTAACATATAAAAAATAAAAACTGTTCAGAAAACTCTCCACTACGAATAAGAGAGCTAGAAAGGTGTAGACTAAGTTGATGGGTCCTCAGTAGTGACTCGTTTGAAATGACCTAATCAAACATCTTAGCATCAGCTCTAAGACCTTATCGACCACTCGTCATTTTTCATCACCCAAGAAGGGTTCCTTCTGATTAGGGACCTTTTCGAACTTCCACTCCAGTAAGACCTGATAAGATTTTGGCTCTTCTACGAAGAAGAACCGTTATTTTCAGTAATTAATCGAATAAGGGATATCCAAAATATTCTTTCCACTCTTTGTATGAAAATTAAACCACCAATTATCGGTATACTTCTTCAGGGTATAAACCCATATGACCATTCGCACCTTCGATTTTTCATCTCCTCTGTTGTACTCAGCGTGCCTTATTAATGCCAGCACAAACTCCACAACATACCTCATCCCGTTTGGGGATAAGTGAGTATGGTAGATACCATAGTAGTTTATGATCTCCCTAACATCTGGGTGGACAGAAAACCTCAGCCTCACTATTAGATGGTTGAGGTAACAACAAAAAGAGTGGCCTAATCCTTCAAAGGGGAATAAGCCCTCTCATCAGGACCAAGATGCCTGATTCTCCATTCAAGAGAAAGAAGAAAATTAGTAGGTATGGACTCTAAATCACCCTTTGAAATCTGACTAGGGATTCTTCAAGCCTGAAGAACCCAACTTACGGGGACTACTACCTCCCTACTTTCAAGACTAACCTTCATTCTCTCAGTCATTGTTTTCTTAGATCTACCAACTCCGAAAACAGACATGGTATGATGATAAAAATAAGAATGAAGTTAGCTTACCAAGTAAAAATGAAGAAGTCTGAAACTACAAAGAAATCCAAAAACAGAAAGAAGACTCTCAAAGAAGACAAGAAGATACAAGAGACTTGGTATAGAGAGAATTAAAGAACAACACGAATGAAAAATAGGAGCCGGAAGCAAAGAGTCCCTTAAATAACTTCTGTCAAGTTAACCATCACTGTAGCGCATGGCTAATGCGTCCATCAGTTGACAAAAAGTGCTTTGGGCAGTTGAAACATCCACTCAATAATTAACTATGATAACTTGCAGACGCACCTCGAAAAATGAAATGTCTTGTTACAAGCACATGGTCCTGCAAAATATCGAGCAAAACTTTCTTAGCAAGCCCAACATACCCAAGTCCAAAAAACAGAGATATATGTAAAGTCAAGTTTGAATAGAGGCAAAGCCGATGAAGTGGCACAACTCCATTTAAGCCTAATCCTATCAAAGCTCTTTCAGAGATGAACCATTGCTCATCTTCAGGAGTTTACTACAATAAGAAATTCCTTCCGAGGTTGAATTAAGAGCTTCTAAATCCAAAAAGTTTCACCCCAGCCAGAAGGAATTACAACTTCAGTCGCCATCACTAATTTTTTCAAGAGTTGACCACGATTATCAATTCCTCTCGAGGTTGAACTAAGAGCTTCAAAAGCCATAAAGTTCCACATCGACCATTAGGAATTATCACAAAAGAGTTTAAAAGTATGTTTCCTGTGAATCCTACCGTGGTAGAATGGTTACTTCAGCCATATAATTCCCATCGAAGTAGAGCTATGACCCTTGAGCCTCACAATTCACGAGAGCAAAAGAGGGATTATGGCTCCAATGACATTTGTACCCCTACTGGATCAAGGTTCCAATCAAACAAATCCCTAAAGAATAAGCTACAGAAAAATAATCCCAATCCGGCTCGTGAAGATACCAAGGTTCAAACCGTACGATACCTACCATAAGTGGAGCAGTGACTCCAGCACTACAGTTCCCACTAGAGTAGAACTACGACCTTTGAGCCTCACAGATCACTCGAGTAGAAGAAAAACTATGACTTTAGTAATTCTTCTGCTATGATGGAATCTAGGTCTCAGATTGATAAAAATCTTCAGAAGAGAAGGGGATTAGCATCAAAAATACTTCGATAAAACTATCTCGGCTAAAGATGTAATGCTAGTTATGCAGGAAAGCTAGGTTCCGATCATAAAGACTCTCTTATGAATTAGCAAGAATCCAACCCAACTGGATGCTCCCTGAAGCTAAAGATTAATGCCCCATAACTATGTAATCCCACATCAAATTAATCAAAATTAGTACTCAAACCAGCTAAATATCCCTTCAGAATAGTTAGTACTCCAACCAAAGCCACTCGAGTCCCATCGAGGCTGAAGAGATAACGACTCCAGTCGAGTTACCTCTACCTAAGAAGCAGCTACAATCATTATAATCCCTCCCGATGTGAGATTAAAGATCTTGGAGGACCATGTTCACTTTAGATAAAGCGTTAGACACTCGAGGGCTAAGGATCAAGGCCATAGTTCCTACCATTGAAGGGTTGAAGGCTTAGTCAATATAATTCCTTACAAAGTTGATCTCCCAACCATGATTCCCTACAGGCACTAAATGAGAATTACTCCCTTAAGGAATCACCTCGGATCCGTTAAGGAGTGGGGAACATCTGATATAACATAAATAATACGACCTAGTGAGAGTTGTACACGTAGCCAATCATTTGTGAGCAGTGAAATGACTTGACCTGACTATGGTAATGAACACGCCACCCATTCCTAGACACTTTGATGTGATAACTCAGCCAGAGTCCATTCCTTACGGACGAAAAACCATCTCATGTGAGGCTCGAGGTGCAGAGGTGTCATCCCATGTATGGCTCGAGGTTGAGAGGTTATATCCCAATAAGGTTGCACTTCGGAGGGCTAAGCGAAGAACATACCAACGTCTATATAAAGAGATATTCATTCTTAACGAAAGGTGAGAAAAAGGAAAAAGAAAAGAGATTAAGAACAAAAAACAACAACAAAGAGAGAAATAAGCGGTAAGAAGTAAAAATCCAGAGAGAACTCTAGATACATAGAGAAAATATACAAGGAACAAAGATAACCATTCTAATTTTCTCCTTCTCCCAAATATCCCTTCACATTGGTATAGTTATTTCCCTTTTTTTATCCTTACACTAAAACACCTACTGACTTAATCATCAGAGAGTTATCCCTGGAGCACAACACTATGGGAGACTTTTTGGTGTCCACTGGTTCCAAACACTGAGGAGATATTCCGCATCCTAGCTCTCTCTATAGGGACATCCTCAAATAAAAACCTCGTTGAGGACCATAAAAAACTGAACATTTTTCATCATATTTTTTGACATCAACAATATTCACAATAAACCTAAATGTGAATACAATGCAAGCTCATCCAAGAGTACAATATTATTTGAAAATGATCCAAAAAATGACAATGTTCATCATGTGTCACACACTTTATTAAACCTAAATGGAAAAAGAACATAAAATCCATTTGTCTTTTTTTTCTTTAGAGAAATGGGTTTATAGTCAACACATACCTGCTTCCAGACAAAAAGTGTGAAGTGGATCTGGGATGAACTTGGAATATTACCAGGAATGATGAGCAAAGGGCCCAACAAAAATAATAATTTTTTTGGAAAAAAAAATCTATTTTATTTCTTTTCTTGCTGTAATCTTTATTGGTATTGTAAACCGAGGTCAAACTCAAGAGGGGGGTGAATTGGGTTTTAAAAACTTTTTACTAATTAACACATAAGTTTTTAACAATTTAATCAAGCAAGGCACACAACAAATAATATGCTTGAATTTAAAGAAGTAAAGGAAGAGAATATGCAAACTTCATTTATAGTGGTTTGGCAATATTGGAACCTTCTTAAAGTAATCTACTAATGTAGTCGAGCAACTTCACGGGTGTTGTAAAAATCTTACAAGCAATCTTTTCCATAAGGAAGTTACAAAAAAGTGTTTAATCATAAATACTTTACAAAGAAGTGTTTAATCTTAAACACTCTAAGAGTTACACCAACTCTTTCTCTTTACAGTGAATGGTATTAAATGTAAAAGAAAGGTAGAGAGATAACAATGAATGCTTTACAAGATAAAGATTATCTTACTTTCAAGAACAATATTGAAAAATGGCTTACAATTAATTTTTCAAGACTTTTGAGAGTATTACTGAGCTATATTATGAATTGAATGTTCTATCTTGTTATTTAAATGCTCATTTATGGGGTTTTTTTTATAGCCTTGGAATTATATGACCATTAGATACTGATTTAGTAGGTTTAGAGCATTAAATGCTCAAGTCTCGCGCCTCAAACGGTCATAATTTTGAATTACCAATCGACTGGGTTCTTGTACTAGTCGATTGGGTCAAGTGAAAAATGTTCACATTTAGACTTAGAGAGAGTACCAATCGATTAAGTCATAGGACCAGTCAACTGGGTCCTATTACCAGTTAAATAGGAACTTACTGTCTCTTTTACCAGTCGACTGGTTTAGAGACCCAGTCGAATGAGTTGTCCAAACAGTTTTTGACTTAGAAACATTTTTTGTATTTTGTTTTGTCAAAGTTGAATGCTTTTGCCACTTAAACACTTAGATAAAACTGTTAGTGAAATTTAAATAGTGTTTTCTCATTATTGAAATCAAATACGGGTCAACAATCTCACATTTTTTTATGATGACAAAACTATAGTGAGAAAAACCAGTTTTAAAAACTAATTGTTAGTTTTTTTTTGCAAAAATTGGACAGAGTTTCCTTTGTTTTTATGATAAAAATCAACTTGCAAAAATTCAATAATAATAATAACAGTTCCAAACAATCAAAGCAAGACTATTTCAAAATTTTTAATATGTTTGGAGCAATGCTTCCCATAAAACTATGCTTTATATCAGTCTACATAGATTTTTCTCTTTTTCTCCCCCATTTTGACAACAGCAAAAAAGGGGGGTTAATTTCGGAAAATAAGTAATTCAAACACTATAAACAATACGATAAGGTATAAACAAACTTGTGCGCAAAAATTAAGTACAAACCAGGGTTGGTAAGACCTCAAGGAAGAATGAAAAGTTTGCGCATAAGCTTGAAACAGTTAAAGCATATAGATGAGCTATAAAGGCTCAAACTATTCAACCATATAGCTAAAAGTAAATCATATACACGATTCAAAAGCTATATAAATGAAAAATAATCATGCATATACAAATGGTCCATATATAACTGGGCTTAAAGAAGCTGTTTGGGAAAGTCAGATACATACAAAGCAAATGATGTATGGAAAAGGAAAAGAAAAGATATGTTCTTGCAAACTACTCATAGAGCTAAAAAAAATTACATAACAAGGAAAAATGATAAAGACTGATGACTCAGCGAGTAGGGGGAGTCAGAGCTGTCTCAGAGAATATCTTGAATCTCTACCAAAGAGCCTTCCGAGTGCTCTCGGAGGAACTTAAAATCATCCCGTAGGGTGTTGATGTCATGACGCATATGATCGATGTCGGTTTGCACCATATGGAAACTCTGGTCTACAGAAATACTCACACTCTAGAATCCGGACTGCATGGATATCTAGAGGCTAGCTATCGCTTGTAGTAGATCATCATGTCCAGTTTGACCAGTAGTCGAGCCACCATGTCCAACATGTTGTGGACTAGGTGTCTGCTTATCAGTGTCCATAGCAGTAGGATAAGCTGCATTATCAGGCATGTCATCATCCTTATCATTTTCCCAGCCTTAGAATGAAGCATGCCATTCTATATCGTGCACCCCATCTTCTTCAGTGAAGAGAAATTGATGATATCTTTGGGGTCGATGTCTTGAGCTTCGGAGGCAGGCAACGAAACTTTGAAGTGTTGCAAGATCAAAGTGATGAGCATGCCATAGCACCCCGAGTCATGAGCCTCGTCATTGAGCATATTGGCCAGCAAGAAGGGGTAGATATTGAAATGGTGTCCAGTTTTGAGACACCAAATCAATACTATGTCAAATTTTGACATATAGCCCCGACTCTCGAGCCGAAGGTGGATGGTCCACTCACAATAAGGTTGAGCAATTTTGAATCAAGGGGCATGTCACTACACTAATGAAACATAGTAGGTTGAAAGACATAGTTAGGGTCTCCCTTAGCTATCTAACATGCCTACTCATAACCAAAATTGTCTGACTATCCATCCAGACTCCACAAGATCTCTGTTACTAGGATTCTCAGCAAGCTGACCAATAAGTCAGTGTTGACCTTGAACTCTACACCCATTACACTAGTCTTAAACCTAAGAGCTAAAGGGTTTGCCAATGTTAGCATAAAATTAATGAATAAGGCGAGGATAGTATTTACGGTGGATATTGACAAGTGGGGTTAGGCCTATCGCCTCAAAAGGCAGTAGTATGTCAAAATTAGCATGAAGAATAAAATAGAAGTCTAAAAATCTACCCGTCATGATTTTGTTATGTCTAATCACAGTCTTATACCTATTCTTGACGGTAAGATTCCAAAAAAATGAGTTATCGAGCTCGGTCCTCGCTTGCTTTCTAGAGGAACCAACTATCCATTTGCCTCTAGAGTCTGATGCCGAGGAATTCCCTGATCTAGGCCTCGTGGGTGCATGAGGTCCAACAATAGTTGTTTTGACACGAATTTTCTCAGATATTTTTGGGAAATCTCGTTTAATGAGAGATTTTTGGGAAAAGAGTGGAGATTCAACCATAAAAGTTAGAAAATGATATGATTTGAAGGATTATTATGGGTTCTTTGGAGTTATTTCAAGATATTTTAGACTAAAAGAAAGAGTTTTTAAAGAGAGAAAGCTAGGGTTTGGAGAAAAATGATACGTCTATTATATAGAATCGTGATACCAGTCGACTGGGTTAGGGTACCAGTCGATTGGGTTCTTCATATTTTGAAGATTTTTTTATATACCAGTTGAATGGGTCAGGGTACCAGTCGACTGATAAAATTGGCAGTAAGATACCAATTGATTGGATTGACTTTACTAGTCGACTGGGTTCATAAAAAAAATTTCAAAATTTTGGCTCCAAACTTGTCTTGTGATACTAGTCGACTGGTAAAATGGGTAGCGAGTTACCAGTCGACTGAATTGACCCAATTACTCGACTGGGTAAATGGACAGTAAGATATCAGTCGATTGGGTCTTTCAAAAATCAAAAAATTTTGAGCTCTAAGTAGAAATTTTGCAAGAAATGATTTATCTATGCCATTTTTGAGTGAGAGAAATATTAAATAGGAGTTGATACTCATTCACTCAATGAAAAGTATACATATGATGAATGTAGATGCAATCAAGCACACATATATTCATAGTTTGTTAAACCCATTAATAGTCTTATCTTACAAAAGCTATCTTTATTCAAGGACTTAGTAAGAATGTCAGCAATTTGATCTTCCGAATGAATGAATTTTAATCTAATATCACCCTTTTGAGCATGATCTCTTATGAAGTGATGTCTTATCTCTACGTGTTTAGTTCTTAAATGTTGAATTGGGTTTATCAAGTTGATAGCACTAGTGTTATCACAATTAATTGGTATATGTTTAAAATTCATACCATAGTCTTCTAGTTGTTGTTTCATCCACAAAACTTGTGCACAACAACTTCCAGCAGCTACATATTCCACTTCGGCGGTTGATGGTGCAACCAAATTCCGTTTCTTAGAAAACCAAAAGGTTAACATTGCACCTAAAAATTGGCATGTTCCACTAGTGCTTTTTCTATCTAGCCTAAAACCCACAAAATCAGCATCTGAGTATCCAACAAGCACAAAAGTTGATTTTCTAGAATACTATAAACCTAGAGTTTGAGTGCCTTGTAAATATCTTGGGATTATTTTTACGGCAATTATATGTGATTCCTTAGGATTAGTTTGAAATCTAGCACATATGCATACACTAAACATTATATCGGGTCTACTTGCAGTTAGATATAGTAAAGCTCATATCATGCTTCTATAAGTTTTAGTATCTACACACTTAACTTCCTTATCTAGGTCAAGTTTTATAGAGGTGCTCATAGAAATGCTAATTGATTTTGAACTTTCCATCCCAAACCTCTTTAATAGGTTTTTGGTGTATTTTGATTGATTGATGAAGATGCATCCTTTCAATTGTTTGATTTGGAGTCCAAGGAAGTAGGTAAGCTCCCCATCATGCTCATTTCAAATTCACCTTGCGTACACTTAGCAAAATCTTGACACATGGATTCATTAGAAGCACCAAATATAATATAATCAACATATATTTGGACTAATAGTGTGTCATTTTTACGAGTTTTTGTGAAGAAGGTTGTATCTATTTTTCCTTTTGTAAAATCGTTTTCAATTAAAAACTTATTTAGTCTTTCATACCATGCTTTTGGAGCTTACTTCAACCCATAGAGTGCTTTAGAAAGCTCATAACATGGTTTGGAAGATTAGGATTTTCAAAACCAAGAGGTTGCTCAACATACACCTCTTCTTCTATAAAACTATTTAAAAAGACACTTTTCACATCTATTTGAAATAGCTTAAATTTATTAAAGCATTCAAAGGCTAATAACATATGAATGACTTCTAATCTAGCTACAGGAGCATAAATCTCATCAAAGTCTATTCCTTCTTCTTGATTGTAACCCTTAGCAACTAGTCTAGCCTTGTTCCTAGTTACTATTCTATTTTCATCCATTTTATTTCTATATACCCATTTAATACCTATGATTGCATGATTTTTTGGTCTAGGAACTAGAGTCTATACCTTATTCCTTTCAAATTGATTTAATTCCTCTTGCATAAAATTTATCCAATTAACATCTTTTTCGGCTTCTACAAAAGTCTTAGGTTCTATTTGAGATAGATAAGCTACACAATTGAAAATATTTCTTATAGAGGATCGAGTTCTTACCCTTTGTAAAGGATCACCAATCATTTGATCGATTGGATGATAGTTCACATACTTCCAATCTTCGGGAAAACCATCCTCTTATTGACTGATAAATGGTTTATCAAGATTGAGAGCATATGCCTCTTGATTTGTTTGAGGTTGGCTCTCCTTCGGGTCAACAATGGGAGTAGATGTATCCATTCTTGGAATAAAATCTGCACCATCATTAAGAGATACTATTCTACTACTAATTAGATTAAACTCATCAAATGCAACATGTACGGATTCTTCAACCACTAGAGTTCTTTTGTTAAAAACTCTATAAACTTTACTAGAGATTGAATATCCTAAGAATATCTATTCATCGGTCTTTGATTCAAATTAACCTAAATTAGTTTTATTGTTATTTAGGATGAAACATTTACAATCAAAAGCACAAAAATAAGAGATATTAGGCTTTTTATCTTTTCATAGTTCATATGGAGTTTTATCAAGCATATGCCTAATTAATACTCTATTTAAAACATAGCAAGAAGTATTTACAGCTTCCGCCCAAAAGTGTTTTGGTAAACTATTTTTATAAAGTATGGTTCTAACAAATTTTTCTAGAACTCTATTTTTCCTTTCAACAACTCCATTTTGTTGAGAAGTTCTAGGTGCTGAAAAATTGTGATCAATTCTATTCTCGTCACAAAATTTTGAAAAAAATTGGTTTTCAAATTCTTTTCCACGATCACTTCTAATACTTGAAATAGAACTCCCTTTTTCATTTTGAACAATCTTGTAAAAGTTTAAAAGTCCTTTATATGCTTCATCCTTGTAAGCAATAAAAATAACAAAGGTATATCTTGAATAATCGTCAACAATAACAAGAGCATATTTATGGCCACCTAGACTAATGGTGCTTATTGGACCAAATAATTCAATGTGTAAAAGTTTCAATGGTCTAGAGGTTGAGATTGTATTTTTTTTTATTTAAAAGAAATCCTAGTTTGAGATTGCATTTTTTTTTTATTTAAAAGAAATTCTAGTTTGTTTTCCCATTTGATAAGCATCACAAACTTTGTCTTTTTCAAATTTAATTTTAGGAAGTCCAACAACTGAATCTTTTCTTGAAATAATTTTAAATAAATCCATGCTTACATGGCCAAGTCTTCTATGCTATAGCCATGAGTTTTCATTAAAAGCGGGAAATTTTTTTTTAATTTTCCGAATGCAAAAATTTTAAATCAACTAGATAGACATTGTCATGTCTATGGCCAACAAACTTGATCTTGTTACACTTGATGTCTATTACTAGGTAGTGAGAGAATTCAAATATGACTTTGTTGCCTTTTTCACATAGTTGACTAATACTAAGTAAATTTGGCTTAAGGCCTTGCACATATAAAACATGGTCAATGGTTGAGGAATCATTACTCACTTTGCCATGCCCGATAATCTTTATCTTTGTGTTGTCTCTAATGGTGACATGTCCGCCATCCCTTAGAGTTAGTTCTTTGAACATACTTTGATCACCAGCCATGTGTTTTGAGCATCCATTATCAAGGTACCATTAGTTACATTTTTCCTTCGTGTGGAGACATATCTACATTACACAAAGATATACAATTGTACTTTTAGGTACCCAAAATTTCTTGGGTCCTTTGGAGTTAGTCCTAGAAAATACAGATCTTTTAGGTACCCATACTTTTCTTAACATTATAAGGTGCTATATAATTCTAGAAATGTTGATGATGCAAGATCATAAGATGATAGTTATTAAAGTTTCTAGGATTTCATGAATATGTATGCCTATAGTTCATTAGATAAGCATTCCTAGGATATATTTTTAGAGCATGAGAGTTATGAACATGCATGTTATCTCTAGGATATTCATGATGGTAATTTCTAGGATGTGCATTTGTAGCATGTGAGTTATGAATATACATGTTATCTCTAGGATATGCATGATGGCAATTTCTAGGATGTGTATTTCTAGTATGTGCATTCCTTTAATGATTATTCCTAGCATTTGCATGTCTTGAATAAGCATACATATATGCATATGTATTTCTAGGATTTTTATCTCTAGCATATGCATTAGAATTCTTAGCATTTGAATTTAAATTTATATTCTTAGGCCCACGAGCATACATTGAAGGAGTACTTTTAATCTTGCTAGTGGTCTTAGAGGTGGAAGGTTCATCCACACATATTGCTTTCATGAACAAAGTCTCTTTTAACTTTTGTTTACCTAATGGAGAATAACTCAAGCTGGATTTTCCTCCACTCATCCTTTGGTAAGATAGCACTTCATCTGGTTTTTCTTTTCCAAGCATAAGTCTAGATATAGTGCTATTCAATTCCATTACTTTCTTTTTTTAAAATGTCATTTTCATTTTAAAAAAATCTTGTGATGAGTTATAAAGCATGTAAGATAGTTTTTCTTTTTCTTCCTTTAGACCTTCCACCTCTTTAGAAAGAGATGAGACTTCCTTTTTGAGAGTAACATTTCTAGAATCGAATTTCTTCAATTCTTCATGCATTTCAATTATTACCTCAATTAATTCTTCACTACTACTAACATTATTATTATTATTAGAAAGAGAGAATTTGATACTTTATTTTCATCATCGATTACTATCAAGCAAAGGTTGGCAATCTCCTCGTATCCAACATCATTGTTCGAAGATTCTTCTTCTTTGTCATCACTCCATGTGGTTCATGCATTTAATTTATTACCCCAATTAATTCTTCACTACTACTAACGATATTATTATTATTATTAGAAGGAGAAGAATTTGATACCTCATTTTCATCATCGATTGCCATCAAGCAAAGGTTGGCAATCTCCTCGTATTCAACATCATTGTTCGAAGATTCTTCTTCTTCATCATCACTCCATGTGGTTGCAATCATGGCTTTCTTTTTGAAGCTCTTATATGGTTTTCTTGTTGTTAGACAATCGACCTTGATATGACCGAGCTTCTTACAACCGAAACACACAATAGGTTCTCTTTTTGGAGTGGAATCCTTTGTGTAAGGTTTTTTGCTCTTTTTTCAAGAACTTGTGAAACCTTTTGATGATTAAGGCCATTTCACCATATTCTTCATTACTCTCATTCTCTTCTTGTAAAGGTTTTGAGAGAAATCAATTTCTTCTTCTTCTCATCATTATTGGCAACGAGATTCATTTCTTCCATCTCGTATGTCAATAGTGATTCGAGAAGCGTTTCGACATCAAGTTTGTCGAAATCTTTGGCCTCTGTTATGACCGTCTTCTTTGCTTTCCAAGTAGATGGCAAAGATCTTAAGATCTTCCTTGTTAGTTCAAACTCCTCAATGCTCCTACCAAGAAGCTTTAAACCATTAACAATAGTGGTAAAACGTGAGTGCATTTGAGAAATAGTTTTATTAGGAGGCATTTTGAAGGATTCACACTCGGACACTAGCATATAAATTTTTGATTTTTTTACTTCGCTAGTGTCTTCATATATAACTTATAATTTATCCCGAATCTCCTTAGCCGAAACATATGCATAAATTTTATTGTACTCAGCGATATCTAAAGCATAATGTAACATGCTAGTGGCTCTACTATTTAGAGACATTATTCTACAATAAACTCCATTTTGAGTTTAGGCATTGTATAATTGATCTCTCCAATAGTTATTTCCTTTGTAGGAATTCTAGATCATTCTTCAATGACTCTCCATAAATTATAATCTTGTCCTTCGACAAAGATTTTCATTCTATTTTTCCAGTAGTTATAGTTTGAGCTATTGAACAAAAGAGGTCTAGTATAGGAATGTCCTTCGGTATAGCTATTAGATTCCATCGGATCAACTCAAGGATTTTAAGCCTGAAATTGAGTATGAATCTTTGATACCAATTGTAAACCGAGGTACAAACCCAAGAGATGAGTGAATTGAGTTTTAAAAACTTTTTGCTAATTAACACACAAGTTTTTAACAATTTAATCAATCAAGGCACACAACAAATAATATGCTTGAATTTAAAAGAGTAAAGGAAGAGAATATGCAAACTCCATTTATAGTGGTTCGGCAATATCGGAATCTCTCCGACCGTACGTCTACTCTCTTCAAGAAACCTCCTTGAAGTAATCCACTAATGTAGTCGAGCAACTTCATGGGTGTTCCACAAACCTTACAACCAATTTCTTCCACGAGGAAGTTACAAAGAAGTGTTTAATCCTAAACACTCTAAGAGTTACACCAAATATTTCTCTTTACAGTGAATGGTATTAAATGTAAAAGAAAGGTAGAGAGATAGCAATGAATACTTTACAAGATGAAAATTATCTCTATTTCAAGAACAAGCTTGAAGAATGACTCACAATTAATTTTTCAAGGCTTTTTAGAGTATTAATGAGCTATATCATGAATTAAATGTTCTATCTTGTTATTTAAATGCTCATTGATGGGGGTTTTTATAGCCTTGGACTTATATGGATGTTAGATACTAATTTGGTAGGTTTAGAGCATTAAATGCTCAAGTTTCGCGTCTCAAACGATCATATTTTTGAATTACCAATCGATTGGGTCCTTGTACCAATCGATTAGGTCAAGTGAAAAAAGCTTACTTTTAGACTTAGAGAGAGTACCAATCGATTAGGTCATAGGACCAGTCGATTGGGTGAAGTTACCAGTCGACTGGGTCCTATTACCAGTCGATTGGGAACTTACTATCTCTTGTTCAAAGACCCAGTTGACTGGGTTGTCCAAAAACCCAGTTTTATGTTTTAAAAACAATTTTTGACTTAGAATCATTTTTACTATTTTGTTTTGTCAAAGCCTTTTGCAAAATGAGCCATAGTTCAAGTTAGGTATCTGAGATTAGAGATTTACAATGCGATTCAATTACTTTAGAGCTTATTCCAGATCTTCTATCTTCTTTCGGTATTTTAACGTCTTGTTTCTGTATTGAATACTTTTTCCTGCTTAAACAGTCATATAAAACTGTTGCAATTTAAGTAGTGTTTTGTCATTATTAAAATCAAATACGAATCAACAAGTATTTTTACTGTAAATATATCCCATGCTGTTACTTCACATGTTTTCAGTAGGAAAATGTGTTGATTTTCCTTGACAATTATTTCTCGTTTTTTGCGTTTATCCTCGATCAAGAACACAAAAATAAATAAAGACTATTCCAACCGCTAGAAATTAACAAATTCGATGTATACCACTTTGTCTTCTGATTAATATATGGGTTACAATTTCATTTTTGACGTCATTAATTAAAAACTTAAATTTCCCCTTTTTCCTGGTCAAAATTTCCTTTTCCTTTTTGTTTTCCTCTGTGAGTAGCAGTGATGAGTTTTGTAGTGATTGTTTCTCTGTTCTTTCACTGGGTTTCTAATTTGTTGAGGGACGTTCCCTTTTATGTGGGGGTCGTCTTGCATGGAGACAGATATTCAAATGTGAATGATTTAGTTTGAAACTTGAATGGAAGTTAAATTGTAAGAGGGAAAAAGGAAATACTCCAACTAGGGAGAGAATATGTGTGTGTGAGAGTGTGCAGGAGAGGATAATATGATTATAATATAGTAATGAGTAATCTATGAGCACTAGCAGAGAGACAGAGAGAGACGCGAGACCAGTATTTTGCTTTTCCCCTAATCTAGTGCCTGGCCCTTGGCTTGGTTAAGGCTGTCTCTCAAATTCATTTTCATTATTTTATTTTTCATAAAACTTTTTAGTGATAAGGAAGTAATGTGCAGGGATGGTTGGTCCTAGCTAGTCCTTTTCTTTTACTCATCATGTTCCAATATTGGATGATAATATTAATAACAATGGCACCTCATAATTAACAATGCAATGTGCAAAATATTAGTACAAAGAAATGTAATGCAGATGGCAATTACAATTTCATCCCGCCCCCTTTCTATTATAGCAGTACCCATAGAAAAATTGTAATAAAGTAATGCTGGATGCTTAAGAGTGTGTTTGAGGATTTATTTTTAAAACGGTTTTCTGATTTCAAAAACAAAAAACAACTCTTTGATATCTAAACTTTTTCCATTGAGCATAAGAAGTATGTTTAATAATTAATCCCGACATCATAAAGATACTGTTCAATAAATTCTTCAATGCTGCAATATTAAAAGTTCCGGCAACCAAAATTTCTTGTGCAATGGCCATCAATTCATTTAGAAAATTAAATCTCACAACAATATGTACACAGATACCAATCAATGTATTGACCATCGAAGAACAAAGGCCCCATAAAATTCTAAGTAGATTTTACGGTGACTCATTTAAAAATTAGTCATTATACTTCACCAAATAAATTTTCTAGTAAAACAATATATTTGTTGGTGTTTGGGAGGAATTCCCACAATTATCCATGTGTACATATCTCAACTGACCACGTTGACCAACCAATCAGATCAAAACAAACGGACAGTGATCAAGCCTACATCACTCACCTTGTGATGATCACCACGTAACTACACTAGTGGAAGGAGTTGAGAATGCCAAAGGGGACTTGCACAGCCCTATAGCGTAACGTCGCAACTCTCGAGGGCATCCTTGCGACCTAGGCAGCTGATAAGGCCACGACCTTACTAGAAGTAGGCACAGGCTCGTAGAATGGGCTAAGGAACATCTTGGCCTCCTCCAAGGACCCGCTAGACCCTTGT
Source organism: Bretschneidera sinensis (assembly GCA_023935145.1). Taxonomy (NCBI): domain Eukaryota; kingdom Viridiplantae; phylum Streptophyta; class Magnoliopsida; order Brassicales; family Akaniaceae; genus Bretschneidera; species Bretschneidera sinensis. The sequence goes on from CM043700.1 coordinate 114,774,300, forward strand.
TGATCTTTCTCAATACCCTCTTACCACCCTACGCATCAACTCCTCATAACAATGGACAGCTTTAGGAAAAACCCAAGGGAATGACTGGGCCAGTTCTTCCTAAAAGACATGTCGGACCAGTTGCATGCCCTAGAAACCCATGTAACTCATGAGGATACCCGCGCGGAGTTGAGACAAAAAAAAAAGGGTGACTCGTAGTGTTAGCGAGTTCCGATAGGTCCACGTTTCTTAGGCATATCTTGAAACCCTCCAAACTATCCTCGTATCCCTCTCATGGGAACACTTGGGGACCTTGGATTGGTGGCTAGAACAGAGGCTCCTCAAAAGCGCTAAAGCTCGACCTTAGACCTATCCTCAAAGGGAAAAGGATTGACGAAGGAAACGTGTCCCATAATGTAACCTTCGCTAGTTATATCGTATATCACCGCCATAACCTCGCATAGGGTTACGACTATTGTGTAACTGACACTAATGCTAGAGGGCCATGATATGTGTGGCTGCTACTATTGCTCTATAAATACTCCATCCTTCTCACATTGAAGGACGGACAAACAAGAAGTTCACAAGCTTGTGCGCGCAAAACCTGTTATCTCTCTCCTGAGAATTACTCTGTTCTTTCCCCTCTCCATGACTTCTAGTGAATCCATCAAACATTCTATTGTCGTCACGTAGAATACCTTACACTTAGAATATTTGAACCCGAAACATTTGGTAACTCAAATTCAACGGTAAAACAAATATACCACCAAATGACTTAGCTTTACCATTGAATGTAAGATTTTTTTACTATCAATTGTATTATTTTATCAAAAGATATAGTATAATGTCTTACTTTTAAGTGAATTACGTAGTATGCACAAAAAAATATATTGAGATAATGTTACAAGTTTTCCTAAAGAGTACTAATACATAGCCAACCAAAACGTCCAACCATTTTCTATAACTTGACCATTATGTACCCCGAGTAGTAATCATGGGAAGTTGGAGTGGAAATGAATAGGGCTAAAATGGAAATTTCACTTTCTTCGTGTCATGTGACATTTTTTAATTGATCCATCTCCATATTAGGGAAAATAGTTAGACAAATTGGTTATCTACAAGTCATGGATCATGATCCTCTCCATCTAGACTTGTCTCTATTTGGGTTGAGTTCATGGTAAGATGGATGTCCAAGTCATCTAAAAATTAAATCAAGGGCTAGGATTAAAACATTGATTTTTTTGGGGATCAAAATAATCCTCTACCACATGAGTAAAATGGGGTATTTTTGAAATTTAATTTTTTTTTCAAAAATAAAAAAATTTCGAAACTATTCACTACTAAACATGAATGTGCTGATGCGTGCAGCAGCTTCTCGATAATTGATGGTGACCAAAAAAGGTAGGATGGATCAGGGCTTCAAAATCCGCCTGATTAGTGGTGTCACTTTTCGTTAAACAATGCTAGATTTGAAAAAATAGCCCCCCAACACGATTTTTGTCTATCATACTAAATGAATCACGATCCTTACCATTTGAGAATTTAAATGGGATTAAGTTTATGGTGAGATTGAATATCATAATGATAAATTTGAATATAAATATTCTTCATTTGATAATGCGACAATCAATCTCACTATAAACTTGACTACATTTCAATTTTCAAATGTAGAATATCATAAGCCATGCTAAATAAAGTCTCCATTTTTCTGTTAAAAATGTTGTAGTATTAAAAACAGGTGCTAAATGGAGTTTCCACTCTCTTCCAAACTCACCCTTTTCTCGAAAATGAATAAAGAAATAATAAAAATCAGGAAACAAAGATTAGAATTATTATATGTATATATGGTTGTCCCTATTATATACAGGTCAACTTCATAATTCTACCGTTTAAGCATATTAGTCTCCGGTCAAGATCATAGGCTAAATTTGATTTTGTGAAATACTATTATTTTATACGTATAGAAGCAAAGAATGTGAGAAGAATTTTTGTCCACCTCTTGAATATTTAAGGCTTATGTGTAGTCAGAGATGTGGTCCTTACATGGACAGAGAAAGAAAGAGGAAAATGAAGCAACGGGGTGTTTTATAAAGACAAAAACAGTAATAAAAAAAGACAAACAGTAAAAAACAGTCGCATATATTACACCTGTGCTCCATTTTCAATGAGCTCAGGGGCTCTGGAAAAAAAATAAAGATAAACAAACGTAAGGTATAACATTTATACATTAGGGTACGGGTTAATGAAATTATGTCTTGTCTTGTCTTGTTGAGTCAAATTCAAGTAGAAGGGCTTTACTTATAAGTATTAAAAAAATTAAATTCAAGTAAAATAGGTTTAAGTTTGTTTCGCAATCAGTTTAAATTTAAGTTTGAGGTGAGTTTATTAAAATAAAATAATAAATATATATTTTTTAAAATAAAATAAATAAATATTTATAATATATAAAATATATAATATATAAAATATATAATATATTTTTTTAATTAAATCAAGATGGTTTACTAGCCTAATAAGTCGATTTTGACTTTGCTCGATCTCAGCTCGATAAGTTAATCGAATTAAAATCACAACTCCAATTTGATTTAATCAAATTTTGAACCGAATTTTTCAAACCGAACCTCTCGAATGAATCAAACTGTTCGGTTCAATTTCACCCCTAATCACACAATGCTAAAATGATTTATTTTAATTGTTCAGTATCATCAATAGAGTTCTTTCACGTTACTAATAAATTTTAAAAAATAACCAATGAAGTTCCTGATAAATAAATATAGTTAAATTAATTTAAATGGATTAAAGATATTCTTATCTTGAATCCATTTAAATAAATTTATTTTAAATTAATTTAAATAAAAATTCAGTGTTCTCTATGCATCGACGCTCAGAAAAAGGAGCACAAAGACAATAGAATCTCAGTCGAAACACATAAACAAGGAAGGGAAATTCGTTGCCTCGACATTCTAAATTAATAATACTGTGTAATAGATTAAAAACAAGCAAGTCATAATCATAACCTAATCACATCATCTAGAGCTAGCATTATCCCTAAATCAAGGAAGCTGTGTTGGTGGAAGCTGAGCAGGCATACATGTCTTGCTGTTTTTAATCTGCGACAAAAGAATCATTATTAATCTATTTTGTCCAAAATCAATCTCGTTAATGAATTTATGCAAAGATAAAAATGAAATAAAAAAGGTAACATCTTCTCCATTTTATGGAAAGGTTGGCTTAAATCTTTTTTATTGCTGTCATAAGGAACTTGTCAAAGATTTAGCCATTTGTGTATAATTTTCCTCTTATCAAATAATTAACCTTGAGGGCATATATATATATATATATATATATATATATATATGGACCAAGTATTTAGGATAAGCCTTACTATGTCATTGATGGATTTCAAGCCTTCCAAAATCAATAATTGCTTTTGGAATGTATCATTTGATTTAAAAAAAAAAGAAGCTACTGATCAGAACCTAACAAAATAAGTGGGATACAGATTGCCTCCAGCTTAAGTCCAAAATACCCTAATCTTCACCCTCTGGCAGTGAAGGTCAAATTGCAATCTCAACAGTGAAATACCTAAACGCCTAATTGGTTTTTCTTTTAACTTTTTTTGTGGATTTTCCATTTTTTTTTTTGACTGACACAGTTTTTGTCTAAATTTCAACCTCTGTTAATTCTGAGGCCCAACCCAGAGAGAGAGCTTAATGTGGGAAGGAGTTATAGTTATTAGAATCACGTGAGAACACAAAATCCAAACAAAATCTAAGGAAAGATTTACAAGAGAAGCCAAAGAGCGACTTAAGGGGGGGGCCAACAGATTATGAGATCACTGGAGGAAATGACTAGTTGGCTACCCCTAACTGAAGGACAGCAACAGCTGTGCCTTTCTCTGCCTCACTGTTCCTTGTAGCTAGCTGTTTGAAAATGCCACTCTCTCTCTCTCGCTCTCTTTACGCTTTATTACTCCTCAACCCCCTTAAGACAGAAATCATCCCTTCATTAAGATGGATAGAGAAAATCCAAAAACCTTAAGGCTGCCCTTCCCTGTTAAAGACTCTCTTGCATGGATCACTTTATCCCCCTTTAAACTCCTACCTTACTAAGCTAACATATTTCTATTGGCCACCATACTCTTTCTCTCTCTTTCTTAACCAGGGATATTGACATGTCAAAATCCAAGGCCCATGTGTCATGTCACAATCATCTTAGATCCTCTATCCTTGTTTCCTCAAGAGGGGTTTTCTTTTTTCCTTTCAATTTTTAAAGAGTTGGATATATCATAGACAGTTTGTATAGTAGTAATAGTAGCAGCTTTAATGCAATAGAAGGAGACCGACTAGCTTCTTTTTGTCACAAATAGAGCAAGGACCTAAGAAACAGAACTACTAAAAGCTCTAAAGCAATTCATCCTAAGACACTATCCTATGCTAAATTAATTCCCAAAATAGTGAAATAGAATGGTAAAAATCCAATGTTGGGAAGAATTCAAAGAACAAGAAAAATCTAGCTATAAAGGAGTGGGTGGGGCTCTCTTTCAAAAAATAAATTATGCCCATGTCACACCACCTTCATAGATAGTAGATACCCTCCCCCCCACCAATGTGCCTTTAATTCTTGATAGCTTTTACTCTTTTGCTTGTTAGTGAAAGAAAACTATGAAGCATGTTTCTTTTTATGGCAATGTGGGTTTTTAAGAGCCGACCTGCATTCTTTTGACTTGCCAGGAATGTTAAGAAAAGGGTAGATTTATCCCCACAAGTAATTGAAATATCCAACACCACTAACAGGAATCTCTTTTGCCCAACGGAAACAATGCAGCAAAACTAGTTAGATAAAGCTAAAAACTTGTTTTGAATCCAAAAATCCAATGGAATTTTTGGTGCTTTCGACTTAAAAAAGAAAGGGTCTTTGTGCTGTTTACTTGATCGATTGAAATCTTATCTGGGGCAGTGGACCCAATGGACATCAATTGCAGACGTAGTACTATAACCGCCTAATAATATAATGTGATTAGATGATTATGGCCACCATATCTACCAAGAAGAATCAATGATGCTTAAAATTTTGACACAAACATGGCGTTCGTATGGATTTTTTTCTTCAATCAACGCATTTTCATTAACTAATCACATTCACATGTAACGTTTTGCTATAAATCTGGCTGTACATATATCTTTATTCATCAAGTAAACAAACAAACAAATGGTTTTTGTCGCATAATTTCTAAGTGATGGGACACCACCTTAGGGGCAATCCACCAGATGGGCCATGCTCAATTTTCTCAGTTGCTGTGACGGCTACGGCCCTATATAGGACTTTACTAATCTTCAGAATCGGTGGACTGATTAGTGAATAATAAAGTCTAATAGGCAGCCGACTCCGAGATTGCTATTGTCACCTAGAAGAGGGATGTCCAATCGTTCAGTAGTCAGTACTGCAAACTGCATAAAATAAATATCTCCCTCTGTTGTTTGGCAGCCGGGAGATAAACTTTCCAATCATGAACAAGGATTTCCTTGCCCCTGATTCAGAATTCTTAATCCTAACAATATAGCAAATAGCGGATAAAGGTTTTCTGCAACCAAATGGTAGTAGTATCTCTAATTTTAACAGTGTTTTGAGTAATTTTTTTATTATTTTATTTTTAAAAAGTATATATTTCTTTTCATTTTCTTTTTGAAATTTGGGCACTCGACCCCTTGCATGTGGGCCTTTCATAACTTTTACCTAACTTGTCCTATCCGGTCTCTACTATTGTTTTATAGTTTTTAAGTGTCCATTATTAAAAAAAAGTCAACAATTAAAGGATATAAAACAAAAGTTACGGAAAGAAAAGAACAGATGGCATAAATAAAAATTTATTATTTTTTGTAATTACCACGAACACGCTAAACACATACCATACAAAGACAAACCCTAAAACTTCTGTAAAGTCCAAGCATTTTTAGTAAAAGATCTTCAAATTTTGTTACTAGAACTTGGTTGATAATTTTATTAGAAATAATCTAATCATGTAGATTGAAAATAACATTGTTGAAAAATATAGCATGGACTTGATATTTGATAATAATGAAATGTATTGTCTTTTTTTCTTTAGTCTCGGTTTCTATAAAAAAAAACTTGGTTTCGCTTCAACGTATACTTTCTCTTTTTATTTCCCTTAATGCATGTATTAATTATGACAACACAATTGACAAAATGACTATCTTTTAACTTAGCAATCGACATCACCGATTTTATAAACACTAGAGATAGAGAGTGCAAACCGTGAGTTCATTGATATTATTTATTTTTTTAATTTTTTATATTATATTATATATTTATATTTAATTAATTAAATTATCAAAATAAATAAAAAAATTTAATCATCAATTTATATTATTCATTTAATCAATTTAATATCACGTACCCGAACCGTTTCCCTTAGAACAATTTAAAACGATTTGTTTACCTATTAACGAACACTCCTCTCAGTTTAGTAGGTCGTCCGCAGCTGGCAGGCAGGTCCAGCTCCTTAAATAAATACATAGGGGAAGGATATCTTCAATTAGAAGACTGCCATTTGATTTTCAGCCAAGCTCAAGGAATTCGAGAAACTCACTACGGTTCGATACCCAACATTGACGCATTTCATTTGCTAAATAGTCACGAAAATTGCCACTATCCAAAACCGCCATTGATGCATTTCATGCACTTGTGGTCTAAAGGAGCAACAAGTGAAATGCACTTAACGGTTCAGATTAAACGGTCACAATATTTACGACTGCTTTTAGATTGCCACTTTGATTCAAATTTTTATTTTATTTTCTTTAAAAAAAAATATACCCAAACCAAAATCCTCTAAAAACTACTCACATATCCACTATACAACATCATGTCTTGTCAGAAAAAAAACGCGCATCAGACTTGCAATATAAGACCAAAGAGGGCAGGAGAGGGGCACTTAAATAGCCCTTCGACACTTCGTCTCAGGCTTTAGCAACCTCACCATCACAGCAGACAGAAACAATGGGTGGCTGGCAACAGGGGAGAGCTATGTTAAGGGTTGAATCCATTTATACTACTTTTGATTGTCTAAAATTGAAGCTTGTATTTATAATTGAGAGGTGGAATCATGATTTTTTTTCAATCATTTTAATGTCGATTTAAAGTATGATTTCATTTCAATTCCAGACAATCAAACATAATGTATTTTGCTTTCCAAGATTAAATTTTATGTTTGATATTTATTGTATATAGTTTATTTATTTTTTGTTGAGAAATCAATAAATATATGTAGAAATATTATCTTAATTGCATTAATTATTGTCTATATATGTTTTTACAATGATTAATTTGATTTTTGTATTACCATATCTCTATTATTTGACTAGTTTAATTTTGATTTGTACGTGAATTGAGTTTATTGACTAGTAATTTGGGATGACATATTTATATGAAAAACATGTGTAAGTTGATTTTATTTATTTTCGATTTTCTAGTTTGATTTATAAATTGAGATTGACATAGAAGTTAATTGATAATGTTTGATACAAATCCGAACAATATATGACAATTTTAGTGTGACAAAGTTGGCTGGTAGCAAAAACAATGGTTGGCTGGCAACAGGGACATAGCTATGTTAAGGTTTGGATTCATTTATGCTACGTTTGATTGTTTGAAATTGAAGCTTGTAATTATAATTGAGGTGGAATTATGGTCTTTTTCAATCATTTTAATGTCAAAAAAAGTATGATTTCATCTCAATTCCAATTCTAAGCTTAAATTCCAGACAACCAAACTTAATGTATTTTGCTTTACAAGATTAAATTTTATGTTTGATATTTATTGTATGTAGTTTACTTTCTTTTTTTTGTTGTTGAGAAATTAATTAATTAATATATATATATATATATATATATATATAGAGAAATATTATCTTAATTATATTAATTATTGTCTATATAGGTTTTTACAATGATTAATTTGATTTTTGTATTACCATATCTTTATTGTTTGACTAGTTTAATTTTGATTTGTGCGTGAATTGAGTTTATTGACTACTAATTTGGGATTATATATTTATATGAAAAACATGTATAAGTCAATTTTATTTATTTTCAATTTTCTAGTTTGATTTATAAATTGAGATTGACTTAGAAGTTAATTGATAATGTTTGATACAAATCCGAACAATATATGACAATTTTAGTGTGACAAAGTTGGCCGGCAGCAAAAACAATGGCTAGTTGGCAACAGGGACAGAGCTATGTTAAGGTTTGGATCCATTTATGCTACGTTTGATTATCTGGAATTGAAGCTTATAACTATAATTGAGGTGGAATCATAGTCTTTTTCAATTATTTTAATATCGAAAAAATTACGATTTCATCTCAATTCCAATTTCAAGCTTAAATTCCAGACAACAAAAAATAATATATTTTGTTTTTCAAGATTAAATTTTATGTTTGATATTTATTGTATGTAGTTTACTTCTTTTTTTTTGAGAAATTAATATACATATATATATATATATATAGAAATATTATCTCAATTGTATTAATTATTGTCTATATATGTTTTTACAATGATTAATTTGATTTTTGTATTACCATATCTTTATTGTTTGACTAGTTTAATTTTGATTTGTGCGTGAATTGAGTTTATTGGCTAGTAATTTGGGATGATATATTTATATGAAAAACATATGTAAGTCGATTTTATTTATTTTTGATTTTCTAGCTTGATTTATAACTTGGGATTGACTTAGAAGTTAATTGATAATGTTTGATACAAATGTGAACAAAATATGACAAGTTTAGTGTGACAAAGTTGGCTGGCAGCAAAAACAATGGCTGGCTGGCAACAGTGGCAGAGCTATGTTAAGGTTTGGATCCATTTATACTACGTTTGATTATTTAGAATTGAACCTTGTAATTATAATTGAGGTGGAATCATGGTCTTTTTCAATCATTTTAATATTGAAAAAAAGTATGATTTCATCTCAATTCTAATTTCAAGCTTCAATTCCAAACTACCAAACATAATATATTTTGCTTTCCAAGATTAAATTTTATGTTTGATATTTATTGTATGTAGTTTATTTTTTTTTTTTGAGAAATTAATACATATATGTAGAAATATTATCTTAATTGTATTAACTAGTTTAATTTTGATTTGTGTGTGAATTGAGTTTATTGACTAGTAATTTGAGATGATATATTTATATGAAAAATATGTGTAAGTCGATTTTATTTATTTTTGATTTTCTAGCTTAATTTATAACTTGGGATTGACTTAGAAGTTAATTGATAATGTTTGATACAAATCCAAACAATATACGACAATTTTAGTGTGACAAAGTTGGCTGGCAGCAAAAACAATGGCGGGCTAGCAACAGGGGCAGAGCTATATTAAGGTTTGGATCCATTTATGCTACGTTTGATTGTCTGGAATTGAAACTTGTAATTATAATTGAGGTGGAATTATAGTCTTTTTCAATCGTTTTAATGTTGAAAAAAGTATGATTTCATCTCAATTCCAATTTCAAGCTTCAATTCCAGACAACCAAACATAATGTATTTTGCTTTCAAGATTAAATTTTATGTTTGATATTTATTGTATGTAGTTTATATTTTTTTGTTGTTGAGAAATTAATACATATATGTAGACATATTATCTTAATTGTATTAATTATTGTCTATATATGTTTTTACAATGATTAATTTGATTTTTGTATTACCATATCTTTATTGTTTGACTAGTTTAATTTGATTTGTGCGTGAATTGAGTTTATTGGCAAGTAATTTGGGAAGATATATTTATATGAAAAATATGTGTAAGTCGATTTTATTTATTTTTTATTTTCTAGCTTGATTTATAACTTGGGGATTGACTTAAAAGTTAATTGATAATGTTTGATACAAATCCGAACAATAAACGACAATTTTAGTGTGACAAAGTTGCTTGGCAGTAGAAACAATGGCTGGCTGGCAACAGGGGTAGAGCTATGTTAAGGTTTGGATCCATTTATGCTACGTTTGATTGTGTAGAATTAAAGCTTATAATTATAATTGAGGTGAAATCATGGTTTTTTTCAATAATTTTAATGTTGACAAAAAGTAAGATTTCATCTTAATTCCAATTTAAAGCTTCAATTACAGACAACCAAACATAATATATTTTGCTTTCCAAGATTAAATTTTATATTTGATATTTATTGTATGTAGATTACTTTTTTTTTGTTGAGAAATTAGTACATATATGTAGAAATATTATCTTTAAGTGTATTAATTATTGTCTATATATGTTTTTACAATGATTAATTTGATTTTTGTATTACCATATCTTTATTGTTTGACTAGTTTAATTTTGATTTATGCGTAAATTGAGTTTATTTGCTAGTAATTTGGGATTATATATTTATATGAAAAACATGAGTAAGTCGATTTTAATTATTTTTGATTTTCTAGCTTGATTTATAACTTGGGATTGACTTTGAAGTTAATTGATAATGTTTGATACAAATCCGAACAATATATGTTAATTTTAGTGTGACAAAGTTGGCTGGCAGCAAAAACAATGGCTGGCTAGCAACAGGGACAGAGCTATGTTAAGGTTTGGATCCATTTATGCTACGTTTGATTGTCTGGAATTGAAGCTTGTAATTATAATTGAGGTGGAATCATCGTCTTTTTCAATCGTTTTAATGTTGAAAAAAGTAAGATTTCATCTCAATTCCAATTTAAAGCTTCAATTCCAGACAACCAAACATAATATAATTTGCTTTCCAAGATTAAATTTTATGTTTGATATTTATTGTATGTAGTTTACTTTTTTTTTTTGTTGAGAAATTAATACATATATGTAGAAATATTATCTTAATTGTATTAATTATTGTCTATATATGTTTTTACAATGATTAATTTGATTTTTGTATTACCATATCTTTATTGTTTGACTAGTTTAATTTTGATTTGTACAGGAATTGAGTTTATTCGCTAGTAATTTGGAATGATATATTTATATAAAAAAATATATATAAGTCGATTTTATTTATTTTTGATTTTCTAGCTTGATTTATAACTTGTGATTAACTTAGAAGTTAATTGATAATGTTTGACACAAATTCGAACAATATATGACAATTTTAGTGTGACAAAGTTGGCTGGCTGGCAACAGGGGCAGAGCTATGTTAAGGTTTGGATCCATTTATGCAACGTTTGATTGTCTGGAATTGAAACTTGTAATTATAATTGAGGTGAAATCATCGTCTTTTTCAATCGTTTTAATGTTGAAAAAAGTAAGATTTCATCTCAATTCCAATTTAAAGCTTCAATTCCAGACAACCAAACATAATATAATTTGCTTTCCAAGATTAAATTTTATGTTTGATATTTATTGTATGTAGTTTACTTTTTTGTTGTTGAGAAATTAATACATATATGTAGAAATATTATCTTAATTGTATTAATTATTGTCTATATATGTTTTTACAATGATTAATTTGATTTTTGTATTACCATATCTTTATTGTTTGACCAGTTTAATTTTGATTTGTGCAGGAATTGAGTTTATTCGCTAGTAATTTGGAATGATATATTTATATAAAAAACATATATAAGTCGATTTTATTTATTTTTGATTTTCTAGCTTGATTTATAACTTGTGATTGACTTAGAAGTTAATTGATAATGTTTGACACAAATCCGAACAATATATGACAATTTTAGTGTGACAAAGTTGGCTGGCTGGCAACAGGGGCAGAGCTATGTTAAGGTTTGGATCCATTTATGCAACGTTTGATTGTCTGGAATTGAAGCTTGTAATTATAATTGAGGTGGAATCATGGTCCTTTTCAATCATTTTAATGTTGAAAAAAAGTATGATTTCATCTCAATTCAAATTTCAAGCTTAAATTCTAGATAACTAAACATAATGTATTTTGCTTTCCAAGATTAAATTTTATATTTGATATTTATTGTATGTAGTTTACTTTTTTTTTTTGGTTGAGAAATTAATACATATATGTAGAAATATTATTTTAATTGTATTAATTATTGTCTATATATGTTTTTACAATGATTAATTTGATTTTTGTATTACCATATCTTTATTGTTTGACTAGTTTAATTTTGATTTGTGCGTGAATTGAGTTTATTTGCTAATAATTTGGGATGATATATTTATATGACAAACATGTGTAAGTCGATTTTATTTATTTTTGATTTTCTAGCTTGATTTATAACTTGAGATTGACTTAGAAGTTAATTGATAATGTTTGATACAAATGCGAACAATATATGACAATTTTAGTGTGACAAAGTTGACTGGCAGTAAAAACAATGGCTGGCTGGCAACAGGGACAGAGCTATGTTAAGCTTTAGACCCATTTATACAACGTTTGATTGTCTAAAATTGAAGTGTGTGATTATAATTGAGGTGGAATCATGGTTTTTTTTCAATCATTTTAATGTCGAAAAAAGTATGATTTCATCTTAATTCCAATTTCAAGCTTCAATTCCAGACAACCAAACATAATGTATTTTGCTTTCCAAGATTAAATTTTATGTTTGATATTTATTGTATGTAGTTTATTTTTTTTTGAGAAATTAATACATATATGTAGAAATATTATTTTAATTGTATTAATTATTGTCTACAAATGTTTTTACAATGATTAATTTGATTTTTGTATTACCATATCTTTATTGTTTGACTAGTTTAATTTTGATTTGTGCGTGAATTGAGTTTATTGGCTAGTAATTTGGGATGATATATTCATATGAAAAACATGTGTAAGTCAATTTTATTTATTTTTGATTTTCTAGCTTGATTTATAACTTGAGATTGACTTAGAAGTTAATTGATAATGTTTGATACAAATCCGAAAAATATATGACAATTTTAGTGTGACAAAGTTGGTTGGCAGCAAAAACAATGGCTGGCTGGCAACAGGGGTAGAGCTATGTTAAGGTTTGGATCCATTTATGCTACGTTTGATTGTCTGGAATTGAAGCTTGTAATTATAATTGAGGTGGAATCATAGTCTTTTTCAATCATTTTAATGCTGAAAATGATTTCATCTCAATTCCAATTTCAAGCTTCAATTCCAGATAACCAAACATAATGTATTTTGCTTTCAAGGTTAAATTTTATGTTTGATATTTATTGTATGTAGTTTACCTTTTTTTTGAGAAATTAATACATATATGTAGAAATATTATCTTAATTGTATTAATTATTGTCTATATATGTTTTTACAATGATTAATTTGATTTTTGCATTACCATATCTTTATTGTTTGACTAGTTTAATTTTGATTTGAGTTTATTTGCCAGTAATTTGGGATGATATATTTATATGAAAAACGTGTGTAAGTCGATTTTTTTATTTATTTTTATTTTCTAGCTTGATTTATAACTTAGGGATTGACTTAGAAGTTAATTGATAATGTTTGATACAAATCCGAACAATATATGACAATTTTAGTGTGACAAAGTTGGCTGGCAGCAGAAACAATGGCTGGCTGGCAACAGGGGTAGAGCTATGTTAAGGTTTGGATCCATTTATGCTACGTTTTATTGTGTGGAATTAAAGCTTGTAATTATAATTGAGATGGAATCATGGTTTTTTTAATCATTTTAATGTTGAAAAAAGTATGATTTCATCTCAATTCCAATTTAAAGCTTCAATTCCAAACAACCAAACATAATATATTTTGTTTTCCAAGATTAAATTTTGTATTTAATATTTATTGTATGTAGTTTACTTTTTTTTTTGGTTGAGAAATTAATACATATATGTAGAAATATTATCTTAATTGTATTAATTATTGTCTATATATGTTTTTACAATGATTAATTTGATTTTTTTTATTACCATATCTTTAATGTTTGACTAGTGCGTGAATTGAGTTTATTCGCTTGTAATTTGGAATGATGTATTTATATGAAAAACATGTGTAAGTCGATTTTATTTATTTTTGATTTTCTAGCTTGATTTATAACTTGTGATTGATTTAGAAGTTAATTGATAATGTTTGATACAAATCCGAACAATATATGACAATTTTAGTGTGACAAAGTTGGCTGGTAGCAAAAACAATGGTTGGCTGGCGACAGGGGCGGAGCTATGTTAAGGTTTGGATCCATTTATGCTACGTTTGATTGTCTGGAATTGAAACTTGTAATTATAATTGAGGTGGAATCATAGTATTTTTTAATCATTTTAATGTTGAAAAAAAATATAATTTCATCTTAATTCTAATTTCAAGCTTCAATTCCAGATAATCAAACATAATGTATTTTGCTTTCCAAGATTAAATTTTATGTTTGATATTTATTGTATGTAGTTTACTTTTTTTTTTTATAGAAATTAATACATATATGTAGAAATATTATCTTAATTGTATTAATTATTGTGTATATATATATATATATATATATATATATATATGTTTTTACAATGATTAATTTGATTTTTTGTATTACCATATCTTTATTGTTTGACAAAGTTGGTTGACTGGCAGCAGAAACAATGGCTGGTTGGCAATAGGGGCAGAGCTATGTTAAAGTTTGAATCCATTTATGCTACGTTTGATTGTTTGGAATTGACCTTTGTAATTATAATTGAGGTGGAATCATGATCGTTTCCAATCATTTTAATGTTGAAAAAAGTATGATTTCATCTCAATTCTAATTTCAACCTTCAATTCCAAACAATCAAGCATAATGTATTTTGCTTTCCAAGATTAAATTTTATGTTTAATATTTATTGTATATAGTTTATTTTTTTTTTGGTTGAGAAATTAATACATATATGTAGAAATATTATCTTAATTGTATTAATTATTGCCTATATATGTTTTTACAATGATTAATTTGATTTTTGTATTACCATATCTTTATTATTTGACTAGTTTAATTTTGATTTGCGTGTGAATTAAGTTTATTGACTAGTAATTTGAGATGATATATTTATACGAAAAATATGTGTAAGTCGATTTTATTTATTTTCGATTTTCTAATTTGATTTATAAATTAAGATTGACATAGAAGTTAATTGATAATGCTAGAACAATATTTGAAAATTTTAGTGTGACAAATTAATAGAAATAATTGTTTTGGTGCTTGACAAGCATATAAATTACATAAATTCGTTAAATTTTTTTACTTTAATTGAAAAAAAAGTACCTTCATGTTTTTTTTTTCAAACATGTTTGAAGTATGGACAGACCTAAAAATGTTTAATACGTTCTTAAAACAAAACTTTTATATACTTTTTTTATATTAATTTATATTTCGAAAAAGTAGTTATTTTTAAAAAAAATATATATACTATTCATATATTCAATCCGTTATAAAAATTGTGAATTTAGTCTAATAACTACACTTCTTCTCTTATAAGTGTAACATCTTGAATTCAACTCAGGTTAAAATCTTTACAATATTATTTGGCCACCCCAACTTAAAATTCTTGGCTCCACCCCGGACTCGCAGGATATAAAACCATAGTCTAATGTCAAACAGCCACCTTTAGCTTGTAAGTGAACACAAAATCAATATCAACTCGAAACTATGAAAAGTGCTACACAAAAGAAAAAGAATCATGTATCTCTCCTGGTAGGTTATAGATAATTCAAAAGTTTCCTCACTTAATTTAGTTGACAGAATCACTTATCAATACACAAAATACTAGGGATTCACAGCAGGTAACATATTCAAAACACCAGAATTGCGCTATAGAACAACTATGAACAGTGAAAATTTGGATTACAAAGTCTTAAGTACCACTTTTCGTAATAAAGGAATCAGACAGACAGTCCAGACATTTCAGCAAAATAGAATGAACGTATTTCACTCTTAGAGGGGAAATTCTTTCTAATGTACTCTGTTCATGTGATTGGGCCAAAAAAGGTGATAATAATATGCAACACAAGTGGCAACATTCTATACACCCTTTGTTTTGTTTTGTTTTTTTTTAACTCTTTTCCAGATAAAGGAGCCTGACATGCACGGTCGAACCCATGGCATGATTCTATCGAGCAACTGTATAGCCACGTAATCTCTGTTATAAACTCGAAGGAAGGGGATATTTAATCATTAGGACTCTAATAGATTATGGTTCACATATCCAGTGTATAAATGGAGCAGTGTCTTACTCGTTAGAGAATATCACAATGCACTAGTAGGAATACCTGACAGTTGAAATTGTATCAGGCAATAGAAGATACCAACCAAGACTGTTAAAAAGTAAAGATTTTGACCTCTGCAAAATTTTCTACATATTTTGGTGCAGACTTTGCAGATTCAGGGACTCCTTAAACCATACTGGAATGTCAAAATCATACAGCGGTTCTTCATTTCTACAGGCCAACAATATAAATGAGTTATATTTATTTTATGAGTTACAGTTGTTTGCTAATTTATGGCCTTGATACTAAAATTCTATAGCATCCATCTTGAAGCAACAGATGAACTCAAAAAAGTAGATCCAAGAAAGTCAGGGATAATAGATACATCAAAGCATTTACTAGGTAAGTTTTTAAAGTGTTGCTAACTTTCCATCTTTACACCGTAAGATTAAACATCAGATGAGAAGCTACCTACAGAAGAGTTCAAGAAAATGCTATAATTGTGAATATCGAGAAATCAGAATTTATTCTATCCGACTTTTCTTACCTGTTGCAATCATGTTGAAATACAAGGAGCGAATAATAAGCTGAGAAAATTGCACCATGGAATATGCACACGAGCTATCACTATTACCACCTCCGTACTAGTGACGTGAGCAGCTGCAACAACAAATTAATAATTCTATATTAGAAATCTGTGTCTCAGCATTATCACGGAAGGGTAAAAGCCAATTCCAAAGCCAAAAGCAAAAGGAACATGCATTTACAACCACAGTTCTGAGAAGAATGTGGGATTAAAGACAGATTTACTTGGATGTCATATTTTCATTTATAACAAAGTACAAATACGCAGACGATGCTCACTGGGGTTCAAATGGCAGTTACATAATCATTACTTCAATAGTCCCATGATATCTGAACAACCAAACAGAAGACAAGTTTGAATCTAAGCTGAGACAGAATTAAGCAATCATATATGCAAGTACTTTGCAGGCTTCCAGTTCCTACATATGCAATGTACAAGGAACTCCACTGCGAAGCAACTCTTACATACAAAGAAGCTTAAATTACTCGTCTAAAAGTTATCTTTTAATCATATCATAGAGATAGCAACATTCTTCATGAAGAATTTGCAAATGTTTTGGTGCAAGGCCATCACTAAATTGTTTCAAATTTAATGCTTCCAGTTAAGCAGGAGAAGATGTTTTCACCTCAAATAGTTCAAATGGGTTGCCACGTCGGTAAACATCATCTTTCTTGCCTCTTTCGTTAGGAAGAATACTGAATAACACTGTTCTCCATCCGATAAGCAGAACAGCAGTACTTCCCATTGTTACTAAGATAAAGTTATATGCGGGAGTATGGCCAGATGTTGCTGCCCTAATAATTATTCCGAGCTGCCAAGAAAGTTAAAAAATACAAAATAATTGATCAGGTACTAAAAAAGTGAGAGTTTGGTGCCATAATTCAGCAACAACTTGACCAGTCAAACAAGTCAATGACATAGGACTTAGATGAAATGAACAAAATTTAGGCATTGAATGGGAAGACAAGATTTAAAAAAAGAAAAAGATAAAACAGGAAATAAAGCTTATCTGAAATAGAATGATCACGGGCATTGACAATACCGACAATGTTTTCAAGAATAGTGAATCCAATTGTTTCTTCAGTCCATACCAGTAATTATTCCCGTGTCAAGTAAAATATACTCTTACCAATAATTTTCACCATTAAGGGGCTGTTTGATATCTGAAAAGTTAGATTCAAACCAAGGAATCAAACTTTCTACAAATGAAGAAATCCAATTATTTGAGAACTTTTAATTTCTGTATTTAATTTTCGGCTAATTACATTTTTTGTTCCTTAACTATGAACCAAGATTCAATTTGGTCCCACAGTCACCTCTATCAATTTTGACAATTTTAAGCTCAAATTATTAATAACAGTGCATTGTGATCCTTATGCCTGACGCCGTTTGCCTCACTTATCATAACACACGTGCTTCTCATGTGATAACACGTGCCATCATCTCATCAACTACCCACCTTAAAAAATTCTCTCTTTCTCTTTACTAACTTAGCAGCCGCCAGCCATAATTATCATGCCTCGACTAACAAAGCGACATCATTGTATCTCTAGAACCCACATTTGCCGGCAAACGGTTCATTCAATCGCAACCGCTTCATTTTAAGACCCATCAGAGCCTGTCAACTGTCCAATAAGGTAGGTGGTGATAGAGGTAAAGCTGATTTTTTCGGGTTCGACAAAAGAGTTAAATCATGGAAACCCAATTTTAAATTTGGCATCAAATAATTTTCTTCCCTTAACTCTTGTCAATGGAGTAGCATTAGGACTTGCAAATCCGAATCATATCTGTCTTGCTATAGATATTGATGGGGAACACGAGGAAGATTAGAATTAGAGATTTTAATCTAAGAATTGGGGCATATAAGAATAATCATGTAATTGAAAATATTGAGAATTATTATCTTAGTTAGCTTTTTTGATTAAGATTAGGCTTATCTCTCATGGTTATCTGATTTGTTGGATTAGAATTTGGTCTCATGGTTATCTAATTTGTTCTTATTTTCTTAGGATTTAGTCTTTATCTTTAGGTTAGGATTTTCCCTATATATATATATATATATATATATATATATATATAAAATTCTCATTTGTTATTTGATAGCTTATGAATGAATTCAGATTAAATTATCAATTTTCATACTCTGTGATTGAGTGTTGAGTTGTCCATGTGATTTGGATCGTATCTATATTTAATTTCCCCAATTTCTTTTCCAAGTCTTCCCTACTGTACGACATCAACTGATATCAAAGCCTAAATTTGATCCCCCACCACCGATCTCAAACACTCCACCCAAACAAGCCCTTAAACGAATACTGCATCAAAACCCATTGCCTACTGTAGCAGCACTTGATTCAGTGCCACCACTGGCCGCCGTCGTCACCTCAGGAGTTCGCACCACCACCAAAAGGTGTGAAATTCCCGGTCGACCAAGAATCCTGACACTGCTCGCTGCCTCCTTCGCCCTCAAAATAGTCACGAACTGTTCGGGTCTTCACGGCCTGATCCGGCTCCTCCAGTCACCGGACGACCAAGCCCACAACATTTCCGACACAACCCCACCCGCCTAGATCATCTTGTCACTCGACCCGCCTCCCATTAGCCGCGACCCAATCGAGCTAAATCTCAAGATCCACCTCGTCTCGGCCACTTAATGTTGGGTTGGACACAACCATCGTGACTCAGAGGACGGTTCCGACTAGCAGACCCAAGGACCGGTTCCGATTCGACCAAGAGTTCAACCGGTCAGATCCGACCCAAATACCCTACCTGGTTCGGCTGTAGAGCCACTAGAAAGAACAAGTTGCCCTGAGCCACAGACCAAGCCAAGCCGTTTCCCAAGCCGAGCTGACCCGACCAGCCCAATTGAATCAAGTTTTTTTTAAGTATCCTATAATTATTGTATTTTGTGATTACAAAAAAAATGTTTGGAGCTATTTTAGTTTACTATTATGTCTTATCGTACTGGAATTTGTATTCGAAACCTACAAGCTCAACTATCAAGTGCTTACTCTCGCTTGGATGACTTGAAATCCAAAGTGATAAGGTATGGTTGGTGTTATCTTCCCCGGAGTATGTATGAAGAATATGAAGAACTTAAATATTGGGTTTATCGTGCTGAGAGACGACTTGAAGAATTGAAGAATCAATATGCGTATGAGTATGAGCTTAGTTCTCGAGATGTCTATGATTTGAATAGTACTGACGATTATATTTATGATGATGGAGTAGCTCATAAAAATTATTATTATACTCTTACAACTGCTTACCATGGTTGTGTTGAGTATGATCGTGCTTCCGAAAGTTGTGATAGGTATGATGCCTATGACGAGCTTGTGATGGTACAAAAGTCCAACCCATTAGCTTCCTCCCAAGTTCGAGAGAAGCTAATCCACCTACTGAAAGAATGTAAAGAAACAGTGAAAAAATATAAAGAATTGTGCAAACCCTTGAATATTATGATAGTGAAAGATGATCCCGAACTTGATAACTAAAAAATCACTGATGGGGAAGACTCCGCAGAGCAACAAGAGAATATTGTAGAATATAAGCCAGTTCCAACCCAAGATGAAGTCAACTTTGCTGAGCACATTGAGGTGGTTGAAACGGTTCGAGAGGAAGATAAAGTTGCTTGTAGAAGTGAGGCTCTTGTGGATCCACCTGCCCTTGCTATTGAGTTTATCCTCCCTAGCTGGTTTCAAGTACCTCGGCAACAAACGTTTCCGCCGAATTTTTTTTCACCTTTTAGTGCTTTCGCTTTCACATACTTTCATCACCATGCTTTGTTTCTCCACGCCTCGAAGTTCTTGCTATTAGCACATTTTTCAACTCGAGGCCGAGTTCTTTCTAAGTGGTAAAGAATGATGGGGAACACGAGGAAGATTAGAATTAGGGATTTTAATCTAAGAATTGGGGGATATGGGAATAATTATGTAATTGAAAATTAAGAATTATTATCTTAGTTAGCTTCCTTGATTAAGATTAGGCTTATCTCTAATGGTTATCTGATTTGTTGGATTAAGATTAGGTCTCATGGTTATCTGATTTGCTGTTCTTATCTTTTTAGGATTTAATCTTTATCTTTAGGTTATGATTTTCCCTATATATATGGGATTCTTGACAGCTTATGAATGAATTCAGATTAAATTATTAATTTTCATACTCTGTGATTGAGTGGAGTTGTCCATGTGATTTGGACTACTGTTCTATGTGATTTGGTCCAGTGTTCCCATGTGATTTGGGAAGATCCATGTGATTTGGATCGTATCTATCTTTAATTTCCCTAATTTCTTTTCCAATTCTTCCCTACTGTACGACATTAGATATTCTCTCAAGCTTGAGCACATTTGGAATATTCATTGTCTCAGGGCCTGACATTGTGTAGTGAAGCAATTGGTGCTGCTACAAAAGCATGGTATGTAAGATTTCTTGGGCTAGTATTACCTTGAATTCCTTTTGTGCCAATTATGCATTGTGTAGGTTCATTTATCCACAGTATTTTTCATTATTTTGTTTTTCCTCTTTTTTATTTTCTGCATGGTGATTTCATTCCTCTTTTGGCTTTGATCTTATTTTTTATTTTTATAAAAAAAATCCTTAAATCAGGTATAAGGAATGGCTTTGTGTTAGTGTGTACCATTTTATATGTGAGAGACCAAATAACCTTCATCATTGCCCCCTAGTCGAGATCTATCCCGATCTGGATCGTGAGAAGCACAAATTCTGCTAATGAGAGAGAAAAGATTGTCTTTACTAGAAAGAAAAGCTCATTTTCATCGCTGTCGCCAATGAGTGAAAAGGCCGCTGCCCACCATCGATGAGAGAGACAGATAGGAGAGAGATCAAGAATTAAATGACAGACTTGGTGAGGTTTGGGAAGAGAGAGAAAGAGTCGGAGACAGAGACGTGTGAAACCCCATATTTATTACCTAAGCGAGAACCAATGGGGTGCAGACAGGTAGCTATCATGTGAGGGGCGTGTGTGCTCCATTAGTGAAACAAACAGCGTTGGGCATAAGGACCATATTGCATTGTTATTGATAATTCGAGGTTAAATTTGTCGAAATTAATAGAAAAAGGACCAAATTGAATCACAGTCCATAGTTGAGGGACGAAAAATGTACTTAGCCCTAATACTTATTTGTATCTATTTGACCTTGCAAAACCTGATTTCTTTCAATTGAGTCATTCCGTCCACATGGCCTTCTTGAACTGTCCACCTGTCTATTTAACACCTGAATTCGTTCAAATTAACATAGATCATGGACGGATTTTGACGGAAATGACCCAATGGACGAAATCAAATTTTGCAAGGTCAAATAGACACAAATTAAAAACGGAGACAAAATAGACACACGAAACCTCAGGGTCTGTTTGTTTTTTTCCTTATATCTTTAATTATAGTCCGCAATAATTACAAATTTCGGTGACTAAGGAATACACAAATAGGTGAAGATAAGAGAAAATGATAAGAGAGGTATGGGTTTTAGTGGCATATACAATCGTAGTTCAGGGATTATAAAAATTCCAAGGCAAAATCATCTACACAAGAAAAATAAGTTTACCCAAATTTAGGAAAGTTCCTAAGGGGTTGAAGGGAATCACTTACCCATC
Source organism: Bretschneidera sinensis (assembly GCA_023935145.1). Lineage (NCBI taxonomy): Eukaryota > Viridiplantae > Streptophyta > Magnoliopsida > Brassicales > Akaniaceae > Bretschneidera > Bretschneidera sinensis. The sequence continues at coordinate 114,796,601 of CM043700.1, forward strand.
TTTAAAGGAGAAATTATTAGGTAAATAGAGCCTACCAAGTGGTCGTACACGAAGCTAATGAAAAACTGGCATATATACATTAATCAATTTTAACCATGGTTTATAAAGTTTAGTTAACCAAACAAGTATATATTTGGTACTCTTTCATTGGTTTGGTCCACTATTGACGTGGCAGGTACTGCCTATATAATAATTTATCTCTTTGAAGTGTAAACGATTCCTTCTAAAAGTTTGGGTAAATTACAAATTCGTCCTTAAATTTTAGTCTTCGTTACAACCCACTCTTCTCGTTTACAACTCGAACAACTCAGTTCGACCATCAAAAGTCCGTTGAGGCGAAAATGCCTAAATTACCCCTAATATATATAGGTGAATTCATCGGGGTCAACTTTTGTTATTCAATTGCAATCTCTCCTTTTCTCCCTCCTTTCTCTCTCTTGCTCACTCTCTCGATTGTAACTAGTTAACAACTCTTTATCCTTTAATTCAACATTTACAAAATAAATCTCCAATTTTAACACAAATTCACAAATATCTTTAATCCTATAACGGTATCCAGGTGATTTTTTTACTACTTTATTGTTTATTTTTGAACTACTTTGAATTTAATTTTTGGGTTTTGTGGTAATACTTTTCATGATTGTGTTTTTAGGATTATTTTGTGATTTGATTTGTTGGGGGTTTTCTCAACTTTAAAGCCAATATCTCAATGTTTCATGAATAAGATTCAAAAACCCAAATGTAATTTATAGATTCTATAGATTCAGCTCGACTGTTTGAAGAACTAGTCTTGGTTCAAATGTCAACAAACCGGTGTCATGGCACATTTCATTACCTTTCTTTCTCCAATATTTCTTATTAGCTAGTGTTATGGAACATATCACTATGTAGCTTGGTAAGAAAATAACGGCCAGGGTTCCCTAACAATGTTTGTGGTTATGGTTGATCCGGTCAATCTTACTAGATGTTTTTACCTTCCTAGTCCATTTAGTGTATTCTCATCATGTTGACAATGAAATTGGATAAAAAGGGAATTTCCCTTAATTAGTTGCATTTTCATGGTTGACTTGAAAAAGGAGTCAGCGTATGCATGTATACATGCTGCTTTGAGTTAATGGATTTTCCATTTATTAGTATTATTTTTTTGAAACACTAGTTTTTTCATTTATAAAACCATAGTTTCTTCAACGTAAATGTAGACCTTATAACTTTGACGTAGATGTACAGTCAACGTTTCTGGTTCAAAGAACATGTTTTCTTTCTTTTTTTATAAGTAAATAAATTTAATAATAAGGCACCAAGATGGTGCAATTCAAAGCCAAAAGCTAATTACAATGAAGAAAGTCCACAAAATCTAGAAATTCATCCTTATTTACAAAGAAGTTCCCTTTGAACCAAAAGTGTAGGATGTTAAGCCAACTATCTCTAATATTTGCAAAAGGTTTTTCAATTCTTTTGAAAGCTCTTCGATTTCTTTCTCTCCAAACCAATCACCAAATAGAGTGAGGAATCAACTCTACTGCTTTCTTGACTTCTTTAGAAGCCCTCAAACCACTCCATGGTCGGATTTAATCTCTCACGGAAGCCGCAATCACCCAAGAAAACCTCAACTCTATAAGCCATATCTCATAATCTCCTAGGAAAAGAGCACTCCAACAAAAGATTATACACAGTTTCAGCACATTCCTTACAAAGATAGCATCTATTCACAATTATCTTTCCCCTTCTTTGAAGATTATCAATAGTAAGAATTCTATCCCAAACAAAAAAAAACTTACTTTCTTAGGTGCCCGAATGCACCAAATAGATTTCCAAGGAAAATTACGGAATTTATTTGGAAAGGTTCAATTAAAAAGAATTTTGTAAAAATCTTTCACCTTAAACCCTTTCTCCGGGTTAGGCCCCCATCTCATAACATCCTCTCTCCCCACCTCAATACTAGAATTATGTAAGACTTCCAAAAACGAAGCAACTTGCTCAACTTCCCAATCATGCACATTATGAGAAAACGGCACAATCCATGAGATCTCTTCAATATTAAAAGAATAACAAGATTGAATCCTTGCTTCTTTATCTCTCACAAGACTTGGGAAATTTATCCTTTAAAGGAGTATTCCCACACTGATGGAGGTTAAAGTGTGGACAGTGGAAGAAGAAGAATTTGGGGAAAGAGTTGGGAGTTTGTGAAGGGAAAGGGGTCTTGTTTTGAGTACAAGAGAACTCCTAAAAGGTTTTCTTCATTAGCTACCTCAATGATTACAAAATAAGCCTATTTATAAGGCTGCAACAACCAGTACATCAGATACAACCAACTAACAGAATTATATCTACTTCCTAACTGTTTTTTCTAACTAACTGCAACTGTCTTCTAACTGACTTCTAACCACTTTAACTATCTCCTTTCAGCTCCCTCTTAAAGCCTCTTCCTTCCTTCCTTAGCCTACTTTTCTCTTATTCTTTCTTTCCTTCTGGATTGTTGCCAGTGCACTGTTCACCCTGCTGTCCTTCACACACAGCAATCTGCCCAGACCTTGTTGTCTTAGCTAAGGCAGCCCTGTCCCTTAGCCTTTTTTTTTGTAACAATACCTCTGGGAAGCACCTTGTCCTCAAGGAGTAGATGAGGTAAAGGAAACTGAATAGTGCTGGCATTCTCCCAAGAAGCCTCCTCTAGTGGCAATTTATCCCACTGAATGAGACACTGTTTGATCCATTGGCCCTGCTGCCATACTTCATGTTCTCCTAAGATAGTTGTTGGTTTAAAAATTGGAGAAGAGGTGGTACACTCTTTTGGTAGCTCTGAAGGTATGGAGGACCCTCTAAATGGTTTGAGAAGAGAAATGTGGAATGTAGGGTGTAGTTTGCAGTCAGCTGGTAGTTGGAGTCTGTAGGCCACCTGTCCTATTCTTTCCAGGACTTGAAATGGGCCAAAGAATCTCTTTCTGAGATTGTGAGAGGATTTGGAAGCAGCTGAGGGTTGCCGATATGGCTAAAGCTTAAGGAGGACCCAATCACTCACTTGAAAAGTCATTTCAGTCCTGTGTCTGTCCGCATTTTGCTTCATCCTGCGCTGGGCTTTGAGTAAGTAATCCTTCACCTGAGTCAGAATGGTGTCTCTAGTGCTGAGTGTATGTTCCACAGCTTCATTAGAGGAAGACCTTGTTATGTAGGCAGGCAAATTTGAAGGGAATCTACCATAGACTAGTTGGAATGGAGATGTACCAAGGGAGGAGTGTAAGGTTGTGTTGTAATGATACTCAACACAGGCTAAGTAAATAGACCAAAGCTGGGGTTGATCAGAAGTAAATGCTCTCAGATACTACTCCAAACATCTGTTGAGATTTTCTATATTTGGCCATCAGTTTGTGGATGGTAGGAAGTGCTCATTTTGAGGTTAGTTCCTTGAAGTTTGAAGAGGGATTGCCAAATTGGTTGGTGAAAAGGGGATCCCTATCACTGATTATGGATTTAGGAATCCCATGAAGTTTGAAGACAATGTTTAGGAAAACCTGGGCTACTTTGGTTGCAGTGAAATGGGTTGTAAGAGGGGTAAAGTGAGCATACTTGCTGAGTCTATCCACAATGACCAGGATTGCAGTAAAGCCATAGGAGGATGGAAGGTGTGTAATGAAATCCATGGCAATGTCCTCCCATATTTGTTCAGGGACTGGCAGGGGTTGCAACAAGCCATATGGTTTAGTGTTAAATGGCTTTACCTGTTGACATGTGGGGCAATGGGAGATAAAGTGTATCACATCCTGCTTCATGCCTTTCCAATGGAAACTCTCTGAGAGCCTAGCAAATGTTCTATCAATGCCAGCATGGCCACCAGTGGGAGTAGTGTGGCATTCACCAAGGAAGATTTCCTTCAAGGATGAATCTGGTCCCAAAAAGAATTTGCCCTAGTAGTATAGGATTCCATCTTTGACTGACTAGGCTTGATTGTGCAAGGGATTAGTAATGCACTTGTTTTGTAGAGTCTGAATTGTAGAATCAACTGAGTGTTCCTTCTTGAGGTCGTCCAGAAATTGAAATTGTGGAATGAAGAGGGCTAAACAAGGGTGCACTTCTGATTCCAGGTGAAGTCTGGAGAGAGCATCTGCTATCTTGTTGGTGGGTTCAGGATTGTACAATATCTTGTAGGAAAAGCCTAGCAGTTTGGTGAGGTAATGCTGCTGCTCAGGGGTTTGGATGGTCTGATCCAGAAGATATTTAAGGCTCTTATGATCAGTTTTAATAAAGAATGTGGTACCAAGGAGATATTGTCTCCATTTCTTAACAGCAGCAGTGATAGCATACAGCTCCCTGATGTAAGCAGATTGAGACTGCATTCTGGGGCCCATTTTCTTACTGAAAAATGCTATAGGGTGAGGTGGTTGCAGCAGGACAGGACCAATACCAAAACCACTAGCATCTGTCTCCAAGGTGAACGGTTTACTGAAGTTGGGAAGACTGAGCACTGGTGTAGAAGTCATGGTAGTTTTGAGTTGCTCAAATGCTGTTTGAGCTGTAATGGACCAGTGGAAGGCTTCTTTCTTCAGTAGGTCTGTCAAGGGGCTAGCAATACTAGCATAATTCCTAACAAATCTTTTGTAGTATCCTGTTAAACCCAGGAATCCTATCAACTGTTTTGGTGTAGTGGGAGCAGGCCACTCAAGCATGGCTTGAATTTTAGACTGGTCAAGCTCAATCCGTCTGGCACTAATGATGTGCCCCAAGTAATCAATGGATTCCTTAGCAAACTGGCACTTACTCATCTTTGCAAAAAGGGTGTTGTGTTGAAGGCACTACAAAACCTCCCTCAGATGGCATGTGATCCGAAAGGCTTTTGTTGTACACCAATATATCATCAAAGAAGATAATGACAAATCTTCTTAGGAAAGGGGTAAAAGCTGGCTCATTGTGGCCTGGAATGTCGCAGAGGAATTTGTGAATCCAAAAGGCATCACTCTGAATTCATAATGGCCCTGGTGTGTTCTAAAGGTTGTTTTATGACTATCTTCTGTGTGCATTCTTATCTTGTGATACCCAACTCTGAGGTCCAACTTAGAATAGACTATAGCACCATGCAACTCATCCACGAAGCAAAGGCCTTTTTCTCTTCTGGTTTGCATCTCCTGAGGGGAAAGCCTTTTGATTTGGTATCTGGAGGTCTGAGGTGGTAGTGTTTTGGTAAAAGTTAAGGATGCTGTGGTGGTGATGGGAAAGTGATCTGGATCTGGAGGTTTAGGATTAATTCTTGACTGACAGGGTCTAGAAGACCTTGTAGTGTCTCCCATCTATCTTCTTGCAGCCTTGCCAACCCTACTGCATCATGATAGTCCCGAGGTCTATGAGCAAGAGCCTCTCTCCTAATATATGGTTTCAATCCCGAAATGAAACAGTTCATCAAGAATTGATCAGGTAGTCCAGTAACTTTGCTAGATAAGGCCTCAAATTTAGTCTGATAGGCTAGCACAGTAGTATCTTGAGTCAATTTTGCCAAGGCTGCTTGAGGTTCTTCATAAACTGAAGGTCTGAATCTTGATTGCAAGGCTTCCTGGGACCAAGAATGAATCATTTTATTGTGGTCTGTCCACTGGTACCAACTAGCTGCTGGTCCTTCCCGGTGAAAAGAAATCAAGGACAATTTTTTATCATCAGGAATGTGGGAAAAAAAGAAGAACAATTCTGCTTGAAAGATCCAGTCTGTGGGGTCTCATTCCTTGAATCTTGGCAACTCAAGTCTCAAATTGTTTAGTTGAGATAATGGATTGGACTGTTGTTGCACGTCCAGATCTGAAACTGGAGTAGAAGAAGAGTACTTTTCTTTGTTTTGTTGTTGCTCGATGGTGTCTATCTCCTCCTGCATTGGTTTGATTGCTACAGCGATTTCCTCCTTGATAAACTTGCCAAGTTTATCCCAAGAAAACTCTCCTTTGTCATTCTTAGACCTTAAGCCATCTGCCATTGTTATAGGAACAACGAAAGCACCAGTTGATGGAGGTTAAAGTGTGGACAGTGGAAGAAGAAGAAGAATTTGGGGAAAGAGTTGGGAGTTTGTGAAGGGAAAGGGGTCTTGTTTCGAGTACAAGAGAACTCCTAAAAAGTTTTCTTCATTAGCTACCTCAATGATTACAAAAGAAGCCTATTTATAAGGCTGCAACAACCAGTACATCAGATACAACCAACTAACAGAATTATAAGTACTTCCTAACTGTTTTTTCTAACTAACTGCAGCTGTCTTCTAACTGACTTCTAACCACTTTAACTGTCTCCTTTCAGCTCCTTCTTAGAGCCTCTTCCTTCCTTCCTTAGCCTACTTTTCTCCTCATCTTTCTTTCCTTCCGGATTGTTGCCAGTGCACTGTTCACCCTGCTGTCCTTCACACACAGCAATCTGCCCAGACCTTGTTATCTTACCTAAGGTAACCTTGTCCCTTGGCCTTTTCCTTGTAACACACACAAAGAATCAAACCATGTACGAGTCCTTGCGCCATTATCCACTGAAATCTCAACAAAGTTCCGAACATCTTCCCACCCCTTCCTAATACACTTCCACACTCCCATTCTGTAGGCTCCCCGAGGCTCCTTAGACATCCAACGATCAATATCTAACCCATATTTGGCATCCACTACTTTCCTCCATAAGTGATCTCTCTCAACAATAAACCTTCAAAGCCATTTACCAAGAAGAACCTTTTTGAGCAAGATAATAGATTTTAAACCAGGACCTCCACTTTCCAAGGGTTGTTTCACTACACCCCATTTTACCAAAGAACATTTTTCTTGATCATTAAAATAGTTTGGATTTCATAGATAGCAACAAAATATCTTGAAATTTTGTAGCAATACATTAATTTTGTGTAGTGTGGTCTGGTGGGGGATAATAAGAGGAGTGAAGTTATCAATGATAGCTTTGTTACAACGGTGTTTTACACGTGGGAGAGAACCAATTAAAAGCATGTCCACAGCACATGATAGCCCAATCATATAACCAAGGGAGATTTTTTCCATACAAAATGTCACATCAGATTTTCGGTTGATGAAAGATTTTTAAAAGATTCTTTTTTAAAAAGTCCCTTTGGATGGTCATCCCAACTTTCCATGGAAAGTTATTTGGTGTTCTTGTGCTTCCAAGAAAGTTGATTTTTTTTTTTTTTTTTTTTTTGCGTTGGAAGCTTCTTAGGAGAAGATTCTAACCCTTGACAATTTACAAAAGAGGGGGAAAGTGATTGTTAATAGGTGCTATGTTTGCAAAGAGTGTGCCGAGTCTTGTGTATCATCTTTTGGTGGATTGTTTGTTAGCTAGAAGTTTGCGGGAGATAGCTTATAGAATTTTGGGGGGTTTTGGGTGGCAGTGGGCACTGTGAACAAGGAAATTTGGGCTTGGAGTGGGTTGTGGACACCTAAGGAGGTCAAGAAGGCTTATTTGTTGATCTCACACTCTATTTTTTGGTTAGTTTGGAGAGAAAGGAATCGGAGAGCTTTTGATGGAGTAGAAAGGCCTATTGAAACTATTAGAGATAGTTGGTTCAATACCATCAATTTTTGTTTTAAAGAGAATTTCTTCGTAAATAATGATGATATTTTAGATTTTGTGGACTACTTCTATCGTTGGCTTTGAGTTGCACCCTCTTGATGCTTTATTAATAAATTTTTTACTTATAAAAAATGTTTGTTTTTTGGACAGAAATTAACGACAATGACTGATTTGTGATGTATGCACTAATCTTCTGGGGTGGATTGTCAGAGTTGCAAACTAAATGAATGAGTTGTAATTAGGATTAAAACTTAGGGATGAACTAGTAATTTACCCTGAAAGTTTAATTACACAATTGGAGGAAGGTACTAAAAAAAATCAAACGAGGAAAATTTTAAAATCTTTCGACTTTCCAACAAAAGCTATATCCCTAGCAAAAATCAAATGTCCTCTAAAGAAAATAGACTTGCCTCCTAACCCAGATTTCAATCATAGTAGAAATTCAAAGTAACAAAGAGCTACCATAAACACTACATAAGAGCCCCTGATGCAATTCCAATCTGTAGCATATGCTATAAATATCAAACTCCATAGTTAAAGATTATTGAGATTACTCTTATAGTTCCTTTGACATGATAAACACATTTCCTCCTGTTTAAGGCTCAAAGAGACAAATTAATTTGTTTCTTTTCGATATTCCACTGGTATATATTTCAGAAAAGGCCGTAATGCAAGTGCAAACGATTAAACATGCACAAAATTGTTCATTCTACGAAAATGAATTGTTCCACCAAAATTACATAAATTTTCTGTCTAGATAGAGAACTGAAATTCACAAAAATTTGGATTGCTAGCATTTCAAGTTTTTCACAATCAGGTGCCTAACTGGCTACATTCTAACAATGGTGTAAGACAAGTTCAAATATATAATTCTAGATGAAATTAGATGCAGCAAATAAAGGTTAGTGGGACATTCAAATAGACCCCAAGTATATTCATGTAAGCCAAAAACATCCACAAATCAAGATCATAGCTTGACCACAAGTGCACCAATAATTGCCAATAATTTTAGCTGTACATTGATAATACTAATTGCCAATAATTTTGGTTGTGAGACCTTCACATAGAATCACTGCACCATATAATAAGATCACAAACATAAACTCAAAGATTTAAAGTTTACCGGAATCCCAAGAATCCACGATTTGGCAGCAGCAATAGAAGCCTTAGAGAGACCATTCATTCCACGGCCATCCTCCGCATAACCCCCAAGGAAGTATGCACTCAAAAACCATCCTATTAAAGAACATTTGATTTTCTTTTTGTTAAAAATAAAATCAACCAAAGGTCTTAAACTTAAAGTTAAGCCAGATAATATACCCAAAAAAGAAGAAGAAGAATCATACCGGCAATAAAAGGGTCAGCTGTACGCAGAGTTTCGACGCTGAAGACAGGGAACCCATGACTAAATCTTCCAATTGCAGAGAACAACAGCACAGCCAACACATCTCCACCAGCAAGTAAAGCCACACGACTGAAACATAGTGACCCACAATTATAATCTTTTACCCCATTAGAGAAAAGTAAAAGGCACTGAAAAACAAAAGGAGAAAAAATAAAAGTGAATGATTAGTAACTAGCGAATTACCCCCATTTGCTTAGACGTGAAGACGAACTGGGTTTGTCGAACTGGATAACGCCCTCCAGAGGAACATTCTCTTGACCCACGAAAACGGTGCCTTCATTGCTAAAAGGAGCAGGAGAGGAGGTTGAGGGTTTTGTTACAGAGCCAGAATCAACACCACCATCGGCTTTAGCGAGAGTGAGATGAAGAGGAAGTTTTGACCTGGAGATGAATTTGAGCTTAGAAGTTTTGTGAGAGAAGAGAGTTGAATTAGGATTTGTTGTGAATTTGAGAGGTGATGGTGATGAGAGGGTACATTTTCTGGCTGATAGAGCTCCGCCTGGGCTGCTTAGCACTACCTGCATTTTCTGTTTTTTGTGTGGTGTTTAGGCCAGGAAAGTGTTTCTTCTACCCAAAAATAAACTCGGTATTTTTGTGCCACTTTCTCGCGAAGGCCGAAATGGAATTTTTCTTCACACGCAATTTCTGATTTCTCTTTTGTAATATGTTTCGTAACCAAAAAAAAAAAAAAAGCTTTCTTCCTTTTGGGCCTGGACCGTCAATTCAGGTGTGAGGAAAAATCGGTTCAAATCGAATCATTCGGTTTTTTACAAGTTGGTTCAATAATTCGATGGTTCGGTGTCCAATTCGATTTTACCATTTTCTCGGTGGTTCGATTATCGGTTCTGTGATAATTTTTTCTGAATTCGATTAACTGAATAACCAAAATTTTTAGACTTATATATCCAAAACCGAATTACTTACACCCTAAATACCTAAAATCCCTAAGATCCTAAATCATTTTAGCGCAACACCTCCTCTTTTATGTCTCTCCACACTCCACGGTAACGCCTCCTCTCTTCTCAGTTCTCTTTGTTTCACAGTTACTCACGACGCCTCTCTTCTCTGAGCTCTCTTTGTCTCTCATGTCCGTTTCTTTTTTCTCTACAAATTTATTCTCGGTATAAATCATCCCTAAATGGCAAAATCCCTAATTTTTTTTCTTTTTTTTCCTTATATATTTATGCTCTAGCTGCTTTCATTACCATTATCTGTCTCTCTCTCAAAATCCAACGGAAAGTCATCCTTGTTCTTCTCTGGTTCAGTCATTTCGTTTAGGCTAGCTTATATTCTCTGATTTAATTAAAGAAAGAATTGTTTGATTTCTCTTTGTTTGATTTTTTATTTCAATTTATCAGTATTTTGTTTAATTTTTGTAATTTTACCTATGTTTATGCTAGATTTGTTCAATGTTTATTAGTATTGATTGAATAATCTCAATAATAGAACTTATTTTCAGTTACTAGCTCTATTTTTACTTGGATTATTGTCCTTGATGTGTAATAGATTTGTGAACGTACTCTTTTTTTTTATTATTCCAAACAAAAAAATTGCTTCACATGTGATAATTCTCTGTTGTTCATGTGTTAATTTTCTATTGTTCATGTGTTAATTTTCTACCTTCATGTGTTATTTTTCTGTGGGTTAACAACTGTTAAAAATTGTTCTGATGGGGACTGTTTTGAAAAATGTTACTTTTTCTTTCTTTTCTCTCTTTTGTCTTGCTTCTTTTTGTTTTCTACTAAGATTTGAATCTAATCCAAATTAAATTTTAATTGTAGATGTTGCAAAGACAAAGATACATAAAGGCAAGTAAGGGGGATCAAACTAGTGATGCTGAGCCTAATAGCTTGGGCCCTTTGAGGTTTGAACTTGAAGCAACTTCAAGAGCACCTTCAAAACAGAAAAAACATGGGAAGGGAACTCAGGAGGATACTGATGCCTTGTCAAATCCACCTAAAGCCCCTAGAAAAGTGATGGACCTAAGGTATAAAGTTTGGGCACATTTCAAAAAATTTAAAGAGAATGGTAAAGTAAAAGGTAAGTGCAACTGTTGTTCTAAAAGATATTGTACTAATGGTAAAACTAATGACACCTCACAACTTAGGCATCACATGACTTCATGCAAAAAGTTTTCTCATGCTATAGAAGCTAATCAAGCAGAGTTTAAACAAAAAATAAATAAATAAAGGGCGATAATGATGTGGAGGGGAACATTAGCATTCATAAATTTGATCAAGAGACTATTAGGAAAGCTTTGATTAATATGATCATTGTTGATGAGTTTCCATTTAAGTTTGTTGATAGTGAATGGTTTAAGCTTTTGATGTGTACTACATGTCCGAGGTTCTATATATCATCTAGATGGACTATTGCTAGGATGTTTACCAATTATATGAAGAGGAAAAACTGAAGTTTAATCATTTTTTTTAAAACCTCTTCTCAAAGAATCTGTCTTGCCACAAATTTATGGACTTCAATACAAAAAATCAATTACATGCTTCTTACGGCCCATTTTATAGACAATGATTGAAAATTGAGGAAAAAGATACTAAATTTTTGTCCAATTACAGGTCGTAAAGGTGATGCCATAAGTAGAGTAATAGAGAAATGTTTGTTGGACTGGGGAGCTAATAAAATATTTACCATCACTATTGATATTGCACACTCAAATGGTTGTGCAGTATATCATTTGAAGAAAAGAAGATTACTCAATTGAAAAACTGCAATAACAAATGAGGAATACCTTCAAATGAGGTGTATTGCTCATATTATCAATCTAATTGTGGTTGATGGGTTGGGTGAAATGAGTGTTTCAGTTGCTTGTATTAGAGGTGTAGTAAGATATGTGAGGCAATCTTTAGCTAGGTCACAAATATTTAAAGAATGTGTTGTGCTTGAAAATATAGAAAGCAAAGCTGGTTTGTGTCTAGATGTTTTCACTAGATGAAATTCAATATATTTGATGTTGGCTGCTGCTCAATAATATAAGGTTGCATTTGATGGGTATGGGGAGTTGTAGAATGAACCAGTGGTGAGTGAATTTAACACAAATAGGAATGAGATGCCAAATGCACTTGATTGGAGTAATAGTAGGAGGTTAGTTGGGGGGGGGGGGGTTAAAGCATTCTTTTAGTTAACTTTACGAGTGTAGGGGTCTTTGTATGCCACATTTAACATATTTTTTTTAAATGAGATTTGTGAGGTTGATTGCATTTTGCTAGTATGGAAAAACACTAATGATCCTAAGTTGAATGACATAGCTGAGAAAATGAGGCTTAAGTTTGATAAGTATTATGGAAACTTTGAAAAGATGAACAAGCTTATTTATGTTGCAGTTGTTCTTGAACCTTGACATAAAATATATGAAGTATGTTTTTCCCAAATGTTTGAAGGCTTGAAGGTGTGGATATGGAAGATCAAGTGAATGATGTCACGTATAAAATTTTTAATGAGTATATACCTATGATGCAACCTCAAAATGGTGAAACTAGTGTGACAAATCAAAAATCAAGTGTTGTGGTGGAACCTGAGCAAAAATTATTTATGAAAAATATGTATTTGAAGCTCTACAACGAGACAAGAGGTGTGGATAGAAAATCTGACTTGGATAGGTATTGGAGTGAGGATATTGATAAGCACAATGATGACTTTAATATTTTGGAGTTGTGGAAACGCAATAGTGCAATCAAATTAATATTGAGGAAGCATTGGAGGATGTTTCCAGAATTGATGATGGTAAAGAATATTTCTTTCCATGGTTTTTTAATTATTATCTTTCACAATTTTACTTGTTCTAAAAACAATGTTCATATTTCTCTTTTTCTTTATTCCCTTCAGAATGTTGACCCTTATTTGATTTTAATATTGACAAAACACTACTCTAATTGTAGTAACAGTTTTATCTAAGTGTTTAAGTAGTAAAGCTTTCAACAAAGAAACAAGATGCAAGAACTCAACCAGTTTCAGACGCCAAGACAAGACAGAAGATATAAAATAGGCATTAAGGTATTTAAAACAACTGTAAATCTCTCATGTTCAAGTACTTAGCTTGTCCTATGGCTCTTTTTACAAAATGATTTTGACAAAACTATTAATTCAAATACTTCCAAGTCAAAAAGAGTTTTAATACATGAAAAACTAGGTTAAAGGGAAACCCAGTCGATTGGCTCAATATACCAGTCGACTGGGGTATGGGACAAAAGGTCCCTAGTCGACTAGTGTAAAGCACCCAGTCGACTGAAAACTGGGACAGTGAGTTCCCAGTCGACTGGCAACTGGGACAATGAGTTCCCAGTCAACTGGTGCTTAGGACCCAGTCAACTAGTACTCCCCAATAGCTTAAAAATGAAGTTTCTCATTTGACCTAGTCAACTGGTACAAAGACTCAGTTGATTGGTAATTCAAAAATATGACCATTTGAGACACGAGACTTGAGTATTTAATGCATCAAACCTACTAAGTTAGTATCTAATGGCCATATTGATTCAAAGCTATATAAACCCACTTCAATGAGATTTTAAAAGAAGAAGAGAACACATTCAATTCACAAGTTTTCTCATTAATTCTCAAAAGTTTTGAAAAATTTATTGTTGAGCCATTCTTCAAGCTTATTCTTGAAAGAGAGATATTGTTCATTTGTAAAAATACTTATTGTTATCTCTCTACCCTACCGTTTACTTTACAACAAATCTCATTTATTTTAAAGGAGGAAGAGTTGTAATAACTCTTAAGAGTGTTTAGAATTAAACATTTTTTTGCAAGCTTTCGAAAGGAAGGGATTAACTTCCGTGAGGAAGAGAATAGCTTCTGAGAGGAAAAGACTGGTTGTAAGGTTTGTACAAGGCCCATGAAGTTGTACGACTAAAAGTTTTAGTGGATTACTTCAAGGAGGTTCCTTGAAGAGAGTGGATGTAGGGTCGGAAGGAATCCGATATTGTCAAACCACTATAAATTGAGTTTGCACTTTCTCTTCCTTAAACTCTTTTACTTAAAGCACATTACTTGTTTATATGTTTTGTACATTTAACAGTTTTTATAAACTTGTAAGTAATTAGCAAAAGTTTTTAAAAACCTAATTCACCCCCTCTTGGGTTTGAACCTCGGTTTACAATTGGTATTAGAGCTTCGTACTCAATTTCAAGCTTAAAATCTTTGAGTTGATTCGATGGCATCTAATAGCTATTCTGAAGGATATTCCTATACTAGGGCTCCATTGTTCAATGGCTCCAACTATAACTATTGGAAAAATAGGATGAAAATCTTTGTCAAATGACAAGACTACAATCTATAGAGAGTCATTAAGGAAGGACCTAGAATTCCTACAAAGGTAATAACTATTGGGGAAATCAATCATACAATGCCTAAACTCAAAACTGAGTTCAATGAAGAGGATTTTAGAATGATGTTTCTAAATAGTAGAATCACAAGTATTTTACATTGCACCTTTGATATTTTTGAATATAATAAAATTTCTGCTTATGTTTCGGCTAAGGAGATTTGGGACAAATTACAAGTTACATATGAAGGAACTAACGAAGTTAAAAAAATAAAAAATCTATATGTTAGTGTCTAAGTATGAATATTTCAAAATGTCTCATAACGAAACAATTTCTCAAATGCACTCACTTTTCACCACTATTATTAACAGTTTAAAACTTTTTGGTAGGAACATTGAGGAATTTGAATTAACGAGGAAAATCTTGATGTCTTTGCCATCCGTTTGGAAAGCAAAGAAGATGACCATCACGGAGGCCAAAGATCTCTACAAACTTGATGTCGAAACACTTTTCAGATCACTATTGACATAAGAGATGGAAGAAATGAATCCCGTTGTCAATGATGATGAGAAGAAGAAAAATGTAATTGCTCTCAAAGCCTCTACGAGCAACAAAAAGGAAGAAATGGAAGAAGAGGTGGAGACTAGCGAAAAAAATGGTGAGATGGCTCTAATCACCAAGAGGTTTCACAAATTCTTGAAGAAGAGAAACCTTACACAAAGTATCCCACTTCAAAAAGGGAGCCACTTGTGTGTTATGATTGCAAGAAGCCCGATCGCATCAAGGCTGATTATACAACGACAAGCAAACCATATAAGAGCTTTAAAAAGAAAGCTATGATTGCAACCATTTGGAGTGATGACAAAGAAAAAGAATCCTCGGACAATGAGGTCGGATACAAGTAGATTTCCAACCTATGTCTAATGGTAATCGACGACGAAAATGAGATATCAAATTCTTCATCTTCTAATAATAACATTGTTAGTAGTAGTGAAGAATTAATAGAGGTCATAAATGAAATGCATGAAGAATTGAAGAAATTCGATTCTAAGAACACCATTCTTAAAAAGGAAGTGTTATCTCTTTCTAAAGAGATGGAAGGATTAAAGGAAGAAAAAGGAAAACTATCTTCCTTGCTTTATAATTCTTTTCAAGATTTTCTTAAAGATGAAAATGAAAACTTAAAGAAGAAAATAATAGAATTGAATGGCACTATATCAAGGCTTACGTTTGGAAAATAAAAGTTAGATGAAGTGTTGTCTTGCCAAAGATTAAGTGGAGGAAAATCTGGGTTGGGTTATTCTCCATTAGGCAAACAAAAATAAAAAAAAAAGACCATATTCATGGAAGCATCATGTGCGAATGAAACCTCTGCTTCCAATACCACTAGCAAGGTTAAAAGCACTCGTTCAATGAATGTTAGTAGGTCAAAAAATGCTAATTCTAATGTATATACAAGAATTAAGCATCCTAGAAATACTCATGCATATATGTATGCTCACCCAAAAAATGCATATACCCATCCTAGGAGTAACCTTCATGTGCATCCTAGAGATAATATATATACTCAAAACTTGCACACTACACATGCACATCCTAGGAATTACTATCATGTGTATCCTAGAAATAATATGCATGTTCATAATAATGCAAGTACATATCTTAGAAATCATCATCACACATTTCCTAGAAATGACATGCAAATGATCTGTTTTGACATGAAATGGATATATCCATATATCTCTGACTTATCTTTATGAAATGATAAAATATGGAAGTTTCCAGTTCTTCCAGTTTTTGTTCTTCAAACCAAATAATGCTCAATTTTCTTCAATAACCTAGGAAAACACAGAAAGCACAGAAAAGATATAAAATAGCACGAAATAACACAACTAGGAACTTAACAAATGTAAATTAAGGGACTTAAATACAAATATTTAAGCATTTATCACACCACCAAACTTACATATTGCTAGTATCTTAGCAATACGAAACTAAAAAAACCATAAAAAAAAACAATTAACACAAAGATAAATCAATCTTTCATGGTATCCAAAAATTTAGGTTGCATACAAAACCATGATATTCATTTAATGAGCAAGCTTAAAATACAAACCCATCTTCGCAATGAATAGGAGTTTTAAAACTTAATTACTTAAATGAGGCTGGCTAAGGCATCATAAGTCTGACTTGGTGTAAGGTGAACTAGCACATAAACGATGAAGCTTCCAAATAACTCCAATGTGTTGTGTTTCGGTGTCTCAAGATTCACCGAATTCCTATCAGGATGAACAAAAATGGCATAGTTTTATTTATTTCTTTTCTTTTATTATGAGATTTTTTTGCCATGTTTAGTTCCCTTAAGCTTTCTAATTGACCTATGTAGCGAGTGTTTAGTCAATGACTCCTAAACCATATGGTTTTAGGACATTAGGTGTAAAGACATCTCTAAGGACTTGCTAACTCGAGTAAAAAAGGCTACGAAACTAATCGGTCTTAATGCTGCCAAGCAAAATTCTTACATTTTGACGTGAATACTCACTGCTTACTGAGGCAAGAGGTCTAGTTATTCGGTGAAAAGTTTATTTAATGATTATTATGAGTAAAATTCTCACATTTTGACGTGAACACTCATTGCTTACTGAGGCAAAAGGTCCAGTTACTCAGTAAAAAGTTTATTTAATGATTATTAGTAGCATTTTTTTTTCTCTTTTGTGCAATAATTTTTTTTCTTCTATTTTTCTGTGTTAAAGTGTTCATCTAACAAGTCATTCGGTTACAATTAAGCCATGGAAACATACATATTAAAATTACATGTCATACCCACACAATTATGTGTTAATGTGCTCATGTCAGATTAGATCAAACTTGTGAATTCTTAAATGCCTTAAAGTAAGTAACTAAACTTTTAAAACTCTATTATTAGACCATATGTTCAAGATTTTAAGCTTACTGATGAAATCTTATAATAATATTCGTTTAGATCAACCAAAATTTTCAGAACAATATGAACATGCATTTATCTTTTCAATAATAATAAAAAAAAAACTGGGACATAGTGTGTGTGAATGTGTCTCCCATACAAAAACTTGTCGTGCAAAAATCTACCTAAATTAATAAGCAAATAATTGAACAGTTTTACTTGCAAGTGCACAAGGTCAACTTCGTAGTATAGTGTGCAAAATGCGAGATCATCTCTACAAGGATTTGTAAAGTTCGATTTAAAATTAAATTCATAATATAAAATGATAGAAATAAGTATTGAGTTTGAATTGATAATGATAAAAATATAGGGCTTTGATATCCACCACTAATCATATTTTCCCAATAAAACAATGTGCCAATGCTTTAGTCATGTTATGAATCCCTACTGTTGTCAACCTAAGGGCATGGTGTATACTCTTTAAGCTATTGATTTTCCTAAGCAACGAGTTAAGCATGATGTATACTCTAACTCTTATCTTTCTTAAGGGATTTAGTATGGTGTATGCTAAGTTGTTCCTTAAGAGAGCATATTATTAGTGAAAACCGACAAACACACAAGACCTAGGGCATATTATATACTCCCAATTTTTCATGTTGATTAACCCAAGAATCCGACGTGGATTTCATTTGTTACTATTGTCAGACCCAAGACACAGTCATCTAAATTGATCTAACTAACTAATCCATACGACATGCATATGTTGATCAAGCAAACACATATGAGGATATCAATAAAACAGACATTAATCAAGTTAAGAATCATAACACAGCTATCGCAAAAGCAACAATATTCATATATGGAAAAACATAACCAGAGCTTCAATCGAGCCCTATTAGTAAGTTAGTTACACATGGTTATGATGCTAAACATCTTCATAAATAAAATAAAGGAAAGAAGAAACCTGAAAAATACTGGCTAGAAGAGTTGTCAATTCTCTTCTCTAAATCTCTTCTCCAAAAACTAAAACTAAAAGGAAGATCCGGTTTCTGTGTTTTACATGACTATTTATAAGGTTTAAAGACACCTGGAAACCTTAACTTGCAAAACAAAACCCTAACCCTATTTTCCAAAATAGGTTCTGCCGTTTTACTGCACATGTGCGCTCAATCTCACACTGGTGTGCTCGATCGCAAGGTGAGCTCGAGCCTAATTCTTATGCGCACGACTGCTGGTGCGCTCAATCGCACACTTCTGTGCTCGATCGCACTATGTGCAGTTTCCAGTTCTTCCAATTTTTGTTCTTCAAACCAAATAATGCTATCTTTTCTTCAATAACCTAGGAAAACACAGAAAGCACATAAAAGATATAAAATAGCATGAAACAACATAACTACGAACTTAACAAATGTAAATTAAGGGGCTTAAATACGAATATTTAAGCACTTGTCACACCTCCAAACTTACATATTACTAGTCTCTTAGCAATACGAAACTAAAAAAACTAACAAAAAAACAATTAACGCAAAGATAAATCCATCATTCATGGTATCCGAAAATTTAGGTTTCACACAAAACCATGATATTCATTTAATGAGCAAGCTTAAGATACAAACCCATCTTCGCAATGAATAGGAGTTTTAAAACTTAATTACTTACACGAGGCTGACTAAGGCATCACAAGTCTGACTTGGTGTAAGGTGAACTAGCACATAAACGATGAAGCTTTCAAATAACTCTAATGTGTAGTGTTTTGGTGTCTCAAGATTCATCGATTTCCTATTAGGATGAACAAAAATGACATAGTTTTATTTCATTTTTTTAATTTTATTATGAGATTTTTTTGCAATGTTTAGTTCCCTTAAGCTTTCTAATTGACCTATGTAGTGAGTGTTTAGTCAATGGCTCTCAAACTAGATGGTTTTAGGACATTAGTTGTAAAGACATCCCTAAGGACTTACTAACTCGAGTAAAAAAGGATATGAAACTAACTGGTCTTAATGCTGCCAAGCAAAATTCCCACCTTTTGACGTGAACACTCACTACTTACTAAGGCAAGAGGTCCAGTTACTCTGTGAAAAGTTTATTTAATGATTATTGTGAGTAAAATTCCACATTTTGACGTGAACACTCATTGCTTACTGAGGCAAGATGTCCAATTACTCAGTAGAAAGTTTATTTAATGATCATTAGGAGCATTTTTTCTCTTTTTGTGCAATAAATTTTTTTTTTTCTATTTTTCTATGTCAAAGTGTTCATCTAACAAGTCATCCGGTTATAGTTAAGCCATGGAAACATACATATTAAAATTACATGTCATACCCCACACAATTATGTGCTAATGTGCTCGTGTCAGATTAGATCAAACTTGTGAATTCTTAAATGCCTTAAAGTAAGTAACTAAACTTTTAAAACTCTATTATTAGACCATGTGTTCAAGATTTTAAGCTTACTGATGAAATTTTATCACAATATTCGTTTAGATCAACCAAAATTTTTAGAACAATATGAACATGCATTCATCTTTTCAATAATAATAAAAAAAAACCGGGACAGAGTGTGTGTGAATGTGTCTCTTATACCCCCAAACTTAAACTACACATGGTCCCCAATGTGTGAATAACATGGAAGGATCTGACCTGGGAGATGAAGAACTAGCTGGCTGGCATGGCTCATAGCACACCCCCAAATTTGAAATGATGCACACATTATCCTTAAAAAAGAAAAACGAAAGTAATATTGGAAAACAAAGTATACTAAACTAAACAGTAATGAGAAAAACAAAAGGTCAACAAAAAAATAAACACTAACAAGAAATGTGAAAAATAATAAAAACAAAAGGATATGTTGTGGGGTGCCTCCCATAAGTGCTAAGTTTTACATCTTCAGCCAGACGGTGCACCATTCTCACTGATGGTCTCCAGGTGGCGCGATAGATGAGGCATCTAGGATAGTAGGTAGTCGATCTATAATGGCTTGGAGCATCACTTCTTACCTCGCAAAGCATGCCTCCAACCCATTTATGCGCTGATGAACTAGGCACATAGCCTCTCGATCCTCTCGACGAATATCAGCTATCTCACACCGAAAGGAGGACTTCTCCTCAAGAATGTGCTGGTATTCTATGGGTCCCATGTCAGTATGGTCTTCTTTCCATGTCTGGCTATCTGTTGGGTTCTTGGTCTCCATAGGATCATCCTTCACCCTCTCAACAGCAGGTGCATGCCCCTGGAGTCCTCTCGGCATGTGTGACTAGCTTTGGGTCCATTGACTCTTCCTAAAGAATAGGTGCTCCCTAACTGGTCCATCTATGGAGGAGCCTTTAATTCCCTTCTTCTTAAAAAGGTAGCTGAGGAGGAACGGGAATGGGAGCCCCATGCATTGGTAGTGGTGACTTGGCGTGTATGGACATGGTCCCAGAACTTATGAATCTGACTCCAAATGATAGCAGAGATGAAGTACCAATGGCCTTTGTGAAATACGTAAAATGCTTGGAGGAATTGGTCACGCCTCTGGGTCTTGTATCCCAATGGGTACACATTACGCTGAAGAATGGAATCCATGAGCTAGAGTGGTGGAGGCAACTTGTACCGGCTCCCAGCATTGTTGTGCCGATCGGTATACTGCCCAACACAAATGTCCTCACTGATGGTGGATAAGGAAAATGACTCTGACTGCTCATCCATCTAGGCGTCCTCAAGAGGAGATTCATCATTACATCGGAGGGCTGCAGCTATATTTGAAGATGTCACATTAATGTACTTACCCTGAATAGATGAGGACAAGACACCTGACCTGCTGTAGTCGAAAGATAGGTTCTCATAAAACTGAACCATGAATCGGGTGTAGGCAGTAGAGCTGATAGGCTTGAATAGCCTCTTCAAACCATGGCGCTTGAATTCCTGGACAACCCATTGAGTGGATTCAAAGTTTGAAATTTTCATCAATGTTGAATGTGGTTTCGAATAAGATCTCCCGTTGTTCAAAGCTAGGCAGGGAAGACTATGTGCAGCTTCCCAAGGTGCGGGATATGGAGGCAGCGTGTTTAGGCATGCTAGATAGAATCTGCAGCAGGGGTGCGCTCAATCTCAGTATGGTGCGCTTGATCGTACTCTGCCTCTGCGCTCGATCATAGACTTCTTGCGCTCGAGCACACTAAGTCAGGAGTTTTATCAAACAGTTGGTGTGCGACCTGTAAACCAGTTGAGGGGCAACACTCCAAAAAGGTTTCAACCTCCTGCCAAACCACCAAAAATAATCGAAAGAACACAAGAACACATTGTGTGCACAGATTAGTAAAAAAAATAATAAAAAAACATGTGTTATTGTGATCATGTGTGATTGTGAGGAGTGAAATAGAGTTATGAACATACCTGGAGGCGGGGGGTGGTGGCAGCATGTGGTGGTGAGTGCTGTGAGTGCAAAGAGTGACTTGACGTGGGCGAGGGCAGTGAGTGCAGAGAGTGTGAGAGTAGAGGATTGAGAGTGAAAATGCCTAAGGGAATGAAATGTCTTTAAAATAAGTACGTGACTCTCTGTCCCAAGTGCCCTCGATCGCATTTGTGTGCAGGTATGTGCATGTGGATGCACTCGCGCGCCATTGGGAGCATGGCGAGGTTGCACTCGAACGCATTGTGACATGCACTCGATTGCATTGTGACATGCGCTCGATCGCAAGGACAGAATGCCCTGTACCACTAAACTACTTAAGGAAAAAACGAAAAAAGTTAAAATAATGAAGAATAATAAACAAAAATAAAAATGTACCGTACTTAGTGGCCTCAGTACCACTGACCTCAATAGAGGTGCTTGAGCTATATGTTTATCAAAGTGTGAACTGCTCAAGCGCTCTTTATAGTAGCTTCAGTGCTACTCTCTTGGAAGGGGGCACTTAAAGTCCACCTCATGTCGCTCAAATGCTCTCGGTGCTACTGTATACTAGACAGATTGGAGTGCCAAGTCTTCATCTCTTTGTAGCAATTTGATTTCAAGGTATGGCTTAACTCTATGTCTATTCACCGTGAATGTCTGATTGCTGTTGGAAACATGGATTTCCAAAGCACCATGAGAAAAGATCTTGGTTACCACATAAGGACCAGACCATCGGGACTTGAGTTTGCCTGGAACAATCTTAATCGTGAATTGTAGAGTAACACTTTCTGTCCCACATGAAACTCTTTCCTAACTAATTGTTTATCGTAATAGGCTTTGGTCCTTTCTTTATAGAGCTTGACGTTCTCATATGCATCATGCCTTAATTCTTCCAGCTCATTTAAGTGCAGCTTCCTCTTCTCACCTGCTTGTTTCATGTCAAAATTGAACTGCTTTATGGCCCAATATACTCCATGCTCTAACTCCACCGGTAGATGACACGTTTTCCCAAAAACTAATTGGTATGGAGACATGCCAATTGGTGTCTTGTAAGCTGTCCTATATGCCCATAAGGCATCATTTAGGCGTAAAGATCAATCCTTCCTACTCAGATTCATGGTCCTCTCCCGGATGCTGCTTTGATCTCTCGGTTACTTATCTCCACTTGGCCACTGGTTTGAGGGTGATATGGAGTGCCAACTTTATGGGTGATCCCATATTTCTTGATTATGGCAGCAATAGATTGATTATGGAAGTGGTTGCCTCCATCACTGATTATTACTCTTGGAGTCCCAAACCGAGTAAAGATGTTATCCTGTAGAAACTTCATAACTATTTTGTGATCATTAGTCTTTAAGGGGACAGCCTCGACCCATTTGGACACATAATCCACACCCACAAGAATATATAAATAACCATATGAGTTAGGAAATGGACCCATGAAATCATACCCCATACATCAAAAAGCTCGACTACATGAATATTTTGTAAGAGCATCTGATTTCGGGATGAGATGTTACCTGTCCTCTGGCATCTATCACATGAGCTATAAAATGAAAAAGGCATCTTTAGACAAATTAGGCCAATAAAAACCTGATTGTAATACCTTAAGAGCTATTCTCTTGGCTCCAATGTGTCCTCCACAAGCAAACTGATGGCAATGTTGCAATAAGCTCAAATGCTCCACCTCTGAGACACACATTCTGATGATTTGATCAGGACAAAATTTGAATAGGTAGGGGTCATCCCAATGGTAGTGTCGAGACATAGATATCAACTATTTTCTTTCTTGACTGGTCATACCTGGAGGAAAAACCTTAGTAGTTATATAATTCACAATATTAGCATACCATGGGAGTGTTACTTCTAACGCAAACAATTGCTCATCAGGGAAATTCTCATTCAAAGGCAGCTTAGTTTTGTCATCCTCATGAGGTAGCCTAGAAAGGTGATCGACAACCATATTCTCACTTCCCTTCTTGTCTTTAATCTCCAAATCAAACTCTTGCAATAGGAATACCCATCTGATCAACCTAGGCTTTGTATATTTCTTAGCAAACAAATATCTCAAAACAACATGATCAGTAAAAACAATAACCTTAGAGCCAATCAGGTATGATCTAAACTTCTCTAAAGCAAAAATAACAGCTAACAATTCTTTTTCAGTAGTAGAATAATTTAGCTGAGCATCATTTAAAGTTCTAGAAGCATAATAAATGGCATGAGGTACCTTGTTTATTCTTTAGCCTAAGACAGCTCCCAAGGCAAAGTCACTGGCATCACACATCAGCTCAAATGGAAGACTCCAATCAAGTGTCATCATTATTGGTGTGGAGGTGAACACGTTCTTCAATGTATTGAAAGCTTTCATACAGTCGTCAGTCTATTCAAACTTGGAATCTTTAGCTAACAGTGCACAAAGAGGTCTAGAAGTCTTAGAAAAGTCCTTGATGAATCGTCTGTAGAATCCAGCATCCAAGGAAACTTCTGACACCCTTAACTGTGAAAGGAGGAGGTAACTTTAAAATGATGTCGATCTTAGCCTTGTCTACCTCAATACCTTTGTTAGAAATGGAATGACCCAACACAATGCCTTGTTGAACCATAAAGTGACATTTTTCCCAATTTAACACCAAGTTGCATTCTTCACATCTCTTGAGGATACTCTTAAGATGATTGAGGCATTCATCAAAATTAGAACTAAAAACACTAAAATCATCCGTAAATACCTCGATGAATTTCTCAACCATGTCGGAAAAAATGCTTATCATACATCTTTAAAAGGTGGCTAGTGCATTGCATAAACCGAATGACATCCTTCTGTAGGCGAATGTGCTGAAAGGGCATATGAAGGTGGATTTTTCTTGATCCTCTGGTGCTATGGCAATCTAGTTGTAACCACTATACCCATCTAAGAAGCAATAGTAGCTATGGTCGGCTAATCTCTCTAACATCTGATCAATGAAGGGCAAGGGGAAATGATATTTTCTAGTCACATTGTTTAGCCTTCTGTAATCAATGCATTATTCTTGTAGGTATTAACTCCTCATATTCATTCTTCACCACTGTGATCCCACTCTTTTTCAGGACAACTTGGACTGGACTTACCCATTTACTGTCTGAGATGGGGTAGATAATGCCAACATCAAACAGTTTTAATACCTCTGTCTTGACTACCTCTTTAATGTGTGGGTTGAGTCTTCTTTGAGCAACCCGGGTTGGTTTTGCTTCATCCTCAAGGTAGATATGATGCATGCACTTGGCTGGACTTATCCTCTTAATGTCAGCAATGGTCCATCCGATAGCAAATCTGTGCTCTCTTAGAACTTTCAACAGTTTTTATTTTTCCCCAACACTTAGATTGGCAGCTACTATCACTGGTAATGTCTTATTCTCTCCCAGATAAGCATAGGTTAAATGCTCAGACAACTGCTTTAATTCCAAGTTGGGTGCCTGGACAATGGAAGGGAGAAGAGTAGCATCAGTAGGTACAAGAGGTTCAATTAGTGGGGTATACTTACTTGAATGTTTTGGAGAGGCCTCAATGAGGTGCACAGCTTCAATGATGTCATCAGTAACATCTTCAGATTCTAGCTCAATATCTAATCTTGTGAGACTATGGGTAATGGTGGTCTCCAACAGATTAATGTATTGGACCTGAAAAACTTGCTCAACAAAACTTTGCATCATACATACATTAAAACATTCCATATCATCTTGGGTTAATTTTAATGCATCAAATATTTTGAATTCTATTTTCTCACCATTTACCTTCATACTTACGATACCCTTTTTCACACAAATTTTTGTATCAGCAGTTCTCATAAAGGGTCTTCCTAAGATGATGGGCAGAGGTAATGGCATAGGGCATTCTTCCATATCTAATACAATAAAATCAGCAAGTAAAATAAACTCACCTACCTTTACCAAGACATCCTCAAGAATACCTCTTGGTCTTTTGATACTTCTGTTTGCCAATTGCAAAGTGATGGAAGTCGATTGAAGCTCCCTTAAACCTAGTGTTTCAAATACCGTGTATGGTAGCAAATTGACACCTGCTCCTAAATCCAATAATGCTCACTCAAACAGCTGGTCACCTATCATGCAAAGAATGGTAAAACTACCTGGATCTTTTAGCTTTGGTGGTAGTTTTCTTAACAACACTGCACTTACCTCTTCAGTTAAAGCCACTGTCTCATGTTCCTGAAACTTCCTCTTATGAGTGCAACAATCTTTCAAAAATTTAGCATAAACATGTATTTGTTGAATTGCATCTAATAAAGGAATGTTTATTTCTACTTTCTGCAAAGTTTAAAAAATATCAAGCAATTTATTTTCATTATTTTGCTTTACTAACCTTTGAAGGAAGGGTGATGCATTAACCTTCTCTATTTCACTTACCTTTGATGCAGATGGTTTCTTTGAAGGTGCTTGTGCAGGCTCATCAGTTCCTATGATCTTACCATTTTCGAGGGTTGTAATGGCCTTTAGTTGCTGGTATTTTCCTAGATTAGGTAGTGTTTGGGATGGGAGTTCACTTTGCTTTCTTCCACTCAGCTCTTTAGCCAATTGCCCCACTCATACCTTTAGTCTTTGAATGGCTTGTTCATGCTTTGCAGTAGTTTGTCTTTGCTCAGTCCGAAATTGTCTTTTATCTTCCATAAACTGATCTTGTGAGGTTATCAATTGTTATTGTTGAGTGGCCAATTGCCTTACAAGACTTTCTAGATCACTTTTCTTTGATTCGGGAACTGATTGGGTTGCCGGTTGGGAGTTTCTTTGCTACCCTTGAAGATTTAAGGTATTCTGGTTGTTGTTTCATGAGAAGTTGGCGTGGTTTCGCCATCCAGGATTATAGACATTTGCATACGGATTATTCTTGGAAGGATAGTTGTTTGGTCCCACATAGTTTGCTTACTCTGGATCTGCAGATGAACATAAAGGGCAAGTTTCAGTAGTGTGATCAAAATGAGAACATATAGCACATACTTGGAGTGGTGTTGCTTATGGACTCGGTGAAGCGTTCTAAGCAGTCATAGCTTTTATAAGCATATCTAGCTTTCTTTCCCTGATTCAAGGATCAACCATTTAAGGTTACCTCATACATACCTTTATTCTTGACTCCTTATCTACCTCTAGAGGAGAATTGCTGAGTGTGTTCACTTAATGTCTCAAATAGCTCCATGGCTTTTTCACTACTCTTTTTCATCAGCACACCTCCACAACTTGAATCCACAATTCCTTTATTAATGTCACTTAAACCTTCGTAGAAAGCTTGTACCAGTTCGTCCTGAGGCAGATTGTGATGTGGGCATTTGAGTAGCAGCTCATTGAAGTGTCCCCATGCTTCAAAGAAAATGTTTCCATCATTCTTTTGGAAAGATTGATTCTCCTTCCTCATCTGTCTTGTCTTTTGTGCTGGAAAAAACTTCCTTAGGAACTTACTGGATAGTTCTTCCTAGGTATAGATGGACACTGTAGGCAATGAATTATACCACAACTTAACATTATCTTTTAATGAAAAAGGGAAAAGAATTAACCTGATTCCCTCTTGATCTAGGCCCCGGATATGCTGGAACTTGCAGAGATCAAAGAATTCCCGAAGATGCAAATGTGGGTCCTCAGCAGGTGTACCCCTGAAATGAGTCAAAGCACTGAGTATCTGCGGGGACATGTAATAATTTCCTTCTACCTCAGGTTGGTAAGCGATGCATGAAGGCTGGTCCAGGTTCCGTGAAATGAAGGATTGCTTCATGGGTCTTCGCTTTGGTGGCGGTAGGTTGTCAAGCAGTTATGCCGTCGATGCTTCCCCCCTCGAATTCTGCTTCTACCTCTTCAACGTTGTCTCTAAGCCTTTGTTGAATGGTCCGCTCAAGCTTTGTATCGAGTGGGAAGAAGGTTGGATTCTTGGATCGAAGCCCTTGCACGAATTAGCTGAAACGCTTCAGTGCAGTAGCTTCAGTACTGCTGCTCGGGTAGTCTTTGCCTCGAGTGTGCTCGATCGCACTAAGCACTGCGCTCGATTGCAGTGCTAGAAATTACTCTGCTGCAAGCTTGAAATAAAAAAAACAGCAAACACAAAAAAGAAATAAATTAGGTTTTTGATGAAACAGAATAAAATAGAACAGAAAAATAAAACTGAACGAAAAATAATTCTAAACAAAAATTTAGCGCAATCCCCGGCAACGGCGCAAAAAACTTGTCATGCAAAAATCTACCTAAATTAATAAGCAAATAATTGAACGGTTTTACTTGCAAGTGCACAAAGTCAACTTAGTAGTATAGTGTGCAAAATGTGAGATCATCTCCACAGGGATTGGTAAAGTTCGATTTAAAATTAAATTCGTAATATAAAATGATAGAAATAAGTATTGAGTTTGAATTGATAATGATAAAAACATAGGGCTATGATATCCACCACTAATCATATTTTCCCAATAAAACAATGTGCCAATGCTTTAGTCATGTTATGAATACCTACTGTTGTCAACCTAAGGGCATGGTATATACTCCTTAAGCTATTGATTTTTCTTAGTAAAGAGTTAGGCATGGTGTATACTTTAACTTTTTTCTTTCTTGAGGGATTTAGCATGGTGTATGCTAAGTTGTTCCTTAAGAGAGCATATTATTTGTGAAAATCGATAAACACACAAGACCTAGGGCATGTTATATACTCCCAGTTTGCCATGTTGATTAACTCAAGAATCCGGCGTGGATTTCTTTTGTTACTTTTGTCAGACCCAGGACTCGGTCATCCAAATTGATCTAACTAATCTATACCACATGCATATGTTGATCAGGCAAACACATATGAGGAATTCAATAAAACAGGTATTAATCAAGTTAAGAATCATAACACAGCTATCGCAAAGGCAACAATATTCATATATGGAAAAACATAATCAGGGCTTCAATCGAGCCCTATTGGTAAGTTAGTTACACATGGTTCTGATATTAAACATCTTCATAAATAAAATAAAGGAAAGAAGAAATCTGAAAAATACTAGTTAAAATAGTCATCAATTCTCCTCTCCAAATCTATTCTCAAAAAACTAAAAGGAAGATCCGATTTATGTGTTTTACAAGCCTATTTATAAGGTTTAAGGACATCTGGAAACCCTAACTTGCAAAAAAAAAACCCTAACCCTACTTTCCAAAATAGGTTCTGCTGTTTTACTGCACGTGTGCGCTCGATCACACACTGGTGCGCTCGAGCCTAATTCTTGTGCGCACGAGTGCTAGGGTTTAATATGTTTTTTTTGGGGGTTTTTAGGTATTATGGATTTCTGGGTTTGTGAGTATTATGATGTTTGGAGGTTTTCTAGGTTGTTTTGGGATTTTTAGGTTTTTCGATTATGGTTGATTAGGTTTTGATTGGATTTAGGTTTATTTCTAAATAAAAATTATTGTTAATATTTTGTGAAAATTTATATTGTATATTTACAGGGAAATTCATTTTTGTCTTTTGTTAGTGTCAATAAAGATGGTTGATATCTCAAGTTCAGCAATTTACTATACTATTGTGATCAAAGAGCTGTTATAAAGATCTCCGAGTCTGAAAAAAAGAAGAACAAATTATATTACACTTGCCAATATAAGAAATGCATTTTCTTTGATTGGTGTGTGTCTACAAATTGGTGTGCTACAAACTATGTAGTAGGCGAGAAATTCAAAAAGAAAATCAAAGGATTAGGGAGGACTTCCAATTTGCACGTGCATATCTATATATTATTAATAATGGGTTTGGGGTTATGAAACTATGTGCAATTGTTCTTCTTGCTTGTAATGCTTTCATTTTTATGTAACATTTTGTTGTAGTATTGAAGAGGTAGAAAAAGGTGTAGTTGGTCTTGATCTTGTTTTTATGGTGTGGATTTTGTTGTAATAAGTTTATTTTAATCAATAAAATTGAGATAATTTCTTGGTTTACAATGTGGTCCCTTGGTGTGCAATTGTTTACTATGCTTTATATTGGTCTCCGTGTGCATATAATACAAAGAAAACATAAAGGGCATCAATATCAACATAATGGAATTTCATTTCATCTGAAAAGTTAGTAAAGCAATTTCATTTCATCTCAAAAGCCTCAAATACAAGTTGTTAATAATTTTTAAACCTTCATAATAGCTCTCATTAAGTATCTAAAACTTGTCCATGACAAAAAATAGATACTGCCATGATAAATAATCAATGTTCACAAAAAATAATATTCCTTAGCATTTATATTCATTATCTACATCAGTACTTATCCGAGATCAATCCACAAGAAAACAGCAAAAACAATATCCAATCTACTTCCAAAGCAAAACTATGGTCTTCCACTCAAGCTTTCTTATGTTCCATTTGTGACTCCGCTGTGAAGTGCGCTCTGAGTTCTTATACCAACTCCATTAATGCTTTCCTAGAACCAAGCAAAATAGTGCAAATCAATGATGAAGAAACACACAACTGTAGTAGATTGAAATAAAAGAAATACATGTATTCTCTTGACTTTTACCTTAATCCTAATAACAGGTTTACCACTTTTAGCATCAACAGATCTAGTACTTTCAGTTATAGTAAATCCACAATTTGCAGCCCAATACTTTTCCTTTGCTAGTCTATTAGCCATTGCAGTAGTTATAATTGTAGTAGTTCTGCGACCTCTAATAACCTCACTTCCACTAACCCCGTCACTACCTTTACCACATCTTTTACCACCTCTAATAATCACACTTCCACTAGCCACATCACCTCCTCCACCACATCTAAGAATCCCATTTCCACTAGTCATATAAGCATCTCCACCACATTCTCTACCACTACTTCCACCACCTCCAACACCAAATTTTTTTTTATACCATATCCACCGCCTATAACACCGTTTCCTCTTCCACCTACATCACCATTGTTGACATTTATTTGATTTTAATAATGATAAAACGGAGTTAAATTGTTCTAACCAAGATTATCCAAGTGTTTAAGATGTAAAAATGCTTTGTTCAAAGTTAACACACTACATAGAAAAAGTATATGCACTCGAAAATATACTGTTGTGCGTTTATCTACCTAAATAAATAAGCAAATAACTGAACTTATTTTACTTGCAAGTGCACAAGGTCTACAGTAGCATAATGTGTAAGTGCAAGATCATTTCCACAGGGATTGGTGAATTTCGATTCGGAATTAATTTCACAAAGTAAAAATAGATAGAAATATTTAGTGGATTTAGATAATAATGATAAAGGCGTAGAGACTTGATATCTACCACTAATCATGCTACCCCAACAAAACAGAATATAAGGACTTGGTCCACTACCGGTTTCCCATGTTGATTAACCCAAGAATCCGGTGTGGATATCTTTTGTTACTATTGTTGAACCTAGGACTCGGTCATCCAAATTGATTCAACTAACTAATTCATACCATATGCATACGTTGATCAGACACACACATATGAGGAATTTAAATAAAACGAGGCATTAATCAAATTAAGAATCACAACATAAATATTGCAAAGGTGCCAATACTGAATTATTGAGCAAACATAATTAGGGCTTCAACCAAGCCCTTACTTAAAGTTTAGTTACACATAATAAAATAAAGGAAAGAAGAAACCCTAGAGAGCTCCATTGAAGAGTCGTCAATTCTTCTCTAGAATCCACTCTGGCCTCCAGCTTCCCGACCTAAAACTAAACTAAAAGGGAAATATACTCCTAAAAAGGGAGATATGCTCCTCAAAAGGGAGATAATGTTTATGTGTTTTAAAAGTTTATTTAAAGGGTTCTAAGGGTGCTTCGAAACCCTAATTTCGAAAATAGGATCCGGAGGCTTCTTTCCAAAACTGGCTCTGCCACCTCTCTATGCGTGTGCACTCGATCGCATACTTCTGCGCTCAAGCGCATGGGTGCGCTCGAGTCTTCTATGTGTGCGCACAATTTCTTTTGCGCTCGATCACAGTCATGTTGTGCTCGATCGCACCAGCTCTTTCCAGATCTTCAGTTTTCTTCCTTTAAAGCTTCACAATGCGTTCTTTTATTCACAAGCCTATAAAAAACATAGAAAACACAAAAAAGAAGTAAAACATAATAAAATGTGTAAATAAAGAGCTTAACAAATGTAAATTAATGTCTTAAATATGAATATTTAAGCTCCTATCACACCCCCAAACTTACATATTGCTAGTCCCTTAGCAATACGAAACTAAAAATTAAATAAAAAACAAAAATGCAAAGATAAATTCATCATTCATGGTATCCAAAAATTGAAGTGTCACACAAACCATGATATTTATTTAAGAGCAAGTTTAAAATACAAACCCATCTTCGCAATGAATAGGAGTTTTAAATTTTAATTACTTACAAGAGGCAGGTTAAGGCATCAAAAGTCTGAATCAGTGTATGGTGAACTAGCACATAAAAGATAAAGCTTCCAAATGATTCCAATGTGTAGTGTTTCAGTGTCTTAACATTCATCGAATTCCCTATCAGAATGAACAATAATGGCATAGTTTTATTTCTTTTCTTTTTCTTTTATCATGAGCTTTTTGCCATGTTGAGTTTCATTAAGCTTTCTAATTGACCCATGTAGCGAGTGTTTAGCCAGTGACTCCCAAACTAGATGATTTTAAGGTATTAAGTATAAAAACACCCCTAAGAACTTACTAACTCGAGTCAAAAAGGCTACGAAACTAACTGGTCTCAATGCTTCCAAGCAAAATCTCCACCTTTTGACGTGAACACTCACTGCTTATTGAGGCAAGAGGTCCAGTTACCCAATGGAAGCTTTATTTAATGACCATTATATGCATCATTCTACCTTTTGACGTGAACACTCACTACTTACTGAGGTAAGATGTCCAATTACTTAGTGGATAATATATTTAATGATCATTAGGAGCATTTTATTTTATTTTTATTTTATATATTTTTTTGCATAATAACTTTCTTCTTTATTTTTTTTTATGCCAAAGTGTTATTCGAACAAGTTATCCGTTTATAGTTAGGTCATGGAAACATATACATAGAAATTATATGTCATACCTCACACCATTATGTGCTAATGTGCTCGTGTCAGTTTTTAGATCAAACTTGTGAATTCTTAAATGCTAAAAGTAGGCAACTACACCTTAAAACTCTATTATCAACTAATGTGTTTAGGATTTTAAGCTCACTGATGAAATTATATCACAGTATTCGTTTAGAACAACAAAAATTTTCAACATAATAAGAATATACATTTATCTTTTCAAAAAAAATTGGGACAAGTGTGTGAATGTGTCTCCCATACCCCCAAACTTAAATTACACATTGTCCACAATGTGTGAATAACATGGAAAGATCTGACATGGGAGATGGAGAACCAGCTGGACCGACATGGCTCATAGCACACCCCCAAACTTGAACGGATGCATACATTGTCCCTAAAAAAGAAAAATTAACGTAATACGGGAAAAAAAATATGAAAAAAAATAAATAACAATAAATATGAAAAACAATAATAATAAAAAGATAAGCTTTGGGGTGCCTCCCATGAGCGCTAAGTTTCACGTCTTCAACCAGATCAAGCCTTATTCTTCCCCAAAACTAAGATTGGCAGAAACTAGCACAGGTAGTATCTTATTCTCTCCCATAAAAGCATAAGTCAAATGCTTCGACAGTTGCTTTAACTCCAAATTTGGTGCCTGGATAATAGAAGGGAAAAAAGTAGTATTAGTAGGCACAAGAATTTCAAATGGATCGGTATACTTACTTGGATGCTTTGGAGTGGCCTCAAGGAGGTGCACAGTTTCAATGATGTAATCAGTAACATCCTCAGATGCTGGCTTTATATTTGATCTTATGAAACTAAGGGTAGGGGTGGTCTCCAATGGATCAATGTGATGGAACTGAAAAGCTTGCTCAACAACACCTAGAGTTGGTATTGTTTGGGCTGGAAATTCTCCTTGTTTTCTTTCACTTAGCTCCTTAGCCAATTTCCCCACTTGTACTTCTAGTATGTGAATGGCTTGCTCATGCTTTGCAGTGATTTGCCTTTGCTCAATCCGGAATTGTCTTATTTCTGCTATGAACTGTTGTTGTGAAGCCATCAGCTGTTATTGCTGAGTTGCCAATTGCATCACAAGACTCTCTAGGTCGCTCTCCTTTGATTTCGAAACTGTTTGAGCTGCTTGTTGGGAGTTTCTTTGCTGTCCTTGAAGGTTCAAGGCATTTTGATTGTTGCTCCATGAGAGGTTGGGGGAGTTCCACCATCCAGGATTTTAGGTATTTGCATATATGTTGTAGTTGTTTAGTCCCTCATAATTTGCTTTCTCTTGATCTGCAGATAAATACAAAGGGCAAGTGTCAGTAGTGTGATCAAAACGAGAACATATAACACATACCTGGAGTTTTTTGGCTCATGGACTAGGTGAGATGTTCTGTGCAGTCATGACTTTTACAAGCATATCTATCTTTCTTTCCAAAGCAGCCAACCAATTTGGAAATCCACCATTTAAGTTCACTTCATACATGTCCTTGCTCTTTAATTCTTGCTCTGTATTGAGTGGAAAGAAGGTTGGATTTCTGGATCGAAGCCTGTGCATGAATCAGTTGAACCGCTTTAGTGCAGTAGTTTCAGTACTGCTGCTCGGGTACTCTCTGGACCTTTTGTGCTCGAGCGCACCCTAAACTGCGCTCGATCACTATTGTTCCTGCGCTCAAACGCTACACTAGTGTGCTCGATCACAATGAGGACATAAACTCCTCTGCTGCACACCTAAAGAAAAACAAACAGAAAACGAAAAGATGAAAAAAAAAATTAGGGCTGTTTGATAAAGAAAATATAAACAAAACAGAAAAAATAAAAATTACTAACGAAAATAATTCTAAAAAGAAATTTAGTGCAATCCCCGACAACGGTTCCAAAAACTTGTTGTGCGTTTATCTACTTAAATAAAAAAGCAAATAATCGAACTTGTTTTACTTGCAAGTGCACAAGGTCTACAGTAGCATAGTGTGCATGTGCGAGATCATTTCCATAGGGATTGGTGAATTTCGATTTAGAATTAATTTCACAAAGTAAAAATTGATAGAAATATTTATTGGATTTAGCTAATAATGATAAAGGCATAGGGACTTGATATCCACCACTAATCATGCTACCCCAACAAAACAGTGTGTCAATGCCCTACTTATGCTATGAATACCTAATAGTTGTCAACCTAAGGGCTTGGTCCACTCCTGAGGCTATTGATTTCCCTAAGCAACGAGTTAGGCATGGTGTATACTCTAACTCTTTTCTCTCTTAAGGTATTCAACATGGTGTATATTGAGTTGTTCCTTTATAGAGCATAGGATCTGTGGAAATCGACAACTACACGGGACCTAGGGCTTAGTCCACTCCCGGTTTCCCATGTTGATTAACCTAAGAATCCGGTGTGGATATCTTTTGTTACTATTGTTGAACCCAGGACTCGGTCATCCAAATTGATTCAACTAACTAATCCATACCACATGCATACGTTGATCAGACACACATATATGAGGAATTTAAATGAAAACAGGCTTTAATCAAATTAAGAATCATAGCATAAATATTGTAAAGGCGCCAATACTGAATTATTGAGCAAACATAATTAGGGCTTCAACCAAGCCCTTACTAAAAGTTTAGTTACATATAATAAAATAAAGGAAAGAAGAAGCCTGAGTGAGCTCCATTGAAGAGTCGTCAATTCTTCTCTAGAATCCCCTCTGTCCTCCGGCCTCCCGACCTAAAACTAAACTAAAAGGGAGCTATGCTCATAAAAAGGGAGATATGCTCCTCAAAAGGGAGATAATGTTTATGTGTTTTAAAAGTTTATTTATAGGGTTCTAAAGGTGCCTCGAAACCTTAATTTCCAAAATAGGATCTGGAGGCTTCTTTCCAAAACTGGCTCTGCCGTCTCTCCGTGCGTGTGCACTCGATCACATGCTTCTGCGCTCGAGCCTTCTATGTGTGCATATGATTGCTTTTGCGCTCGATTGCAGTCATGTTGCGCTCGATCGCACTAGCTCCTTCCAGGTCTTCAGTTTTCTTTCTTTAAAGCTTCAGAATGCATTCTTTTCTTCACAAGCCTATAAAAAACACAGCAAACACAAAAATGAGGTAAAACATAATAAAATATGTAAACAAATAGCTTAATAAATGTAAATTAAGGGGCTTAAATATGAATATTTAAGCTCTTATCACACCCCAAAACTTACATAATGCTAGTCCCTTAGCAATACGAAACTAAAAACTAAATAAAAAACAAAGATGCAAAGATAAATTCATCATTCATGGCATCTGAAAATTTAAGTGTCACACAAACCATGATATTTATTCATGAGCAAGCTTAAAGTACAAACCCATCTTCGCAATGAATAGGAGTTTTAAATTTTAATTACTTACAAGAGGTAGGCTAAGGCATCAAAAGTCTGAATCAGTGTATCGTGAACTAGTACAAAAAAGATGAAGCTTCCAAATGATTCCAATGTGTAGTGTTTTGGTGTCTTAACATTCATCGAATTCCCTATCAGAATGAACAATAATGGCATAGTTTTATTTCTTTTCTTTTTCTTTTATCATGAGCTTTTTGCCATGTTGAGTTCCATTAAGCTTTCTAATTGACCCATGTAGCGAGTGTTTATCCAATGACTCCCAAACCAGATGGTTTTAAGGCATTAAGTGTAAAGACACCCCTAAGAACTTACTAACTCGAGTAAAAAAGGCTACGAAACTAACTGGTCTCAATGTTTCCAAGCAAAATCCCCACCTTTTGACGTGAACACTCACTACTTATTGAGGCAAGAGGTCCAGTTACTCAATGGAAACTTTATTTAATGATCATTATATGCATCATTCCCACCTTTTGACGTGAACACTCACTGCTTACTGAGGCAAGAGGTCCAGTTACTCAGTGAAAAATATATTTAATGATCATTAGGAGCATTTTATTTTATTTTTTGCATAATAACTTTATTCTTTATTTTTCTATGCCAAAGTGTTATTCGAACAAGTTATTCGTTTACGGTTAGGTAATGGAAACATATACATAGAAATTATATGTCATACCTCACATCATTATGTGCTAATGTGCTCGTGTCAGTTTTTAGGTCAAACTTGTGAATTCTTAAATGCCAAAAGTAGGTAACTACACCTTAAAACTCTATTATCAGCTAATATGTTTAAGATTTTAAGCTCACTGATGAAATCGTGTCACAGTATTCGTTTAGATCAACAAAAAATTTCACCATAATATGAATATACATTTATTTTTTCAAAAACAATTGGGACAAGTGTGTGAATGTGTCTCTTATACCTCCAAACTTAAATTACACATTGTCCCCAATGTGTGAATAACATGGAAAGATCTGACCTGGGAGATGGAGAGCTAGTTGGGCCGGCATTGCTCATAGCACACCCCCAAACTTGAACGGATGCATACATTGTCCCTAAAAACGAAAAACTAACGTAATACGGGAAAACAAAAAGTATGAAAAATAAATAAATAACAATAAATATGAAAAACAATAATAATAAAAAGATAAGCTGTGGAGTGCCTCCCATGAGCGCTAAGTTTAACGTCTTCAGCTGGACCAAGCCTTATTCTTCCCCAAAACTAAGATTGGCAGCAACTAGCACATGTAGTGTCTTATTCTCTCCCATATAAGCATAAGTCAAACGCTTCAGCAGTTGCTTCAACTCCAAATTTGGGGCCTGGACAATAGAAGGGAAAAAAGTAGTATTAGTAGGCATAAGAATTTCAAATGGATCGGTATACTTACTTGGATGCTTTGGAGTGGCCTAAAGGAGGTGCACAGTTTCAATGATGTCATTAGTAACATCCTCAGATGTTGGCTTTATATTCGGTCTTGTGAAACTAAGGGTAGGGGTGGTCTCCAATGGATCAATGTGATGGAACTGAAAAGCTTGCTCAACAACACCTAGAGTGGGTATTGTTTGGGCTGGAAATTCTCCCTGTTTTCTTTCACTTAGCTTCTTAGCCAATTGCCCCACTTGTACTTCTAGTCTTTGAATGGCTTACTCATGCTTTGTAAGGATTTGCCTTTGCTCAATCTGGAATTGTCTTGTTTCTGCTATGAACTATTCTTGTGAAGCCATCAGCTGTTGTTGCTGAGTTGCCAATTGCATCACAAGACTCTCTAAGTCACTCTACTTTGATTCCGGAACTGTTTGAGCTTCTTGTTGGGAGTTTCTTTGCTGTCCTTGAAAGTTCAAGGCATTTTGATTATTGCTTCATGAGAGGTTGGGGTTGTTCTGCCATCCAGGATTTTAGGTATTTTCATATATGTTGTACTTGTTCGGTCCCTTATAATTTGCTTGCTCTTGATCTGCAGATGAATACAAAGGGCAAGTGTCAGTAGTCTGATCAAAACGAGAACACATAGCACATACCTGGAGTTGTTTGGCTCATGGACTAGGTGAGACATTCTGTGCAGTCATGGCTTTTACAAGCATATCTATCTTTCTATCCATCGCAGCCAACCAATTTGGAAATCCATCATTTAAGTTCACTTCATACATGTCCTTGCTCTCTACTCCTTGCTCTGTATTGAGTGGAAAGAAGTTTGGATTTCTGGATCAAAGCCTGTGCATGAATCAGTTGAACCGCTGTAGTGCAGTAGTTTCAGTACTGCTACTCGGGTACTCTTTGGACCTTTTGCGCTCGAGCGCACCCTGAACTGTGCTCGATCGCTGTTCTTCCTGCTCTCGAGCGCTACAATAGTGTGCTCGATCACAATGAGGACATAAACTCCTCTGCTGCACACTTGAAGAAAAACAAATGGAAAACGAAAAGATGACGAAAAAAAATGAGGGTTGTTTGACAAAGAAAATATAAATAGAACAGAAAAAATAAAAATTACTAACGAAAGTAATTCTAAAAAGAAATTTAGTGCAATCCCCGGCAATGGCGCCAAAACTTGTTGTGCGTTTATCTACCTAAAT
Source organism: Bretschneidera sinensis (assembly GCA_023935145.1). NCBI lineage: Eukaryota > Viridiplantae > Streptophyta > Magnoliopsida > Brassicales > Akaniaceae > Bretschneidera > Bretschneidera sinensis. The sequence continues at coordinate 114,835,044 of CM043700.1, forward strand.
AAATAAGCAAATAACTGAACTTGTTTTACTTGCAAGTGCACAAGGTCTACAGTAGCATAGTGTGCAAGTGCGAGATCATTTCCACAAGGATTGATGAATTTCGATTTAGAATTAATTTCACAAAGTAAAAATAGATAGAAATATTTATTGGATTTAGATAATAATGATAAAGGCGTAAGGACTTGATATCCACCACTAATCATGCTACCCCAACAAAACAGTATGCCAATGCTCTACTTATGCTATGAATACCTAATGGTTGTCAACCTAAGGGCTTGGTCCACTCTTTATGCTATTGACTTCCCTAAGCAACGAGTTAGGCATGGTGTATACTCTAACTTTTTTCTCTCTTAAGGGATTCAACATGGTGTATACTGAGTTGTTCCTTAAGAGAGCATAGGATCTGTGGAAATCGACAACCACACGGGACCTAGGGTTTGGTCCACTCTTGGTTTCCCATGTTGATTAACCCAAGAATCTGGTGTGGATATCTTTTGTTACTATTATTGAACCCAGGACTCGGTCATCCAAATTGATTCAACTAACTAATCCATACCACATGCATACGTTGATCATACACACATATATGAGGAATTTAAATAAAAATAAGCATTAATCAAATTAAGAATCATAACATAAATACTACATAGGAGCCAATACTAAATTATTGAGCAAACATAATTAGGGCATCAACCAAGCCCTTACTAAAAGTTTAGTTACACAGAATAAAATAAAGGAAAGAAAAAACCCGAGAGAGCTTCATTGAAGAGTCATCAATTCTTCTCTAGAATCCTCTATGGCCTCCGGCCTCCTGATCTAAAACTAAACTAAAAGGGAGATATGCTCCTCAAAAGGGAGATAATGTTTTTGTGTTTTAAAAGTCTATTTATAGGGTTCTAAGGGTGCCTCGAAACCCTAATTTCCAAAATATGATCCGGAGGCTTCTTTCCAAAACTAGCTCTTCTGCCTCTCTGTGTGTGTGCGCTCGATCGCATGCTTCTGCGCTCGAGCCTTCTATGTATGCGCACGATTCCTTTTGCGCTCGATCGCAATCATGTTGCGCTCGATCGCATTAGCTCTTTCGAGATCTTCTGTTTTCTTCCTTTAAAGCTTTAAAATGCTCTTTTTTCTTCACAAGCCTATAAAAAACACAGAAAACACAAAAATGAAGTAAAACATAATAAAATATGTAAACAAAGAGCTTAACAAATATAAATTAAGGGGCTTAAATATGAATATTTAAGCTTATATCACACCCCCAAACTTACATATTGCTAGTGCCTTAGCAATACGAAACTAAAAACTAAATAAAAAACAAAGACGCAAAGATAAATCCATCATTCATGGTATCCGAAAATTTAAGTGTCACACAAACTATGATATTTATTCATGAGCAAGCTTAAAGTACAAACCCATCTTCGCAATGAATAGGAGTTTTAAATTTTAATTACTTACAAGAGGTAGGCTAAGGTATCAAAAGTCTGAATCAGTGTATGGTGAACTAGTACATAAAAGATGAAGCTTCCAAATGATTCCAATGTGTAGTGTTTCGGTGTCTTAACATTCATCGAATTCCTTATCAGAATGAACAATAATAGCATAGTTTTATTTCTTTTCTTTTTCTTTTATCATGAGCTTTTTGCCATGTTGAGTTCCATTAAGCTTTCTAATTGACCCATGTAGCGAGTGTTTAGCCAATGACTCCCAAACCAAACGGTTTTAGGGCATTCAGTGTAAAGACACCCCTAAGAACTTACTAACTCGAGTCAAAAAGGCTACGAAACTAACTGGTCTCAATGCTTCCAAGCAAAATCCCCACCTTTTGATGTGAACACTCACTACTTATTGAGGCAAGAGTTCCAGTTACTCAATGGAAACTTTATTTAATGATCATTATATGCATTATTCCCACCTTTTGACGTGAACACTCACTGCTTACTAAGGCAAGAGGTCCAGTTACTTAGTAGAAAATATATTTAATGATCATTAGGAGCATTTTATTTTCTCTTTTTTTTGTTGCATAATAACTATTTTCTTTATTTTTCTATGCCAAAGTGTTATTCGAACAAGTTATCCATTTACAGTTAGGTCATGGAAACATATACATAGAAATTATATGTCATACCTCACACCATTATGTGCTAATGTGCTCGTGTCAGTTTTTAGATCAAACTTGTTAATTCTTAAATGCCAAAAGTAGGTAACTACACCATAAAACTCTATTATCAGCTAATGTGTTTAGGATTTTAAGCTCACTAATGAAATCATATCACAGTATTTGTTTAGATCAACAAAAATTTTCAACATAATATGAATATGCATTTATCTTTTCAAAAAAAATTGGGACAAGTGTGTGAATGTGTCTCCCATACCCCCAAACTTAAATTACACATTGTCTCCAATGTGTGAATAACATGGAAAGATCTGACCTGAAAGTTCAAGGCATTTTGATTGTTGTTCCATGAGAGGTTGGGGTGGTTACGCCATCCAGAATTATAGGTATTTGCATATATGTTGTAGTTGTTCGGTCCGTCATAATTTGCTTGCTCTTAATCTACAGATGAATACAAAGGGCAAGTGGCAGTAGTGTGATAAAAACGAGAACATATAGCACATACCTGGAGTTGTTTGGCTTGTGGACTAGGTGAGACATTATGTACAGTCATGGCTTTTACAAGCATATCTATCTTTCTTTCCATAGCAGCCAACCAATTTGGAAATCCACCATTTATGTTCCCTTCATACATGTCCTTGCTCTTTACTCCTTGCTATGTATTGAGTGGAAAGAAGGTTGGATTTCTAGATCGAAGCCTGTGTATGAATCAGTTGAACCACTTTAGTACAGTAGTTTCAGTATTGCTGCTCGGGTACTCTCTGGACCTTCTGTGCTTGAGCGCACCCTGAAATGCTCTCGATCACTGTTCTTCCTGCGCTCGAGCGCTACACTAGTGTGCTCAATCGTAATAAGGACAAAAACTCCTTTGCTACACACCTGAAGAAAAACAAACAGAAAACGAAAAGTTGAAGGAAAAAAAATTAGGGTTGTTTGGTAAAGAAAATATAAACAGAACAGAAAAAATAAAAATTACTAACGAAAATAACTCTAAAAAGAAATTTAGCACAATCCCCGGCAACGGCGCCAAAAACTTGTTGTGCGTTTATCTACCTAAATAAATAAGCAAATAACCAAACTTGTTTTACTTGCAAGTGCACAAGGTCTACAATAACATAGTGTGCAAGTGCGAGATCGTTTCCACAGGGATTGGTGAATTTCGATTTAGAATTAATTTCACAAAGTAAAAATAGATAGAAATATTTATTGGATTTAGATAATAACGATAAAGGCGTAGGGACTTGATATCCACCACCAATCATGCTACCCCAACAAAACAGAATATCAATGCTCTACTCATGCTATGAATACCTAATGGTTGTCAACCTAACGGCTTGGTCCACTCCTTAGGCTATTGATTTCCCTAAGCAATGAGTTAGGCATGGTGTATACTCTATCTCTTTTCTCTCTTAAGGGATTCAACATTGTGTATACTGAGTTGTTCCTTAAGAGAGCATAGGATCTGTGGAAATCGACAACCACACGGGACCTAGGGTTTGGTCTACTCTCGGTAACGTTCAGTACGGAAACAAGATACAAGAACTCAACGCGATTCAGACATTAAAACAAGAAACAAGATATAGAAAAGGCATTAAGGTAATTGAAACAATTTTAAATCTCGTATATTGAATTACGTAGCTTGATCTGTGGCTCAATTTATAAAAGATTTTGACAAAACTAAAAACATAAAAATTTTCTAAGTTAAAAATGTTTTTCAAAAAGAAAATTAAGTTGAAGGACAACCCAGTCGACTGGGTCCCTATACTAGTCGATTGGGATATGGGACAAAAAGGTCCCAGTTGACTGGTAACTTCATCTAATCGACTGGTCCTCTGACCCAGTCGACTAGTACTCTCTCTTATCCTAAAAAGTGAAAACTCTTCACTTGACCCAGTTGACTGGTAATTCAAAATATGATCATTTGAGACGCGGCACTTGAGCATTTAATGCCCCAAACCTACCGAGTCTATGTCAAACAGCTATATTGATTCAAGGCTATATAAACTCACTTCAATGAGCATTTAGAAAAAGAAGAGAACACATTCATTTCACAAGATAGCTTATTAATTCTCAAAAGCTTTGAAAAATTTATTGTTGAGCCATTCTTCAAGCTTGTTCTTGAAAGAGAGATATTGTTCATTTATAAAAGCACTTATTGCTGTCCTAGGTATATGCTAGAAAACACCTTAGCCCCTGTAAGTGATCGAATAAATCATCTATCCAAGGTAAAAGATCTTTATTCTTGATGGTGATCTTATTCAAATGTCTATAATCAATACATAACCTCATCGTTCCATCATTCTTTTTCATAAACAACACAGGGGCTCCCCAAGGCGACATACTATGTTAAATAAATTGTTTATCTAACAACTCCTGAAGTTGAACTTTAAATTCTCCCAACTAAGTTGGTGTCATTCCATAAGGTGCTATAAATATAGGTGTTGATCCCGGATTCACCTCAATAGAAAACTCAATCTCCTTATTGGGAGGCAAACCTGACAACTCCACAGGGAATACATCAAAAAAATATTTCACTACTAAGATTTCTTGTAACTTTCTAATCTCGTATCTAGAATCCACCATATACGCCAAATACCCTTTACAACCCTTTTCAACCATCTACTAGCAGTCATGGCAGAAATAAGATAGTTGGCAAGTATCTTATGTTTTCCTTGAAAATTAAACTCCTATTGTCTTGGTATCTTGAACACCACATTCTTCCTAAAATAATCCAACAAAGCATGATATGGCGAAAGCCAAATCAACCCAGAATTAAATCAAAATCTGTCATATCTTGATAAGAGTCATAAAATGCATCTTAACAGTACTTATTTGTTAGCATTTTAGGGTTGATCTAGGTTTGAATTAAACTTTTCTATCTTAACAACTCTAAAGTGATATTCTTGGATTGTTGATCTATTTCAGTGCATTTTCAGGTACTTTGAGTTCAAAAGAGATGGAAAGCTATCATAGCTTAAAGTACAATGCTTCGATGCATATTAGAGTGAAGGCAAGGTTGCGGAAGGAAAAAATGAAGAGAAACCAAGTCTTTAGTGTTCCATGCTGCGGCCCAGAACTTCAAGCCTCAGCCTCCAGAACCATGTCCAAAAGAACCAAGAAAACATCAGTGTGCGCCGCTGCCTGGACCAGTCTGAGCTGTGGCCTAGTAGTTTGAGCCGCGGCCTGGAAGGTCTGAGATGCAGCCTCCAGAAAATTGAAGAAAGTCAGTGTAAAGGCTAAGCTACGGCCTGGATCAGTGTGCACCGCGGCACAAGCGCGATGCCCTGTTTCCTAATTAGGGTTTTAATGATAGTTTAGACCCCAAAATACCCTAGGACCTTTTGTATTATAAATAGATCGCTTAGGGTTTGATAAATGGGATATCATGAGAGCTGGAAAAACTGAAGAAAATAGCTACATTCTTCTCCATTATAGTGTTCAAGCATGAGCCCCATGACCAACTAATCTCCAAGCAAGGTGAAAGGATGAATTATTAGGTGTAGTTGTTCTTATTTCTATTCTTGATTCAGTTGTAGTTCAGATTTATTATTAAACATTATTATAATTTATTCTTTGATTTAACTAGAAGATTTTCTCTTAATCCAGTGATTGCATATTTCTCTTCTATATAAGTCTAGTCATGCTCTTCTTATGTTAAGTTGTTGGATGTGATTGATTCCGGTAGATTTATCTTTTAGGTTTGTCCATTACTGTGATATTGTCATTGAAGATATATTGTTGTTTCTTGATAAATCTATAAGATAGGTCATATGTGCTTGAATCGAAAGTAAAGAGTACTTCATAGCATTTACATTAGGATTTACATGTGCTTTGATTGAATATTTACCGATTGCTTGTTTGGGATGTGAAACTAGCAATCGAGATAAAAACAATTGAATCGAGATTAGAATAAGGCAACGAATCTAGGGAGGATTCCCAGGACTTTATTATTTCTCCATTATAATCTTCATTATATTTACACAATTTTCTCACATTACTTCATTATCAAAACTCATATTCTTTCACTTGATCTTTATCGTTCATGTTAAGGTTTACACTTTCCCTTGTAGTTCGCTTTTCCTCGTGGGATCGACACCTCAACTATACACAATAACCGCGTATTAGTTTAAGTATAATCGAATTTTGGCGCCGTTGCCGGGGAATCGCGCTTAAGTATAAGGAAGATTGTCAACTTTGAGACAAGGCGGTAGTATTGTTCTTTTCTCTTTGTTTTGATTTTTTGATTTTCTTTTATTATTCTATTTTATTTATTTCCCCTTTAACTCATTTGGTGTATGCTTAGATTGAGAGATTCGCGAGGTAGATTCAATAGAGGACCTGAAATAGAGTTACCCTCTCCTTCCACGTCCGTTAGTGAAACCTCACCTAGATCAACCCATAGTGTACCCCCAAACGAGATTTTAGAGGATTTTGTTAACATGGCTGATAACCCCAATGAGAATGTTGCTAGGACACTTAAGGATTACTTGCATCCTAGCTGAACAGCCACACCATCATGCACCATGTTTCCAGCCAATACTCGTCATCAAGATTTTAAAACAGGGATGATACAGTTACTCCCTACGTTTTATGGCTTGGAAAATGAAAACCTATATGTACACATTAGGGAGTTTGAGGAAGTAGTTACGACTTTTCGTAGTTAAGATGCAATTGATGACATCATGAGACTCAAGTTTTTTCCTTTCGCTTTGAATGATAGAGCTAAGAGTTGGTTATACTCACTGAGACTACGATCTATTGGGTCATAGAATGAGATAACTCAAGTCTTCTTTAATAAATACTTCCCTCAACATAAAACCAATGCTTTAAAAAGGAAAATCTCCACCTTTGCACAAAAAGACAATGAGACTTTGTATTAGTCTTGGGAGAAATTTAAGGAGTTTTAAGTATGTGTCCTCACTATGGGTATGAGAATTGGCACTTAGTGAGCTATTTTTATGAGGGTCAATACATGGCACAAGAAAATCTGAAAGATGTGAATGCCATTGTGACACGAAGTGGTAAGTCATTACATATCCCAACAACGAACAAATCAGAGGATGTGGAAAAGGGTCAAGGTAGTAGTGATACCGAGCCGCCCAAGGACCCTGAAGTCACCAAGAGTCCTGTTAAGGCACCATTCTCTCAAGCTTTAAAAACAAACAAGAAAACTCTAGACTTAAACATTGAAAACCTAGAGAACCTAAGGAAAGTAAAAAATTAATCTTCCTCTTTTGCATGTGATTAAACAGGTTCCTACTTATGCAAAAGTTCTCAAGGATTTGTGTACAGTTAAGAGGAAGCACCATGTGAAGAAGACAGTGTTCTTGATAGAACAAGTTAGTGCTCTAATTAAGTAGAGAATTCCTCCCAAATATAAGGACCCTGGTTGTCCAACCATTGCATGCAGTATTGGAAATCATGAGGTTGGACAAGCATTGCTCAATTTAGGAGTAAGTGTGAATCTAATGTCGTTTTTGATTTATTTGCAGTTGGGGTTGGGAGAAATCAAACCAACCACTGTGGTATTGCAATTGGCTGACCGTTCAGTTAAAGTAACCCGGGGTGTGGTAGAGGATGGTCTAATTCAAATTGATAAATTTTATTATCCTGTTGATTTTCTAATCCTTGACACTATCTCTAAAATTCCTTTGATTTTGGGTAGGCCATTCCTTGCCACTGCAAATGCTCTTATTAATTGCAGGAATGGGCTCATGAAGCTGTCCTTTGGAAATATAACCCTTGAGGTAAACATCTTCAATGTTGCAAAACAGCTAAAAGATGATGACGAGAGCCACCAGTTATACATGATCGAGTCGCTCATCGATAGGGGAGTTTCTATAGCTCATGATTTTGATCCTCTTGAGTATTTTCTTGTTAATTATGAGTTTGATTATATTAATAATCCATCTAATGAAATTGATATTTGTGTTATTTTTGATAAAACTCAGGATTATGGCACTCAGGTATGGCAACCGAAGTTTGACGAGTTGCTTGAGAGAAGCGAGAAACAAATTCACTCAAGTGTAGAAGCACCCAAAGTTCAATTGAAGCCTTTACCTAAGGGTTTAAAGCATGTCTTCCTCGGTCCAGGTGACACTTTTCCTGTTATTATCTCATCTGAATTGTCTGAGTCTTAAGGTGAGAAATTAATTCGGACCTTAAATGAATATAAGTCAGCCTTAGGTTAGAGCATGACTGATTTAAAAGGCGTTAGTCCCTTGGTCTGTTCTCATAAAATTAATTTGGATGAAGAAACTAGTCCTCGTAGAGACCCCCAGTGTAGGCTTAACCCCACTATGAAAGAAGTGGTGAAAAATGAAGTGTTAAAACTATTAGATGCGGGAATCATATATCCCGTAGCTGATAGTAAATGGGTAAGTCCTACACAGGTCGTTCCTAAAAAGTTAGGTGTCACTGTGGTAAGGAATGACCTAGGAGAGTTAGTCCCTACAAAACTTATGACTGGGTGGCGAATGTGCATTGATTACAGAAAATTAAATGCTGCCACCCGGAAAGACCATTTTCCACTACCTTTTATCGATCAAATTCTTGAGCGTGTAGCTGGTCATCCTTTTAATTATTTCTTGGATGGTTTTTCTGGTTATTATCAAATTGAAATTGCATTAGAAGACCAAGATAAAACCACTTTCACTTGTCCCTTTAGTACTTATGCTTTTTGTAGAATGCCATTTGGATTGTGTAATGTACCTGCTACTTTTCAACGTTGCATGATGAGCATTTTTAGTGACATGGTTGAAAATTGCATGGAAGTTTTTATGGATGACTTGAATGTTTTTGGATCTTCATTTGATGTATGATTTTTTGAATTTAGAGAGAGTATTGACTCGTTGTGAGGAGAAAGAATTAGTTTTAAATTAGGAAAAATGCCACTTTATGGTACTTTCAAGTATTGTCTTAGGGCATATTATTTCTTCTAGGGGGATAGAGGTTGATCAATCTAAAATTGAACTAATCTCTAAGTTGCCTATACCTAAAACAGTAAAGGATGTGAGATCCTTTCTTGGTCATGCGGGTTTTTATAGGAGGTTTATACAAAATTTTTCCACCATATCTAGACCACTATATGCCCTCCTAATTAAGGATGCCCTATTTGAGTGGACACAAGCTTGTCAAGAGGCCTTTAAAATGCTGATTAGCAAGCTTACTTCAGTAACCATAATGCAATCACCTGATTGGACTTTACCTTTTGAGATCATGTGTGATGCTAGTGACTTTGCTGTAGGTGCTGTGCTTGGACAGCGAAGAGAGGGGAAGCCTTTTGTCATTTACTATGCTAGTAAAACTCTAAATAATGATTACTCCACTACTGAAAAAGAATTGCTAGCTATAGTGTTTGCTTTGGACAAGTTTCATGCTTATTTGATTGGCTTTCCTATTATTATTTTCACAGATCATGCAGCCTTTAAGTACCTTCTTACAAAGAAGGATGCTAAGGCACGACTAATACAGTGGATCTTACTATTGCAAGAATTTGACATCACCATCAAAGACAAGAAAGGAGTAGAGAACGTAGTGGCTGACCATCTCTCGAGGCACACATTTGAAGACACCTCTCTGGCAACCTACCAATCAGGGATGATTTTCCCGATGAGCATTTACTCTCTATTACTTCTCTACCATGGTTTGCTCATATCGTGAATTATTTGGCTGCCGGTGAGATATTGATGGATTGGAGCGCTCAGGATAAGAAGAAGTTCATGACTGAGGTACCTAATTTTTATTGGGATGACCCTTATCTTTTCGAATACTGCCCTGACCAAATTTTAAAGCATTGCAACCCTAATGAAGAGATTATCAGCGTCTTGGAATTTTGTCACTCCCAAGCTTGTGGGGGCCACTTTTCAATAAAAAAAACCGCTGCAAAAATTCTACAGTGTGGATTTTATTGGCCCACGTTGTTTAAAGATGCAAACATCTATTGTTGCTCATGTGAAAAGTGTCAGAAGTTACGAGCTATGTCTCATCGTAATATGATGCCCTTAAACCCAATTTTAGTGATTGAAATCTTTGATTGTTGGGGCATTGATTTTATGGGACCATTTCCTCTGTCTTTCGGATATCAATATATCATTGTGGTAATAGATTATGTGTCCAAATGGGTAGAGACAACAGCTTGCAGAAGCAATGATGATAGGATGGTAATTAAATTTCTCAAAGAAAATGTGTTATCTCGATTTGGTACACCACGTGCTATAATTAGTGATCGAGGTATGCATTTTTGCAACCGTTCTTTTGAAGCTTTGATGAGAAAATATGGGGTGTTGCATAAGATCTCTACTGCCTACCATCCTCAGACAAGTGGATAGGTAGAACTTGAAAACAGGGAAATCAAGCAAATTTTAGAAAAAACAGTCAACCTAGATCGCAAGGATTGGTCTTTGAGACTAGTTTATGCATTTTGGGCTTACCGTACAACTTTCAAAACTCCCTTAGGTATGTCACCTTATAGGCTTGTTTTTGGAAAGCCTTGCCACTTACCTGTTGAGCTTGAGCATCAAGCTTATTGGGCCATCAAGCTTTTCAACTTTAACATGAGAGAAGCAGGTAAGCTTAGGAAATTTCAGTTGACCGAGCTAGAGGAGTTGAGAAATGATGCTTATGAGAACTCTAGAATCTATAAGGCTAAAATGAAAGTGTTTTATGATAACAAAATTTTGAGGAAAACATTTAAGCCTAATGATTGGGTATTCTTATATGATTCTAGACTCCATAAGCACCAGGGAAAACTTCAGTTGAGGTAGACCGGCCCTTTTGTAGTAAAAAATGTTTTTGCAAATGGAGTGGTAGAAATAGAGGATACTAAAGATGGTCGGATCTTTAAAGTAAATGGTCAATGCCTTCAAATCTTAATTGATAGGCAAGATCCGAAAGTGGAAGACATTCCACATTTGGATCCGGTCTATTCACCTTGACCACACCACACAGGTATGTTTTTATTTATTTCTCTTTTGTTTTGTTTGTTTTGTTTTTAATTAAGTTTATTTCAATTTCAATTTTAATTTTTAGTTTTTTTTAGTTTAATTTAATCTAATTTTTAGTTTAAGGGTTATTTTTATTTTGCACAAAAAAGTTTTTCTTTTTAGAACCAGAAACAGGCCAATTTACGCCTTGGCCCAGGCCGCACCTAGGCCCACAGCGTCCAGCATAAGAGCGCACCGTGCCCTAGACTCTCTTGCACTGCAGTGCACAGCAACATGAAATTTGCGCCTCCGTCTTCAAGCCGCGGCGCCCCCTTAGCCAAGCTGCGGCGCCAGCTGCCACCTGTTTCTGTATATTTTAAAAACCCTTTCTGCAGTTTTGTTCTTCATTTTCACTTTGAGAAAACGCATCACACTCATTTCTCTCTCATCCTCTCTCCAAATCCTCACTTACCCATTCATTTTTTTCTCACTATTTCTTGATTCTAACATCATTTCTTGAAGGATTTCGCACTCATATTGCAGATTTTGCTGAAACTTTCTCCAAAAGGCTTGGTTCTAAGAAGATTTTGGGTTTTTCAAGAAGATTTCAAGTTGGTGGGTACTCTTTCTTCTCTCTAACTTTGGGCATCAAGTAAATTTCTTCTTTTTATGGTGCATTTGTGCTATTTGGGTGGTTGCTTTTGAATTAGTTCTGTTGTTCTATACATTTGATTCAAATGGCCCATAAAACTAAGAGACCAAGGGGGAAACAACCTCAAGAGTATGATGAGAGAAAATTTGTCAGTTTTGAGGCTAGTGAGAGATACGTTAGCTTGATAAATGCTAGAAAATCCATTCCTGAGAGAGGATTCACTTTCACAGAGAGGGGAAACCCAACCTTGTTTAGAATGATTATTGATAGGAATTGGGGTACATTTGCAAGACAACCATCTTATTCCCTTACAAATGTGGTTCGAGAATTCTATGCTAATGCAGAAGAGCATAGGAATGGTAAGGTGATGGTGAGAGGAAAAACAGTTTCTTTTAGCAGCACATCTATCAATAGATTCTGTGGGCTACCTGACATAGAAAACAGTGAGTATACTGCATATGTGTCTAATATTGATTATGAAGAGATTTGCAATACTCTCTGTATTTCGGGCACAACATGGAAAATGACTGGTGATATCCCTAAAATCTTGCCCGGTACTTCTCTGACTGTTAATGCTAGGGCTTGGCAATATTTTGTGTGTCAGAGGTTGATATATGCTATGCACTATAGTGACCTTACTGTTGAGAGAGTTGTTTTGATTTATACCATTTTGATGGGCATGACTATTGATGTGGGCTAAATCATATTTAATTATATCATACACACTGTGAAACAAAAGCTCGGATTATACTTCCCTTCATTAATTACCCAATTATGCATCTGAGTCGGCGTCTAGTACAGTCTTGATGAGGAAGCCCAGCACCCCAAGAAGCCCATCGATGATGGCACGCTCAATCTGATTAAAGCCTCAAGGCCGCCAGCTCCGGGAGAGAAAGCAGTGATTGCTTCCCCCCCTCCTCCCCCTAGGCATTTCACTGTTGCAAAGCACCTTGAGCATTTAGAAATTTGGTTTGACGAGCATCAGAAACTCTTGCATGATAGGTTTGATCATCAGGAACGATTCTTGGCTAGGCAAGCAGATTATCAAGCAGGGGTGTACTCTTCTTTTGGTCAGATGTACCAACACCTTGCCTTCGCCACCAGTTGTGATATGGATCACTTTCCCACTTTGCCACCCTATCCGGGTTCATATTTTGATCTAGCTCCAGAGGAAGGTGAAAAGAATGAAGAGCATGAAGAGGAGGATGAAGACATAGAGGATTAGTTTTGGGTTATATCTTGTTTGTCTCTTTTTATTTTATTTTTTTATTATCGGATGACTGTACTAACATTTATTATGCATTCCTTTTCGTTATTTTATTTTTTGTACTTTATTTTCATTTTTAGTTATTTATTTAGCTTTCATGTGTTAACCTAACATACGGTGCGAATCTTAACGTTACACCGCAGTTGCTTTCTTTTTGTTTGTTTTGTTCTATGTTATAGATCAAAATTTCAGCAAGAAGAACCGCATGCAGTTCAAATGGTGGTGCACAATTTTTAGCTTCTGTGCACTTTTGATTACAAAGGGAGTTTCCTTTACTTTTTCTTTCACATTGAGATCAATGCAATTTTTAAGTTAGGGGTGGAGGAAACACATTTCTTCTTTCCATTGAACTGCTTGGTGTCACTTACTTTCCCTTTTTGTTTACTTTTAGCATACTTTGTGTTAGCCTTGGATTTAATTCATATGTCAATGATATGAGCCTAATTGAGATAGCATATAGCATTTAGAAGAAGTTAAATCTTGCCTTGGTTTGAGAATAATTTAAGTGTCAATCTTCATTTTGTTTGTGACTCTGGGTTGCGGTAAGATTGCATGATTAGTCTAAAACATTTAGAGAAGTTTTATGTGCGATTGTTTTGTGAATACTTTTGCGGTCTCGACAAGCTCTAAAACTTATTTGATAATCACTTGAGGTGAAATTCTAGAATGCACATTACTTAGGATATGATATAGGCCATTTTTGGACCGTTTGAGCCTTTCAAACTTACCCTTGCTATATTTATCGCTAGTCACCTGTTTTAGCCTTTTCTTGAAAAAGAATTTGAGTCTTATTTCTTTCGATAACCCATTTACTTACCTTTATGAGCCTAAAAATATTTTATTCTTACTTTTCTTTTAAAAGAATTTAGTTATACATATTTGTTGAGATTAAGAGGAGTAAGCATGGAAATATGAAAAAATATTACTACCATAACCCAAGTACATTAAAGAAGATAAGTTGGGGGTTGTGGAAAAGAAAAGAAAAAAAAATGAAAAAGGAGATGAATGGTCTTATGCCAAAATAAAAAATAAAAAAAAGAAAAAGAAGTGAATTATGGCAAAGAAAGAGGAAAAGAAAAAAAAATGGTGATTTATTGAGAGAAATGCTCGAAAAATGGTTGAAAGAGTTGGGTGTTGAAGTAAGGTTATCAAGTGCTTAAAGTGGTTGTGTTAAAAACTAAGATATTGAGTTCTTTTACTTGTTGAATACTTCCCGTTCTTTCTTGACCTTTACCTTAGCCTAACGTTACAAGCTTATTAAAGACCTATTGATCCAAGGTAGTGTGATTTTTCTACAATAGTGGAGAGTGATTTGAAGAGTAAGCCTATGGAGCTTGTCTTTGTGATTGATGTCACGCAAATTAATATATTTTTAGAGGCCAAGACTTGTATTCATGAATGTTGTGCATAAAATCATCCGGGTGTTCGGATTAAGGGATTGTGGTAAGATGGATGTTAAGAGTCAATAACAATTTTAAGATTGATGTTTGGATTACTTTTGGACTTGGGTGATATTTAATGATTCTATGTGCTGTGTTATGTGCGATTTTTGAGACAAAAAGTTGAATTACTCTTGGATTAACGGTAACTTTGCTTTACTAAATAAAGAATTCATTTCATGTTTCTCACTTGAATTGCTACGGACTAGTAATAAGCTAGTTGGGGGTTATAATGAGAGTTATAAAATGCATCTTAACAGTACTTATTTGTTAGCATTTTAGGGTTGATCTAGATTTGAATTACACTTTTCTACCTTAACAACTCTAAAGTGATATTCTTGGATTGTTGATCTATTTCGGTACATTTTCAGGTACTTTGAGTTCAAAAGATATGGAAAGCTATCATAGCTTAAAGCACGATGCTTCGATGCATATCAGAGTGAAGGCATGGTTGCGGAAGGACAAAATGAAGAGAAACCAAGTCTTTAGTGTTCCATCCTGCAGCCCAGAACTTCAAGCCTCGGCCTCCAGAACCATGTCCAAAAGAGCCAAGAAAACACCAGTGTGCGCCGCAGCCTGGACTAGTCTAAGCCGCAGCCTGGCAGTCTGAGTTGTGACCTGGAAGGTCTGAGCCGTGGCCTCCAGAAAGTTGAGGAAAGTCAGTGTAAAGGCTGAGCTGTGGCCTGGATTAGTATGCGCCGCGGCACAAGCACGATGCCCTGTTTCCTAATTAGGGTTTTAATGATAGTTTAGACCCGAAAATACCCTAGAACCTTTTGTATTATAAATAGATCACTTAGGGTTTGATAAAGAGGATATCATGAGGGCTGGAAAAACTGAAGAAAACAACTACATTCTTCTCCATTACGGTGTTCAAGCATGAGCCCCATGACCAACTAATCTCCAAGCAAGGTGAAAGGATGAATTCTTAGGTGTAGTTTTTATTATTTCTATTCTTGATTCAGTTGTAGTTCGGATTTATTGTTAAACATTGTTATGATTTACTCTTTGATTTAATTAGAAGATTTTCTCTTAATCTGGTGATTGCATCTTTCTCCTCTATATAAGTCTAGTCATGCTCTTCTTATGTTAAGTTGTTGGATGTGATTGATTGTAGATTTATCTTTTAGGTTTGTCCATTACTGCGATATTGTCATTGAAGATATATTGTCGTTTCTTGAAAAATCTATAAGATAGGTCATGTATGCTTGAATCGAAAGTAAAGAGTACTTCATAGCAATTACATTAGGGTTTATATGTGCTTTGATTGAATATTTACCGATTGCTTGTTTGGGATGTGAAACTAGCAATCGAGATAAAAACAATTGAATCGAGATTAGAATAAGGCAATGAAACTAGGGAGGATTCCTGGGACTTTGTTATTTCTCCATTATAATCTTCATTATATTTACACAATTTTCTCACATTACTTCATTATCAAAACTCATATTCTTTCACTTGATCTTTATCGTTCGTGTTAAGATTTACACCTTCCCTTGTAGTTCGCTTTTCCTCATGGGATCGACACCTCAACTATACACAATAATCGCGTATTAGTTTGAGCGTAATCATATCTAAAGGTAACAATCAACTTCATATTCTTTATCAGTCATAGTAATCACACAACCCTAACAAATTATCCTTATAATAACCCTATCCCAAGTAGGAACCTAAACAATAACAACATGCATCAAAGGACTAATATAAGCATCAAAAGATTTCATATAAACACTAGATGCAAAAGAATGGGTTGCACCATGATCAATCAATAATCTAGTAGGTCTATCAAAAATAGATATCATACCTATAACAATATCAGGAGTGGTATGTGCATCCTGTTAGGTCAATGCATAGACTTTGCTGTCTCTGAGTTGTAACTGACCACCACGTTATCTCTCAACTACTGATCATCTGCCTCTGCCCCGCATGCTCCCTGATCCACCACCTCTCTCCACCTGTTTTCTCCTAATACTTCCAGCACTGATATCAACAGTTTTCCCCACTAGACAATCTACTCTAATATGTCCTCCCTCACCACATACAAAGCACATCATAGTTGGACAATTCTGAGATAGATGCCATGTTTGATTACATCTATTGCAAACACTTGTCTCTCAATCATACATTAGATTACCACTTCTCTTTGGTGGCATACTTACTCTTCTACCATAACTTCTAGTTCCCATAGCATGTCTCCCAAATCTAGGGGTCTCACCAATATTACTCTGAGCTACAAAAGAAACAGATCCTCCTTATCTTTGACTCTGCATTACAGTTCTCTATGACAAAGAACACCCTCTTTGGGGTGGTCTCTCACCCAACACATTCATATTACTACCACCTCTAGGTCTCTTAAATCTAGACCTCTTCAGCTAATCCTTCATACCTCTAAACTTCATCACATCTTTCTCAATCTGTAATGCTTTATCCACCATTATAGCATAATTCCCAATACCCATATAAGAGAGTTTAGTTCGAATTTCATAGTGTGACCCGTCTAAAAATCTCTTACATTTCTTATCCTCCATATTTACTAATTTAGGTACAAACCTCGACAAGGCTATAAATCTAGTATTCTGCCTTAAATGAATAAAATCTCTCTCCTGTTGTGCTCGAAACATATCTAAAAAATACTTCGCAAAGAACACATCCTTAAACTTATGCTAAGTCAAGATTTAATCTATATGTTTACTCAATCTAGGCAGAATATCTTCCCACCATTGAGAAGCCTCACCTTCTAGCATAAATGAAGCAAAAGCACACTTCTGCTTATCTATCACTGGTAAGACTTCAAAATATTTCTCAAAATGTTTAATCCATTACTCCGCTTCAATAAGATTTACAGATCTTCTAAAAGACTGAGGTGTAAATTTAATAAATATCATAAAATAATCACCTTGCATCTCATATGCAAACACACCCTCTCCCCCATAAGCCTTTTATCTTACCACATCAGGTTCTGTTATACCCCTTTCCTCTAGTCTCCTTTGTAAATTATCAACCCTTTCTTCTGCTATATTCATTCTTTCTATAGCATGATCAAGAACTTCTCTCAACTCATCCTTCCTAATATTAGATTCTCTCCCACCTCTACTAGTACCAACTGTACTAGCTATTTGTTCCCTTGCAAAAACCACAGACCCGACCTCCTACTCCGCTTCAGCTCTTCTAAATATTCGGGGTCTACTACGTCATCTTTTGTTTAGTACTTTACCTCTAGCTCTAGCACATCCACTTATTTAACGACCTATCCTGGGTTGGCTACCTCCAAGAAAGTGTTGTTACATTTTGAAATCCCAGTAAGACACATATATCCAATAATATAAAAACATCAACTGAATTATCTACATATATAAATCCTCTTCTTCTAACTTAAATGAAGCAAAGGCAATCCTCTGCTTGTCAATCACTGGTAAAATACCAAATAATCTCTCTACATGTTTCACCCATAGCTCAAGCTCAAAAGGATTCATAGATCCTTTAAACAACAAAACATTCAACTTAATATATCTAATAAAACAATCTCCCTGCATCTCGTGCATAAACTTACCTTTCCCCTTTTAAATGTCTACCATTACTAGATTTACAACAACCTTAGGCACTACTCTAGACTGTTCATTAAGTCTATGTTGAAGACTATCAACTCTATCATTTGTTACATTCATTTTCTCAGGAGCATAAGCAAGGGCTTCTCTTAGCTCATCTCTTTCAACTCCAGATTCTCTCACACCCCCACTAATATCAATTATACTATCAACATGTTCCCTTTTAGGAACCACGGACTCAAACTCAACTTCTATTTCATCCTCAGCTTGTCTAAATATTGAGGGCCTACCATACCCTTTCTGGTCAAAACTCTACCTCTAGTTCTAGCATGTCCACGTGTCATCCTCAAACTCTGTATTAAACTATAGTTTATTTAAATCTTCCACCTCTTTAGATTTTTATGTAGTCACCAAAATCATAAAACCTAAGGCTCTGATACCAAAATTGTAACGACTCATTCTGAGTTAGCCACCCCCGTGACGGTGTCGTTACATTTTAAAATCCCAACAAGGAACATATATGCAGCAATATAAAAACATTAACTGAATTATCTATATACATAAATCCTCAATCCTCAACAGGGGAGTTACATTATTTAGATCTCAACTGAAACATTATATACAACATATTATGCGTGAATAATTACAAAAGAAAATTTCATTAGTATGAGGATGTTGTAACGACCCATCCCGGGTTGGCCACCCCTGAAACGGTGTCATCACATTTTGAGAATCCCAGCACGACACATATATGAAACAATAAAAATAAATAACACCAAAAGAATTTTACATCAATCCGATCTTTAAACATTCTATGCGATGTAAAATGCATGAATATTTACAAATAAATTTTTAATTTCATTTATCTCTTTAGTCTGAGGATGATGACACACATGTGGCTTACAAAAACTGATTTCTTCTGAACTTCAACTCACAAAACTATTTGTCAGACTTGATACCTAAAAATCATTGTACAATGAGGAGTGAGCTTCATAAAATCAGTGAATTAAATTTACAAAAAATACTCATTTTTATAAACAATCTTTTAATATTTAAATCAATTTATATCTCCTACACTTGATACTAGCACTCTACTATTACTACCCATGTCATAACATCCATTCTCAATGATTCTCTTCCTCTTATTTATTGGGTCACCTCAATACCATCAATTATTTCATAATTTCCTCGCAATGAGGTTCACATCATAAGTCTACCATTTAGATAGTTCTTGTCATCATAACAATAACACACCACACCTCAGCATTTCAATCATCTTATCGTCATAATTGTCTCTTTCTGCGAGACTCAATCATCTATAATTATATTCACAATAATACACCACACCTCAGCATTTCAATAATCTTATCATAATAACTGTCTCTTTCTGCTAGTCTCAATCATCTATAATTTAATTCACAATTAATACATCACATATCAATATTTCAATAATGCAAGCAATAATTAAAACAGATGTAATGAAATGAATGCATATGATGGGAATGTCTTCCCACCTGTTGACAGGTTGTTATTATCTTAGACCGACTGCCTTCTCGGTTCTTTCATTCTCATTTAGACCGGCTGCCTTCCCGGTTTTTTCATTCTCATTTAAACCGGCTGTCTTCCCGGTTCTTTCATTCACATAAGACTAGCTGCCTTCCCGTTTCTTTCATTTTTCATTTAATCATATGCATATGAACAATGATATGAATATGCATCTGAACAGTAATATAAAAAAAGCATAAATTCAACACACTTAAATTGACTATCCTCATTATTCTCAAATTTATATAACAAAAGTTCCACTAAATTCCTCTTATTCCAAAATCACCTCAAACCATCTATTAAAGCTTGTCAAGATCCACAAAAATTCATCTCCTCAAAATTCGTATCAAAACATCAATATAACTTATCAAAAATTTCACTTATCGTTTTATTATTAAATCAACTTATTATCCCCAAAAATATTATTTCTCTCCTAATAATTTTCTACATGTCCAAAATTCATATCATAAATATCAACCAAATCTTTATCTATAACCACAACATAAACTAATAATTTATTTTAATATTATCACTAAATTTTTCATTTTTATTTAGACTACTTAAAGTAAATCCAATCCACCACGTAGCTCTTAAAACTACCCGTGGATCACCTCCTTGTCTTTCCCGTTTCTCTCATAAATTCCCTCGGTTGTAGATCGTCAGCACCTGACATCATATTTATATAAATTTTTTAATTTATTCTTCAATTTGATATAAATATGATGTCAGGTGTTGACGATCTACAACTGGGGGAATTTATGAGAAAAACGGGAAAGACAATGAGGTGATCCACGAGTAGCTTTAAGAGCTATGTGGTGAGTTAGATTTACTTTAAGTAGTCTAAATAAAAATGAAAAATTTAGTGATAGTATTAAAATAAATTATTAGTTTATGTTGTAGTGATAGATAAAAATTTGGTTGATATTTATGATATGAATTTTGGACATGTAGAAAATTATTAGGAGAGAAATAATATTTTTAGGGATAATAAGTTGATTTAATAATAAAATGATAAGTGAAATTTTTGATAAGTTATATTAATGTTTTGATACGAATTTTGAGGAGATGAATTTTTGTGGATCTTGACAAGCTTTAATAGATGGTTTGAGGTGATTTTGGAATAAGAGGAATTTAGTGGAACTTTTGTTATATAAATTTGAGAATAATGAGGATAGTCAATTTAAGTGTGTTGAATTTATGCTGTTTTTATATTACTGTTCAGATGCGTATTCATATCATTGTTCATATGCATATGCATTAAATGAACAATGAAATAACCGGGAAGGCAGTCGGTCTAAATGAGAATGAAAGAACTGGGAAGGCTGTCGGTCTAAGATAATAACAACATGTCAACAAGTGGGAAGACGTTCCCATCATATGCATTCATTGCATTGCATCTGTTTTAATTATTGCTTGCATTATTAAAATATTGATATGTGATGTATTAATTGTGAATTAAATTATAGATGATTGAGACTAGCAGAAAGAGACAGTTATTATGATAAGATTATTGAAATACTGAGGTGTGGTGTATTATTGTGAATATAATTATAGATGATTGAGTCTCGCAGAAAGAGACAGTTATGATGATAAGATGATTGAAATGCTGAGGTGTGGTGTGTTATTGTTGTGATGATAAGAACTATCCAAATGGTAGACTTATGATGTGAACCTCATTACGAGGAAATTATGAAATAATTAATGGTATTGAGGTGACCCAATAAATAAGAGCAAGATAATAATTGAGAATGGATGTTATGACATGGGTAGTAATAGTAGAGTACTAGTATCAAGTGTAGGAGATATAAATTGATTTAAATATTAAAATACTGTTTATAAAAATGAGTACTTTTAGTAAATTTAATTTACTGAGCTTGTGAAGCTCACTCCTCATTGTACAATGATTTTCAGGTATCAGGTCTGACAAATAGTTTGTTGAGTTGAAGTTCAGAAGAAATCAGTTTTTGTAAGTCATGTGCGTGTCATCATCCTCAGACTAAAAAGATAAATGAAATTAAAAATTTATTTGTAAATATTCATGCATTTTGCGTCGCATAGAATGTTTAAAGATCGGATTGATGTAAAATTCTTTTGGTGTTATTTATTTTTATTGTTGCATATATGTGTCGTGCTGGGATTCTTAAAATGTGATAACACCGTTTCAGGGGTGGCCAACCCGGGATGGGTCGTTACAATTTTGGTATAAGAGCATTATGTTTTATGATTTTGTAGACCACATAAAAAGTTAAAAAGTGGAAGATTAAAATAAATTATATTTTAAATAGTCTGAGGATGACATGTGGACGCGCTAGAGTTAGAGTTAGAGTTATTGATTGGAGATGGCGTGGTAGCCCCCAATATTTTTGACAAGTTGAGGTTGAGTTTGAATCTGTGGTTCTTAGAAGAAAATGTGTTGATAGTAGGATTGATATTAGTAATATAATTGATATTAATAAAGGTGTGAGAGAATCTGAAGTTTAAAGAGATGAGCTAACGCAAGCTCTTGCACATGCTTTTGAGAAGTAAAGGTAACATATGATAGAGTTGATAGCTTATAGCATAGATTTGGTCAACATGCTAGAGAAGTGCCTGAGGTTGTTATAAATCCAGTAATCATAAATGTTCAAAAGTGGAAAAGTGAGTTTATGCATGAGATGCAGGGAGATATATTAAGTTGAATGTCTTGTTGTTTAAAGCCTGAGTTTTGGGAGATTATCACTTTTGTTTCATTCGAGTTAGAAAGAGAAGTTTTAGAATGATGAAAGGATATTCTTCCCAGGGTAAGTACAGATGTTGTTAGACTCTTAACCTGGAATAGGTTTAAGGAGGTTTTCCTTGATAGATACTTTCCTTAGACCTTTAGAGCCCAACAAGATAGAGATTTTATTTATTTGGGGTAAGTGTGTTGATTGTGGCTCAGCATGATAGGAGATTTGTGGTTTTGTCGAGGTTTGAACCGAAAATGGTATACCCAAAGGAGAAGAAGTGTAAGAAGTTCATAGATGAATTTTGTTTTAAGGTTTGATCAATACTATCGTACATGAGGCATATAAATTTTGTCAAATTGGTGGATATATCATTTCAGATTGAGAAAGATGTGATGGAGTTTAAGAAAAAATTTATATATATAAAATAAATAAAAAATAAAAATCGTTAAAGAGGCTTAAACATAAAGGTTATAGAGGTAGTGGTAGTATGAATGTTCAGAGTGAGAGACCACCCTAAATGAGGTGTTCTTTATCACAGGGAACTGAAGTACAGAATCAGAGGCAAGTAGGATCCGCTACTTCTGTAACTTAAAATTCTATTGGTGGGACTCTTAATTTTTGGAGACAAGTTATGGGAACTGGGAGTCATGGCAGAGGAAGTAAGTATGCCACCAAGGGGAAGTGTTAATCTGATGTATAATTGAGAGACATAAGTTTGTTATAGATAAATTCAGATAAGATATTTATCTCATAATTGTCAAAATTTGAAGTGTTTTGTGTGTATAGAAGGTGGACATGTCAATGTTGGTTGACCTTGATGCAACCCATTCTTTTGCATCAAGTATTCATATGAAGTTTATTGAAGTATGTATTAGTCCTTGGGTGCAAAATATTTTTGTGATAATCATAAATGCTTAAAAGGGTTGTGTGATTCGTATCAGTGATAGAAACTCTGAAGTTGATTTATTATCTTTGAATATGGTTGATTGTTTTAGAAAAAAGATAGTGTTCTCGATATGGACATGAGTGTAACTTCCAGAGAGAACAAAAAAAAAAAAAAATACTCTCGAACTATCTTGTTTTTACTCTAAAGACTAGTAGATGGTTGAAGAAAGGATATGATGAATATTTAGCATTGCACAATGGATTCTAAAATAGGAAAATAGGAAGTTAGAATAAATCTTAGTGGTGAAAGATTGTTCTAATGAAATTCTTAATGAGTTGTCTAGGTTGCCTCTAAGTAGGGAAATAAAATTCTTTATTGATGTGATACCAGAAGCATCACATATATTTAATAGCACCATACAAAGTGACACCCACTGGGTTAAGAGAGTTGAATATACCACTTTAAGAATTGTGATTAAACAATTTATTGGACCTAATGTATTTGGGGAGCCCTTGTGTTGTCCATGAAGGAGGAAGATGGAACGGTGAGATTGGGTATAGACTACAAATAGTTGAATAAGAATAAATACATTTTTCCCAGGATAAATGAATTGTTTAAGCAGTTACAAGGAGTGAGAATGTTTTCTAAAATAAACCTGAGATCAGGTTATCACCAATTGAGGATAGAGAAGGAGACGTGTCTAAGACTGCTTTTTATGACATGTTATGGTCATAAGCTTTTTGTGATGTCATTTGGATTGAATAATGTTCTAGAAACATTCATGGACGGGATGAATAAAATTTTTGAACCATTTTTGGATAATCTTGTGGTTTTGTTCATCGATAACATCTTGGTATATCTTAAGACCAAGGAAGAGTAGGTAAAACATTTAGAAATTATGTTGGAGATTTTGAGGAGAAAGATATGGTATGATATAAGTTCTCTATGTGTGAGTGTTGATTGAATGAAATAACTTTCTTGGAACATGTAATATCGGGAAATGCCATAACAGTTGATCCACAAAAGGTAGAGATAATGTTAAAATGGGAAAAACCAACTAATGTAATTGATATTGGAATCTTCTTGGGATTAGCTGGTTATTATAGAAGATTCTTTTAGAATTCTTCTACTATTGAAATACTGTTGAATAGACTGACCAGGGAAAAAGTGAGATTTGTATGGTAAGGGAAGTGTGAGAAAAATTTTCAATTACTAAAAAGGAGATATTAACTTCAGCTCCAGTATTGGTGTTTTTCTTCTGGTGATGAAGGATTTGTAGTGTATAGTGATACGTCACATCAATGATTGGGATATGTGTAGCATAGGAAAGCTGTGGCCCATACTTCTAAGAAATTGAGGATTCATGATAGAAGTTTTCACACTCATGACTTAGAATTTACTATTATAGTGTTTACTTTAAAGATTGGATACATCATCAGTATGGAACCACTTGTGAGATTTTCATGGGTTATAAAAGTTTGACATACTTACCTACCTAGAGAGAGTTGAATTTGAGGTAAAGATGGTGGATGGAGTTAATTTGTAACTATGATTGTACAATTCACTATCATCTAGAAAATGCAAAGGTGATAGCTTATGCATTATGTAGAAAGTTTACAAGAAGGTTAACTGTTATGGTGAGTCCTGATGTGAAATTGATGATAGATTTAAAAGATATAAGAATGAAGTTGAATACCAGTGATAGGAGATCATGGTTAACGAATATGGTTGCACAGTCATCCATAGTAAAATGCTTTAGAGATGCAAGGTAGAGATAAAGAGATAGAAAAGATTAAACATTGAGTCCTTACTAGAAAGCAATATGAGTTCAAAATTTGAAATAATGGTATCCTGGTCTTGGAACATAGAAATAGTGTTCCCAATAATACGGAGTTGAGAAAATAAATAAGGAGGGTGACACATAATGATGTAGATTGATGCAATCAAGTAACAATTAGATGTATAGAGGATAAAGACAGAAATTATGGTGGATTGAAGAAGGATGTAGCTGATATTATGAGGTGGTATGGAATACTATTGAGAATAGTGTCATTTAAAGATGCTAGATTTTACACCCTGGTTTTTGGAGAGACTTTCAGAAAGCCACGGGTACACAGTTGAAATTTAATATAATTTTCGTGCTCAAATAGGAAGGATTTTAGAGTACTAGAAGATATGTTCAGGGCTAGTGTGATAAGTCCTCAATAAGTTTGGAATACTTACATGCCATCAATTGAAATTTTTGATAATAATCAGTAACAAATTAATATTGGGATGGCATCGATTGAGGCATTGTATGGTAGGAGGTGTAGAACTCCTATATATTTGAAAGAAATGAGAGAGAGGAATATATCTGGTCCATCAATCATTGAGTTAACAGCTAAAAGGATCAAATTGGTTAGAAAGAATCGTAAAGTAGCACAGAGTAGACCGAATAAGCTATGCTAATAATAAAATGAGATCTCTTAAGTTTCAAGTAGGTGATTGGGTGTATTGAAAAAAAAAATATCTCAATAAAAAGGTGTATTGAGATTTAAACAGAAAAGAAAAATTGAATATGAGATTGTGGGACCCTGTGAGGTGGTTGAGAAAGTTGGACTAGTTCTAAATAGTTTGGATTTGCCTCCAGAGTTGAAGCAGTGGCATAACATATTTCATGTTTCACTTTTAAGAAAGTGTTTACATGATGAATAATATAATAGTTTGAGCTAAGCTATAGAAATTCAGAAAGTTTGGGTTTTTATACCAGTACGAGGATTTTAGACGAAAAGAACAAGTCTTGTGTAATAAAATAATGGTTAAGTTTTGTGACAGAATAAGGATGTTGAAGAGATTACGTGAAAGTGTGAGACAAATATGAAGAAATATTATTCACATTTGTTTCTGGAGTTAGATAAAGAAATTTCAGAGACGAAATTTTTGTAAGGTTGGTAGAATTATAATAACTTTATTTGCAAAGTAAGGATAAACAATTAGTTTTATAAATACAACATGAAGTTTAAATGATATATTTACGCGATGGATTTAGTATTGAATAAAATAATTCTTTTGAAAAAAAAAATTTGGGACATGGACGTCATTAAAAGAAAAGAAAAAAAAGAATTTTTGGACCAAAACATCCAGAAGGAAAAAGAAGGGGAAAAAAAGTTCAAAAAAATATTTTTCTTAAAAAAAAAAGTCAAAAGTTGTGGGCAGCAGATGTAATACCTACTGCCAATTTCAGAAGACGTTTGTAGTCAACAAACGTGAGTAGTAAGTGTAATATCTGTTACTAATTTCAGACAGCATTTGGGAATGCCTTACGCGTCCCCACAACGTGGAGATTGTGGGAGAACTTAGGCTGCTGAGTTGTCGAGCCTAAGTAAGAAGTGGTTGTCAAGATTTGTGCAGCAACTCTTATATATATACATCTATGTGAAATCGTAAACAGATTTCACATAGTTTCTTTCAAATTCTCGTTTTTCTCTAAACGCTTAAGAAACCAAAGTAAAGTTAAAGGAGTAAGATTTTGAAGGAGTTCATTACAGAATTTCATAGAGAATCAAGACTAGCTATCAGAAAAGCAGAAGGTAATATCATAGTGTTTATTTTTGAATTTCTGACATTTATAAAGTTTCCTTAAGTTCAAAGTGGGAATTTTCAAAGTTGATATCAAATTGAAGAATAAATTAGAAAATTTATATAAATATGATGTCAGGTGTTGACGATCTACAACTGGGGGAATTTTTGAGAGAAACGGAAAAGACAAGGAGGTGATCCATGGGTAGCTTTAAAAGCTACGTGGTGAGTTGGATTTACTTTAAGTAGTCTAAATAAAAATGAAAAATTTAGTGATAATATTAAAATAAATTATTAGTTTATGTTGTGATGATAGATAAAGATTTGGTTGATATTTATGATATGAATTTTGGACATGCAGAAAATTATTAGGAAAGAAACAATATTTTTGGGGATAATAAGTTAATTTAATAATAAAACAATAAGTGAAATTTTTGATGAGTTATATTAATGTTTTGATACGAATTTTGAGGAGATGAATTTTTGTGGATCTTGACAAGCTTTAATAGATGGTTTGAGGTAATTTTGGAATAAGAGGAATTTAGTAGAATTTTTGTTATATAAATTTGATAATAATGAGGATAGTCAATTTAAGTGCGTTGAATTTATGTTGTTTTTATATTACTGTTCAGATGCATATTCATATCATTGTTCATATACGTATGCATTAAATGAAAAATGAAAGAACCGGGAAGGTAGTCGGTCTAATGAAAATGAAAGAACCGAGAAGGCAACTGGTCTTATGTGAATGAAAGAACCGGGAAGCCAGCCGGTCTAAATGAGAATGAAAGAATCGGGAAAGCAGCCGGTCTAAGATAATAACAACTTGTCAACAAGTGGGAAGACGTTCCCGTCATATGCATTCATTGCATTGCATCTGTTTTAATTATTGCTTGCATTATTGAAATATTGATATGTGATGTATTAATTGTGAATTAAATTATTGAGACTAGCAAAAAGAGACAGTTATTATGATAAGATTATTTAAATGCTGAGGTGTGGTGTATTATTGTGAATATAATTATAGATGATTGAGTCTCGCAAAAAGAGACAGTTATGATGATAAGATGATTGAAATGCTGAAGTGTGGTGTGTTATTGTTATGATGATAAGAACTATCTAAATGGTAGACTTATGATGTGAATCTCATTGCGAGGAAATTATGAAATAATTGATGGTATTGAGGTGACCCAATAAATAAGAGGAAGAGAATAATTGAGAATGGATGTTATGACATGGGTAGTAATAGTAGAGTGCTAGTATCAAGTGTAGGGATATAAATTGATTTAAATATTAAAAGACTGTTTACAAAAACGAATACTTTTAGTAAATTTAATTCACTGAGCTTGTGAAGCTCACTCCTCATTGTACAATGATTTTCAGGTATCAGGTCTGATAAATAGTTTGGTGGGTTGAACTTCAGAAGAAATCAGTTTTTTTAAGCCATGTGCGTGTCATCATCCTCAGACTAAAGAGATAAATGAAATTAAAAATTTATTTGTAAATATTCATGCATTTTACATCGCATAGAATGTTTAAAGATCGGATTGATGTAAATTTCTTTTGGTGTTATTTATTTTTATTGTTGCATATATGTTTCGTGTTGGGATTATCAAAATGTGATGACAATGTTTCAGGGGTGGCCAACCCGGGATGGGTCGTTACAGATGTGGACCACGTGGTTTACAAATAATGACTCAGTTTAAATCTCAGCTCACCAATCTATCTATCCTGCCTGCTACCTGGACTTATTTAACAATGAGGAGTGAGCTTCACAAACTCAGTGAATTAAATTTACTAGAAGTATTCAATTGTTTAAATAGTCTTCCAATATTCATTCATCTATATCTCATATAACTCGATAATAGCATTCTATTATCACTACTCATATCATAATCCTCATCATTTATCAATCTCTTCTTCTCATACATTTAATCATCTCGAGACTATCAATTTTACCTCATAGTTACCTTGTTATGAGGTTCATAGAATAAAATCAGTAACTCTGATAATTCTTATCATATTTGTCTCTCAGTGAGACTCATTCATCTATCAATAAATTTACAATCAAGAATAACACTTTAGTATCTCAAGCAATAATAATCAATATTTAAAATAAATGCAATGCATGAATTTAAATTATATTATTATTTGGGAACTTCTTCCCACAAGTCAACATGTTTTAGCTTAGACCAACTGCCTTCACGGTTCTTTTATTTCCAGCATATACCGGTTGTCACGGTTCTTTTATTTCATTTAGACCAGCTGCCTTCCTGGTTCTTTTATTTGCAGTATATATCGGCTAACGGTTTCATTTAGACTGGCTACCTTCCCGGTTCTTTTATTTCCAGCATATACCAGTTGTCACAGTTCTTTTATTTCATGCATATGCATATGAACAATAATATAAAAACAAGCATACATTCAAACATTCAATTTAGCTATCTGGCTCTTTCTCAAAATTATTATTTTTATCATATTCATTAAATTATCTCCTCATATATCATATCAAATTATCAATCACAGCTTGTCAAGAATTTCATTTATCCCTTAATTATATATTTAATCAACTAATTATTTCAATAATATTGCTTCTCATATAATAAATCTTTAACATATCAATTATTCCTATCATTTATCATCTAATCATAGTTTAATAATTAAATCAAATATCATCACTTTATATTTCATATTAATCTCGATTACTAAAAGTAAATCCAACTCACCGCGTAGCACTTAAAGCTACCCGTGGATCACTTCCTTGCCTTTCTTGCTCTTTTCAGCAATTTCACTTGATTGTTATTCGTCAACACCTGACATAATATTTATATTAAAAATTTTAATTTATTCTTCAATTCTTCCAGAATTCATACTGTTGACCCTCGCCCGTATTTTAATGATGGCAAAACACAACTGTAATTTAACTAACATGTTTAAACTAAGTTGTATTAAGGATCAAACACATTCAACCAAGGAACAAAGTGCAAAAACTCGAACCAAATCAAGTATCAAGTGAAGACTGAAGATCTAGAATAGGTCTTAAGGTTTAGAACCAATGTAAGTCTCACTTATACATTGTATTAGCTTGTTCAATGGCTCAAACACAAAAGGTTTTTCTAAAACCATTATTTTTAAATGTTTTTGATGAAAAACAGAAGAAAAACTGGGTTGGAAGACAACCTAGTTGACTGGGTACATATACCAGTCGACTGGTATATGGGTCAGAAGGTACCCAGTCGACTGGATGAATTAACCTAGTCGACTGGTACTTTGACCAGTAATTTCCCAGTCGACTGGATGAATCAACCCAGTCGACTGGTGAAATAGACAGAAAGTCCCCAGTCGACTGGGTGATATATACCAGTCGACTGGATACCCAGAAGGTCTGAAAACGAGTATTTTTCAAGTGAACCCAGTCGATTGGTATCTCGACCCAGTCGACTGGTAATTCAAAAATATGACCGTTGGACTCCAAATCTGAACGTTTTAAAGTAAATCCTTTTCAAATTAAAGTCCAAAACGGCCATATTAATTGATTGCTATATAAACCCATTCAGCAAAGCTTTCAAAAACAAGAAGCACATATTCAAAAAGAGTTGATCTCATATAATCAAGTTTTTATACTCTTGAAACACAAAAAGCTTTGAAATAATCTTATTGAGCCATTTCTTCAAGCTTTACTTTGAAAGAGAGACATTTCTGTTGTAATAAGCTTTCATTTGTTGTCTCTCTACCTTTTACTTTACACCATCTTTGTAAAGGGATTACTTCCGAGAGGAAGGGGAAACTTCCGAAAGGAAGGGGATTTTTCGGTTTAAGCAATTCCTGTAAATTGCTTGTGTACGGTTTGTGCAACACCTGGCTAAGTTGTGCGACTAAGTTTTCTTAGTGGATTACTTCAAGGAGTTCCTTGAAGAGAGTGGACGTAGGGTCGGAACGAATTCGATATTGCCGAACCACTATAACTGTGTTTGCATCCTCTTTCCTTAAACTCTTTATTTACAGCTTTTTACTTGTATTAATTATTTGTTGCTTATCAGTTTTTATAAACTTGTATAAATTTCGCAAAAGTTTTTAAAAACCCAATTCACCCCCCCTCTTGGGTTGAAACCTCGAGCTACAATTGGTATCAGAGCCTCGTTCTCTTTATAAGGCTTAAATTCCTAGAGTTGATCCAATGGCAGCAAATAGCTACTCTGAGGGACACTCTTATACTAGACCACCATTGTTCAATGGATCAAATTATAACTACTGGAAAAATAGAATGAAAATCTTCGTCGAAGGACAAGATTACAATCTATGGAGAATTATAGAAGAGGGACCTAAAATTCCCTCAAAAGAAATAGTTATTGGAGAGACTCTTCATACAATGCCTAAACTCAAAACTGAGTTTACTGACGAGGATTGTAGAACGATGTCTCTCAATAGCAGAGCAACAAGCATGCTACATTGTGCATTAGATATTTCTGAATATAACAAAATATCTGCATGTGTTTCTGCTAAAGAAATATGGGATAAATTGCAAGTCACATATGAAGGAACAAGTGAAGTAAAAAGTCTAAAATTTACATGCTAATTTCTGAGTATGAATCTTTTAAGATGTCTCCTAACGAAACCATTTCCGAAATGCACTCACGATTCACTACTATTATAAATGTTTAAAATTGCTTGGCAAGAATATTGAGGAAGTTGAACTAACCAGAAAAATCTTAAGATCTCTGCTACCAGAATGGAAACCAAAGAGGACAGCCATTCAGGAGGCCAAAAATCTTGACAAGCTTGATGTTGAGACGCTGCTTGGGTCATTATTGACATATGAGATGGAAGAAATGACTCCCATCGTCAATGATGATGAGAAGAAGAAAAAGCAAATTGCTTTCAAAGCTTCTACGAGCAACAAAGAAAAGGAATTAGAACAAGAAGCAGAGAGCAGTGAAGAGGATGGTGAAATGGCTTTAATCACTAGACGATTCCATAGGTTCTTGAAGAAAAGCAAGAAACCTTACTCAAAGGATCCCACCTCAAAAAGGGAACCACTTATGTGCTATGGCTGCAAGAAGCCAGGACATATAAAAGTTGACCGTCCGGTTTCAAGCAAACCATACAAGGGCTTCAAGAAGAAAGCTATGGTAGCAACTACCTGGAGCGATGATGAAGAAGATGAGTCATCAGACAAAGAAATCGGATACGAAGAAATTGCCAACCTTTGTTTGATGGCAATCGATGATGAAAGTGAGGTAACTTCTTCTCCCTCTTCAAAAAATAATATTGTTACTAGTAGTGAAGAACTGCTAGAAGTCATAAATGAAATGCATGAAGAATTAAAGAAATTTGATTCTAGAAATTCTGTTCTTAAGAAAGAAGTATCATCTCTTTCTAAAGAAATGATAGTTCTTAGAGAAGAAAAAGAAAAATTATCATCTTTACTGTATAATTCGTCTCAAGATTTTCTTAAAGATGAAAATGAGAATTTGAAAAATAAAATTTCTGAATTAAACAGCACTATATCTAGACTTATGCTTGGTAAAGAAAAACTTGATGAAGTGCTTTCTTCCCAAAGATTAAGTGGAGGAAAATCTGGTGTAGGATATTCTCCATTGGGAAAACAAAAAACAAAAGAGAGCTTATTCATGAAAGCCTCTTGTGTAGATGAAGCTTCTACTTCAAAAGCTCCTAACCTTGTTAAAAGCACTCTCTTGATAAATCCGAGGAAGTCTAGAAACTTAAATGATCATAATAAATTGAAGCATCCTAAAAATACTCATGCTTATTTGTATGCTCATTCTAGAAATGCTCATACACACCCTAGAAATAATTATCATGCTCATTCTAGGAACAATGTGTATAATCAAAGAATGCATTCTGCTCATGCTCATCCTAGGAATCACCATCATGGCTATTCTAGAAATAACTTGCATACATATGCTAGCATGTATCCTAGAATGCATCATCGTTCATTTTCTGGAAATGACATGCATTTTCATACCCCTTACCATAGAAACATGTATCCTAGGAACTATCATCCTAAGGATTATAGGAATGCACATGTAAGATTTCCTAGAAATTTCTATGACTATAATGCTAGGATTGTACATCATCAACTTGTTCATAGAGTACCACATATTAAGAAAGTATGGGTCCCAAAAGGAACCGTATTTTCCAGGACTAACCCCAAAGGACCCAAGAAATTTTGGGTACCTAAAAGTGCTATCGTATATCCTTGTGTGATGTAGATTTGTCAAGGAGCTAACTCTAAGAGAAAGGTAACTGTTGGTACCTTGATAGCGGTTGCTCGAAGCATATGACCGATGATAAAAGCGTATTCAAGGAGCTAACTCTAAGAGATGGTGGACTTGTGACCATTGGAGACAATACTAAAATAAAGATCATCGGGCATGGAAAAGTCGGTAATGATTTCTCAACCCTAGATAATGTTTTGCTAGTGCAAGGCCTTAAGCCAAATTTACTTCGCATTAGTCAATTATGTGACAAAGGATATAAAGTCACATTTGAGACCTCTCATTGTCTAGTTATAGACATCAAGAGCAACAAGATCAAATTCATTGGCCATAGACATGAAAATGTCTATATAGTTGATTTGAAATCTTTGCATTCCGTTAATGAAGAATGTTTTCCTGCCTTTAGTGAAAATCAATGGCTATGGCATAGAAGGCTTGGTCATGTAAACATGAACTTGCTAAAAATTGTTTCAAGAAAAGATTTAGTTATTGGACTTCCTAAAATCAATTTTGAGAAAAACAAAATTTGCAATGCTTGTCAAATGGGAAAACAATCTAGGATATCTTTTAAAGCAAAAAATGTAGTCTCAACTACTAGACCTTTGGAACTTTTGCATATGGACTTATTTGGTCCAATTAGTACCATTAGTCTAGGAGGCCATCAATATGCTCTTGTTATTGTTGATGACTATTCAAGATATACCTTTGTTATTTTTATTGCTTATAAGGATGAAGCTTTCAAAGGATTTGAAAAGTTTTGCAAAAAGGTACAAAATGAAAAAGGAATTTGTATTTCAAGCATAAGAAGTGATCATGGCAAAGAATTTGAAAATCGAAGCTTTTCAAAATTTTGTGATGAAAATGGAATTAATCACAACTTTTCAGCTCCTAGAACTCCTCAACAAAATGGAGTTGTTGAGAGAAAAAATAGAGTTCTAGAAGAATTTTCAAGAATAATGCTTTGTGAAAATAATTTACCAAAATATTTTTGGGCTGAAGCCGTGAATACTT
The DNA here is from genome assembly GCA_023935145.1 of Bretschneidera sinensis. Taxonomy (NCBI): domain Eukaryota; kingdom Viridiplantae; phylum Streptophyta; class Magnoliopsida; order Brassicales; family Akaniaceae; genus Bretschneidera; species Bretschneidera sinensis. Next base: position 114,868,931 of record CM043700.1, read on the forward strand.
CTTGCTATATTTTAAATAGAATTTTGATAAGGCCCTTACTTGATAAAACACCATATGAATTATGGAAAGGGAGAAAGCCCAATATTTCCTATTTTCGTGCCTTTGGTAGTAAGTGCTTCATCTTAAATAACAATAAAACTAACTTGGGTAAATTTGATTCCAAGACTAATGAAGGGATATTTTTAGGATATTCAACTACTAGTAAGGCTTATAGAGTTTTTAATAAGAGAACTCTAGTAGTAGAAGAATCTGTGCATGTAACTATTGATGAATCTAACCCAATGAGTAGTGGAGAAGTTTCCTTTAAAGATGATGCAGATTTTATTCCAAGAATGGAAACTCCTACTTCCATTGTTGACCCAAAAGTGAGTTCTACTCAAACAAATGAAGGGATAACAACTCCAAATTTGGACCAACCATCCTCAAGTCAACAAGAGGGAAATCTACCCAAGGATTGGAGGTATGTAAATCATCATCCAATTGATCAAGTAATTGGTGATCCTTCACAAGGGGTAAGAACTCACTCTTCCATTAGAAATATTTGCAATTTTGTAGCTTATTTGTCTCAAGTAGAACCTAAGACATTTATAGAAGCTGAAAAAGATAATGATTGGATAATTGCAATGCAGGAAGAGATAAATCAATTTGAGAGAAACAATGTTTGGGAACTAGTTCCAAGACCTAAAGATCATTCAATTATTGGAACTAAATGGGTATATAGAAATAAAATGGATGAAAATGGTATAGTAACTAGAAATAAGGCTAGACTAGTTGCTAAGGGATATAACCAAGAGGAAGGAATAGATTTTGATGAAACCTATGCTCCCGAAGCTAGATTAGAGGCTATTCGAATGTTATTAGCCTTTGCATGCTTTAATAAATTTAAACTATTTCAAATGGATGTGAAAAGTGCCTTTTTAAATGGCTTTATAGAAGAAGAGGTTTATGTTGAACAACCTCTTGGATTTGTAAATCCAAGTCTTCCAAATCATGTCTATAAACTTTCTAAAGCTCTATATGGGTTGAAGCAAGCTCCAAGGGCATGGTATGAAAGACTAAGTAAATTTATGATTGATAATGATTTTGCAAGAGGTAGAATAGATACAACTCTCTTCACAAAAACTCACAAAAATGACACTTTGATAGTTCAAATATATGTTGATGATATTATATTTGGTGCTACTAATGAATCTATGTGTCAAGAGTTTGCAAAGTGCATGCAAGGTGAATTTGAAATGAGCATGATGGGAGAACTTACCTACTTCCTTGGATTGCAAATCAAGCAACTAAAAGGAGGTATCTTCATCAATCAACAAAAGTACGTCAAAGATCTACTAAAGAGGTTCGGGATGGAAAGCTCAAAGCCAATTGCAACGCCTATGAGCACAACCACCAAACTTGATCTTGTTGAAGGAGGTAAAATTGTAGATTCTAAATATTATAGAAGCATGATAGGTGCTTTACTGTACTTGACTGCAAGTAGACCTGATATAATGTTCAGTGTATGCATGTGTGCTAGATTTCAATCTAATCCTAAGGAATCACATGTAGTTGCAGTAAAAAGAATCCTTAGATATCTGCAAGGAACCCAAACCATAGGATTATGGTATTCTAGAGAATCATCTTTTGAGCTAGTAGGATATTCGGATGCTGATTTTGCTGGATGTAGGTTAGATAGAAAAAGCACAAGTGGAACATGCCAATTCTTAGGTGCTATGTTAACTTCTTGGTTTTCCAAGAAGCAGAATTCAGTTGCGCTATCAACCGCTGAGGCGGAATATGTAGCAGCTGGCAGTTGTTGTGCCCAAGTACTATGGATGATACAACAACTAGAAGACTATGGCATGAGTCTCAAAAATATTCCTATATTTTGTGATAATACTAGTGCCATCAACCTAACCAAAAATCCTATTCAGCACTCTAGAACCAAGCATATAGAGATTAGACATCATTTCCTAAGAGATCATGCTCAAAAAGGTGATATAAGATTAGAATTTATACCTTCAGAAGATCAAATAGCTGATATTCTTACAAAACCCTTAAGTGAAGCTAGTTTTTGTAAGATTAGAATGTTGATGGGATTGCTTGATTTTGATAAATTGAATGTTTGATTGCATCTCATTTCATCATTTGCATATTTGACATTGAGTGAAAGAGTATTAATCATTGTTTAATTATTTCCCTCACTTAAAAATGTCATAGATAAACAAATTCGTGCTTAAAATACCAGACTGGAAATTTTGCTAAGGGTCCAGTCGACTGGTACATGTGACCCAGTCGACTGGTAAGTCTCTGCCAGATATTTCAGTCGACTGATAATTTTGACCCAGTCGACTGGTAACTTTCTGCCAATTCAACCAGACGACTGGTAAGTCTTCTCCAGTCGTCTATAAGATTAAATCCTGTTTGGAGCCATCTTTTTGAAAAACCCTTGTCCTCCAGTCGACTGGTAAAAATAGTCCAGTCGACTGGTAACTCTCTGCCAGATCACCCAGTCGACTGGTACGTTTACCCAGTCGACTGGTAAAGAAACTGTTCATCTTTTCAAAGGGGCCCAGTCGACTGGTACGTTTACCCAGTCGACTGGTATCGCGATTCTATAAAAGGGACTGTTCATTTTCGCCATTTTCAAAGAGCCCAAGCTTTCTCTCTCTAGAAAAATTCATCTTTTTGATCTAAAAACCATCCAAATCCCTTCTAAACACACCGATCTACTCATTCCTAAAGAGATTTTTAACTTTTTACGGTTAAAATCTCTCATTTTTACCAAATTTTCTCTCTCCAGAAACTTCAAATTTCTCCAAAATGAGTGACAAAATCCGTATAAAACTCACAACTAGTGGACCTAATGCGCCCAAAAAGCCAAGGTCTTCAAAACCTTCAGCTTCGGAGTCAAAAGGGAAGGGAACAGCAGGGTTATCCAGCAAGGAGCCCAGAACAGAGTTGGAGCAGACTCTGTTTTACAGCCCAGCGGCTCATAAGAGGTATAACTCTATAATCCGTCACAAGAAAATCATGACGGGTAGAGTCGTTGATTTCGACTCCATTCGTCATGGTAATTTCGATATTCTACCAGCCTTTGAGGCAATAAATCTGACCCCACTGGTCAGAATTCATGAAAAATATTACCCGCGACTGATTCACCAGTTCTATGCGAACTTGGTGAAACCCAGTCCTCTGGCTCTGAGATTCAGAACTAGAGTTAGCGGTGTGGAGTTTGAGGTCAACACTGACCTCTTGATGAGCATTCTGAGAATCCCTATAAGGGGGGTTTAATAGAGTCTGGATGGATGGCCAAACAACTTTGAAGTTGAGGAGGCCTGTCGGATAGTCAAGGGCGACCCTAACTATGTGTACAGACCCACTACATTTCACACATGTAGTGACTTGCCCCTCGACTCAAAGATGTTTCAATTGATTGTCAATTGGACCATCCACCCGAGACTCGGGAGTCGAGGGTATCTATCTAAAATAGATACGGTATTGATTTGGTGCCTAAAATCTGGGCACCACTTCAATATATATCCTCTGCTGCTCGCCAACATGATAAACAGTGAAGCAAACGACTCCGGGTGTCTTCCTTATGGGATGCTCATTACGCTCATCCTCCAGCACTTCCGGGTACCTTTGCTTGCCTCCGAGGCTCAGGATATCGGATTGACGGATATCATCAGCATCTCATCTCTGAAGAAGATGGGATGTACTGTTCGTGAAGGGTTTCTCTACCCAAAGGCCAAAAAGCGCCTAAGGATCCGAGAGGATGCGAGTGACAGTGATGAGGATGCTGATACGGCTGCTGAGATAGAGACGGATACCCGAGCACCTCCCATTGATGACTCGAGTACTGGTCAGACTGGTTATGGTGACATCCTACGAGCTATCACGAGTCTTCAGATGACGATAGAGTCCGATTTTCAGTCCATGCAGTCCGATTACCAGAGGCTGAGCTCCTCCATAGACCACCTACGGGACGACTTCGAGTTACATAGAGAGCATACCGAGGGTTCCCTAGCTGAGATTAGGGAACTTCTTCGTGACAGCTCGGACTCTCCCGCACCATGAGTCTCTTTCTTTTATCAGTTCTTAGCGCTTTTCCAATTTTTGTCACATAGCACGGACATCTTATGGGATGCTCATTACGCTCATCTTCCAGCACTTCCGGGTACCTTTGCCTGCCTCCGAGGCTCAGGATATCGGATTGACGGATATCATCAACATCTCATCTCTGAAGAAGATGGGATGTACTGTTCGTGAAGGGTTTCTCTATCCAAAGGCCGAAAAGCGCCTAAAGATCCGAGAGGATGCGAGTGACAGTGATGAGGATGCTGATACGGCTGTTGAGATGGAGACGGATACCCGAGCACCTCCCATTGATGACTCGAGTACTGGTCAGACTGGTTATGGTGACATCCTACGAGCTATCACGAGTCTTCAGATGACGATGGAGTCCGGTTTTCAGTCCATGCAATCCGATTACCAGAGGCTGAGCTCCTCCATAAACCACCTACGGGACGACTTCGAGTTACATAGAGAGCATACCGAGGGTTCCCTAGCTGAGATTAGGGAACTTCTTCGTGACAGCTCGGACTCTCCCGCACCATGAGTCTCTTTCTTTTATCATCTTAGCGCTTTTCCAATTTTTGTCACATAGCACGGACATCTCATGTTTGTTTTTCTTAGTTGTGGCTCTATGAGGCCCTGCTTGTATTGACTTTTTCTCTATGATGATGTAATACTATTAGCCATATTTCTTGCAATTATTTACGCTATTTGTGATATGTTAGAACTGTTTTAAATATCTGTTTGGTCACTAAAACTGCTATAAAATACCTATATGCTTGAAAAACTTCCGGTTCTTCCCGGGAAGGCTTTTGAAATTCGAATGAAGCCAAATCTTCGCGTACTTCTTTGTATTCTTATAACCTATTTGACTGTATTGGCTAAGTAGTTTATTTTTTATGTTCTGCCCCCTTTGGTTGCTGTTGTCAAAACGGGGGAGAAAAATGAGAAAAACGAGAAAATCTAAGTAAAACGCAACCAATGCATAGATTTAGGGGGAGCATTGCTCCATATCTTTGTAAAAATGTTTTTTTGATTGGTTGAGTTTAATTCTGGATTGGTTGAAAGAAATATAAACTGTGTTTGCTTGTTTATAGGGTGGTTTTACTCGAAAAACAGAGGAGACTTTGTCCGAATTTTTGTAAAATCTTAACACTTAGTTTTTAAAATTGTTTTTACATTATTAGTTTTGTCATCATAAAAAAAGGGGGAGATTGTTGACCCTCGCCCATATTTTAATGATGACAAAACACAACTGTTATTTAACTAACATGTTTAAACTAAGTTGTATTAAGGATCAAACACATTCAACCAAGGAACAAAGTGCAAAAACTCGAATCAAATCAAGTATCAAGTGAAGACTGAAGATCTAGAATAGGTCTTAAGGTTTAGAACCAATGTAAGTCTCACTCATACATTGTATTAGCTTGTTCAATGGCTCAAACAAAAAATGTTTTTCTAAAACCATTATTTTTAAATGTTTTTGATGAAAAACAGAAGAAAAACTGGGTTGGAAGACAACCCAGTCGATTAGGTACATATACCAGTCGATTGGTATATGGGTCAGAAGGTACCCAGTCGACTGGATGAATTAACCCAGTCGACTGGTACTTTGACCAGTAATTTCCCAGTCGACTGGATGAATCAACCCAGTCGACTGGTGAAATGGACAGAAAGTCCCCAGTCGACTGGGTGATATATACCAGTCGACTGGATACCCAGAAGGTCTAAAAACGAGTATTTTTCAAGTGAACCCAGTCGACTGGTATCTCGACCCAGTCGACTGGTAATTCAAAAATATGACCGTTGGACTCCAAATCTGAATGTTTTAAAGTAAATCTTTTTCAAATTAAAGTCCAAAATGGCCATATTAATTGATTGCTATATAAACCCATTCAGCAAAGCTTTCAAAAACAAGAAGCACATATTCAAAAAGAGTTGATCTCATATAATCAAGTTTTTATACTCTTGAAACACAAAAAGCTTTGAAATAATCTTATTGAGCCATTTCTTCAAGCTTTACTTTGAAAGAGAGACATTTCTGTTGTAATAAGCTTTCATTTGTTGTCTCTCTACCTTTTACTTTACACCATCTTTTTAAAGGAATTACTTCCGAGAGGAAGGGGAAACTTCCGAAAGGAAGGGGATTTTTCGGTTTAAGCAATTCCTGTAAATTGCTTGTGTACGATTTGTGCAACACCCGGCTAAGTTGTGCGACTAAGTTTTCTTAATGGATTACTTCAAGGAGTTCCTTGAAGAGAGTGGACGTAGGGTCGGAACGAATCCGATATTGCCGAACCACTATAACTGTGTTTGCATCCTCTTTCCTTAAACTCTTTATTTACAGCTTTTTACTTGTATTAATTATTTGTTGCTTATCAGTTTTTATAAACTTGTATAAATTCCGCAAAAGTTTTTAAAAACCCAATTCACCCCCCCTCTTGGGTTGAAACCTCGAGCTACACATACCCTTTAAAATTTCCATATTGAATTCATCGTAATTTCATGTGCTAAATTTCAAAAATAGAATTCATATTACCTTTTGTTTTTCTTAGAGCTTCCCTCGAATACATTTAAAATTCTCTCGTAAACCTCTTCAAAGTTTCAATCATTTAACATTTCTTTGGGTCCCCATGTGTTTAAAGAAATAGAGTAATTTGAATTGAAGAAAGAAGGAAACCAAACAAGATTTGGTAAGAAAAATAAAATAAAATTTGAATTCTTATTTAATAAAATCAACCGCCCCCACCGTGTTTTTCTATTATGTATTGTACAACATGCACAGGTGTTGTCCCACTTTTTTTAAACGTCCAAAACTTCTCTTTTCTTTTTTTTCTTTTCTTCTTTTTCTTTGTAACTACACCCCTACGTGTCCATTTTTTTTCAAAAGAATTATTTTATTCAATAATAAATCTTTCATGTATATATTATTTTATTTTCATGTAATATCTATCAAATTACTTCTTTACCCTTACTTTAAGAATACGGGTATTATAATCTTACCACCTTATATCCGAAATTTCCTTACCTAACTCAAGAAACAATTGTGAATAATATTTCTTCATAGTTGCCTCATACTCTCACATAATCTCTTCAACATCTTTATTCTGCCATAGAACTTGAACTAATGGAATTACTTTATTACACAAGACTTGGTCTTTTCTGTCTAAAATTCTCACTGGTAGTTGTATAAAAGTCAAATCTTCCAGAATTTTTATAGCTTTGCTCGAAATATTTTGATATTCATCATGTAAGCACTTTCATAAAAAATAAAATGTGAAATATGTTATGTAACTGTTTCAGCTATGGAGGCAATTCCATGCTATACACAACTAGCCCAACTTTCTCAATAACCTCATAGGATCCCACATACCTCGGACTCAACTTTCCTTTCTTTTTTTGACTCTCAACACACCTTTCTATGGAGATATTTTTAAATGCACTCAATCATGTACTTGAAACTCAAGAGGTTTTCTTCTATTATGAGCATAGCTATTCGGTCTACTCCATGCTACTTTAAAGTTCTCTTTAATCAGTTTGATCCTCCCAATTGCTAACTTAATAATTTATGGACCAAATATATTTCTCTTTCCCACTTTTTCCCAACATATATGAGGTCTACACCTCTTACCATACAATTCTTCAAACGGTGTCATTCCAATACTAGATTGATGTTGATTATTATAAGCAAATTCAATCAACGGAAAGTAAGCATCCCAACTTACTGAGAAATTCATTACATTTACCCTCACATATCTTCTAGTAATCTAATAATCCTTTCTGTTTGCTCATCTGTTTGGGGATGAAAAGTTGTACTAAATTGTAACTGCATACCCATGACTTTCTGAAAGACTCTCTAAAACCAAGATGTAAATCTAGCATCTCTATTTGACACTATGCTCAATAGTACCTTATGCAACCTCACAATCTCAGTTACATACAGTTCATCCAACTTTTTAGGACTCCAATTAGTTTTAGTTGGAAGAAATTGAGATGACTTAGAAAGTCTATATACTATTACTCACACTGTATTGTGACCTCTCTGGGTATGGGACAATCAAGAAATAAAATCCATACTCACATTTTTCTATGGTTATTCAAGCACAGGAAGAGGCTGTAGTAAGCTTCCCGGATGTTTATTTTCTAACTTCACTTGCTAACAGACCAAACATCTAGAAATATATTCAGCTACATCCCTCTTTAATCCTGACCACCAATAATTCTATCTTAATCCTCTATACATCTTATTGTTACTTGGGTGCATCAAATATACATCATCATGTGCCTTTCTCAATATCTACTTTCTCAACTCATCATTATTGGGAACACAAATCCCATGTTCCAATACCAAGATACTCTCATTTCTAATTTTGAACTCATATTACTTTCTACTTAGCACTTCCTACTTAATATTTTCTATCTCTTCATCTCTACCTTGCATTTCTAACAAGCAACTTACTATGGATGACTGTATAACCATATTTGTTAACAATGATCCTCTATCACTATTATTCAACTTCATTCTTATCTCTCTTCAATCTATCATCAATTTCACATTATGACTCTCAATAGCAGTTAATCTTTCTGTAGATTTTCTACTCAATGCATTAGCTACCACCTTCACCTTTTCTAGATGATAGTGAATTATACAATCATAGTCACTAATAAACTCCATCCACCACCTCTGTCTCAAATTCAACTATCTCTAGGTAGGTAAGTATGTCAAACTCTTATAATCGGTAAATATCTCACAAGTGGCTCCATACAGATGATGTCTCCCAATTTTCAAGCAAACACTATAGTAGCTAACTCTAAGTCATGGGTATGATAATTTCTCTCATGATTCCTCAATTGCCTAGAAGAATATGCCACTACCTTCCCATGTTGCATCAACATACATCCCAACTCTTAATGGGATGCATCACTAGAAAGAAGCACCAATACTGGAGCTGTAGTCAATTTCTCCTTTAATAATTAGAAACTTTTCTCACACTCCCCAGACCATACAACTTCACCTCTTTCCTGATCATTCAAGTCAAAAGTACTGCAATAATAGAAAATTTATGAATGAATCTTTTATAATAACCAGCTAACCCCAAGAAGATTCTAATCTCAGTCACCTTAGTTGGTCTCTCCCAACTCAACATTGCCTTTACCTTTTGTGGATCAATTGTTATACTATCTCCAGATATTACATGCCCCAAAAAAGTTATTTCATTCATCCAAAGTTCACATTTAGGAAATTATAGTATACAATCTCTCACTCCTCAGAATTTCCAATACAATTTCTGAATATTTTACATGCTCTTCCTTAGTCTTAGAATACACCAAGATGTCATCAATGAATACAGTCAAAAATTTATCAAGAAATGGTTTAAACATTTTGTTCATCAAGTCCATAAATGTTGCTAGAGCATTAGTCAACCAAAATGGCATCACAAGAAACTCATGACCATAACGTGTCCTAAAAGCAATCTTAGGCACATCTCCCTCATTTATTCTCAATTGATGATAACCTAATCTTAGGTCTATCTTTGAAAATACTCTTGCTCCCTGCAACTTCTCAAATAAATCATCTATCTTGGGTAAAAGATATTTGTTCTTAATGGTTATCTTCTTCAACTATCTGTAGTTTATACACAAATTCATTCTTCCATCTTTCTTCTTCACAAACACTATATGGGCTCCCCATGGTAACACACTAAATCGAATAAATTGTTTATCTAACAACTCTTGAACTTTCAACTCTCTTAACTCAGTGGGTGCCATTCTGTAGGTTGATATAGATATATGTGATGAACTTGGTATCACATCAATAGAGAATTTAATCTCCTTACTAGAAAACAAATTAGAAAACTCATCAAGAAATACATCAGAAACATCTTTCACTACTAAGATTCTTTCCAACTCTCTACTATCATTTCTAAAATCCATCACATATGATAAATACCCCTCACATCCTTCTTTAACTATCTACTAGCACTCGGGGCAGAAATAAGACAATTTGTAAATATATTACGTTTTTCCCTAAAAGTTAAACTCTTCCTATCCAGGTATCCTGAACAGTACATTTTCCTTAAAACAATCAGCCCAGACATGATACGCCGACAACCAATTCATCTCCAAAAGCAAATTAAAATCAACCATATTCAAAGAAAACAAATCAACTTCAAACTCTCTATCACTAATACGAATCACACAACCCTTGTAAACATTTATGATTATCACTCTATCTTTAGTGGGAACTTCAACAATAATATTATGCATCAAAATACTAATACATACATCACTAGACTTCAAAAACACTGGATGCAAAAGAATAGATTGCATCAGGATCAACCGACATTGTTATGTCCACATTTTCTACATACAAAGCACCTCAAATTAGGACAATTCTGGGATAAATATCATACCTGATTACATCTATAACACTTTCTAGTCTTTCTATCACATTACCACATCACCTAGTTAGTACACTTCCACATCTACCATAACTTTTAGTTCCCACATACTGTCTCTCAAATCTAGGGGTCTCACCAACATTACTTTGAATTATTGAAGTTATAGATCTAGTTTACCCCTAACTCTGCATTACTGTTCCCAGTGACAAGGAACACCCCCTCTGGGGTGGTCTTCCACCCTGCACACTCATACTGTTGCCACCTCTGGGTCCCTCAAATCTAGACCTCTTCAGCCAATCCCTCCTACCTCTAAACTCTATCATATATTTCTCAATCTGTAGTTTTATATCCACCAACCTAGCATAACTAATATACCTTATATAAGATAGTTTCGATTTAATCTCAAAATGTAGTTCATTTATGAACCTCTTACACTTCTCATCCTCTATGTCTACCATTTTCAGTACAAACCTTGACAATGCCACAAATCTCCTATCATACTAAGTCATAGTCACTACATTTTGCCTCATATAAATAAAATCTCTCTCTTGTTAAGCTCTAAAGGTATAAGGAAAGTATTTATCAAGGAAAACCTCCTTAAACCTATTACAGGTTAAAGGTCTGTCAACATATGTACTTACCTTGGGACGAGTATCCTCCCACCAGTCTAAAACTTCTTCTTTTAACTTAAACGAAGCAAAGGTAATCCTCTACTTATCAGTCACTGATAAAATACCAAATAATCTCTCTACATGTTTCACCCATAGCTCAAGCTCAAAACGATTCATAGATCCTTTAAACAACGAAACATTCAACTTAATATATCTAATAAAACAATCTCCCTCTATCTTGTGCATAAACTTACCTTTCCCCTTTTAAACGTCTACCATTACTGGATTTTCAACAACCTCAGGCACTGCTCTAGCCTATTCATTAAGTCTATACTATAGACTATCAACTCTATCATTTGTTAGATTTATTTTCTCAAGAGCATGAGCAAGAGCTTCTCTTAGCTCATCTCTTTCAACTCCAGATTCTCTCACACCTCCACTAGTATCAATTATACTGTCAACACATTCCCTTCTAGAACCACAGACTCAAACTCAACATCCATCTCATCCTCAGCTTGTCTAAAAATTGGTGGTCTACCATGCTCTTTATGGTCAGAACTCTACCTCTAACTCTGGCACGTCCACGTATCATCCTCAGACTCTGCATTAAACTATAGTTTATTTAAATCTTCTACTTCTTTAAATTTTTATGATGTCTACAGAATCATAAAACCTAAGGCTCTGATACCAAAATTGTAACGACCCAATCCGAGTCAGCCACCCCCGAGACGTTGTCGTCACATTTTAAAATCCCAGCAAGACACATATATGCAACAATACAAAAACATTAACTGAATTATCTATATACATAAATCATCAACCCTCAACAGGGGAGTTACATTATTAAGATCCCAACTGAAACACTATATACAACATATTATGCGTGAATATTTACAAAATAAAATTTTGATAGTATGAGGATGTGGACCACGTGGTTTACAAATAATGACTCAGTCTAAATCTCAGCTCACCAATCTATCTGTCCTGCCTGCTATTTAAACTTATTTAACAATGAGGAGTGAGCTTCACAAGCTCAGTGAATTAAATTTACTAGAAGTATTCAATTGTTCAAATAGTCTTCCAATATTCATTCATCTATATCTCATATAATTCGATAATAGCATTCTATTATCTCTACTCATATCATAATCCTCATCATTTATCAATCTCTTCTCCTCATATATTTAATAATCTTGATACTATCATTTTTACCTCATAATTACCTCGTTATGAGGTTCACAACATAAAATTAATCACTCAGATAATTCTTATCATATTATACTTTCATATTTCTTTCTTATCATATCTATCTCTCTGTGAGACTCATTCATCTATTAATAAATTTGCAATCAATAATAACACTTTAGCATCTCAAATAATAATAATCAATATTTAAAACAAATGCAATGCATGAATTTAAATTATATTATTATTTGGGAACGTCTTTCCACATGTCGACATGTTTAAGCGTAGACCGGCTGTCTTATCGGTTCTTTTATTTTCAGCATATACTGGCTGTCACAGTTCTTTTATTTCATTTAGACCAGCTACCTTCTCGATTCTTTTATTTCATGCATATACATATGAACAATAATATGAAATATGCATATGAACAATAATATAAAAACAAGCATACATTCAAACATTCAATTTAGCTACCCAGCTCTTTCTCAAAATTATTATTTTTATCATATTCATTAAATTATCTCCTCATATATCATATAAAGTTATCAATCATAGCTTGTCAAGAATTTCATTTATCTATTCATTATATATTTAATCAACTTATTATTTCAATAATATTACTTCTCATATAATAAATCTTTAACATAATAATTATTCCTATCATATCCCTCAACTAACTTTCATTTATCATCCAATCATAGTTTAATAATTAATTCAAATATCATCACTTTATATTTCATATTTATCTTGATTACTAAAAGTAAATCTAACTCATCACGTAACACTTAAAGCTACCCATGGATCACCTCCTTGCCTTTTCTGCTCTTTTCAGCAATTTCACCCAATTGTTGTTCGTCAATACCTGACATAATATTTATATTAAAATTTTTAATTTATTCTTCAATTCTTCCAGAATTCATACCCTTTAAAATTTCCATGTTGAATTCTAGGTAATTTCATGTATGCTCAATTTCAAAAATAGAATTCACATTATTACCTTTTGTTTTTCTTAGAGCTTCCCTCGTATATCCTTAAAATTCTCCCATAAACCTCTTCAAAATTTCAATCTTTTAACCTTTCTTTGGGTCCCAGGTGTTTAAAGAAATAAGGTAATTTGAATTGAAGAAAGAAGAAAATCAAACAAGATTTGGTAAGAAAAATAAAATATAAGTTAAATTCTTATTTAATAAAACCAATCGCCCCCACCGTTTTTTTTCTATTCTTTGCTGTACAACATGCACGCTTTGCATGTTGGTGACAACACTTAGACGTCCAGGTGTTGTCCCACTTTTTTTTTAAACATCTAGAACTTTTTTTTTCTTTTTACTTTTTTTCTTTGTAACTACACCCCCACACATCCAGTTTTTTTTCTTCAAAAGAATTATTTTATTCAATAATAAATCTTTCATGTATATATTATTTTATTTCCATGTAATATCTATCAAATTATTTCTTTATCCTTACTTTAAGAACACGGGTATTACAACATGTCATCCTCAGACTCTGCATTAAAATGTAGTTTATTTAAATCTTTCATTTTTTTTTTAATTTTTATGCAGTCTACAAAATCATAAAACCTAATGCTCTGATACCAAAATTGTAACGACTACCCCCGAGATGGTGTCGTCACGTTTTAAAATCTCAACAAGACACATATATGCAACAATATAAAAACATACATCGACATGAAAATATATACATACATTAATCATCAACCGAGAGTTACATTATTAGTATCCCAACTGAAACAATATATACAACATATTATGCATGAATATTTACAAAAAAAAAAAAAAAAAATCTTCCATTAGTCTGAGGATGTGGACCACAAGACTTATAGATAATAACTCAGTCTGAATCTCTGCTCACAAATCTATCAGTCTTGCCCGCTACCTTAAATTATTTAACAATGAGGAGTGAGCTTCACAAGCTCAGTGAATTAAATTTACTAGAAGTACTCAATTTGTATACTTCTAGTTATATTCATTCATTGTTAAATTAACATAAGTAACTATCTATCTATTCTAACAATCTAATTCAATCATTTATCAATTTCTTTTAATAAATAAATTATCAAGCTATTATCTTTCAATACATATATCTCATATATTTTATCAATTTAATATCATCATAAAGTTCATATCATATAAACAATTAATAATATAATTCTTTATTATGTCATCCTTTCTATTTATCTATCATCAAAATTGTCTCATTATGAGACTCATCTATCTATCAATCATTTAATACTCAAAACTGATTCTTTAGCATCTCAGGTATTAATAATAAATATTTAAAACAAATATAACGCCTGGATTTAAATTATCTTTCTTTCTTTCTCATCAAATCATTTTATATTATCATTTGGGAACGTCTTTCCACATGTTGACATGTTTCAACCAGACCAGCTACCTTCCTAGTCTTCTCAGCCAGACCAGCTGCTTTCCTAGTCTTTTCTTTTATGCATATAAGCAATAACATGCAAGCAAGCATACATCAAAGCATTCAATTTAACTATCTAGCTCTTTCTTAAAATTATTATTTTTATCATATTTATTAAATTGTCTTCTCATATATCATATCAACTTTTCAATTATATTTACAGAAATTTCATATAACACTTCAGCATATTTTTCATTAATCCATCTTCTTTAAAATATAAGTTCTTATGTAATTAATATTCAACATACTATTTAATCCCTAATCAATAAATCAATCAATTATCATACTTAACGGAAAATACATCATTAAATCATTATAATTCAACAATTTATTCAAATATCATAAATTCATATTTTTTTTATTAGTCTCGATTACTAAAAGTAAATCTAACTCACCACGTAGCAATTGAAGCTACCCGTGAATCATCTCCTTGCCTTTCATGCTCTTTTCAGCAATTTCTTAAGATTGTTGATCACCAACACCTAATCATAAACTTTCATAACTTAATTCTAACAATAATTGTTTAGCTAAGGGTTTTATTGAAAATTTACCTCAAATATGATGAAATCTGATTGTACTATCTATAATATTAGAGAAATTTTATTTATAATTTTTTTGCTAAGAAATTTGAATTGAAGAAAGAAGGAAACTAAATAGGATTTGAAAGAAATGAAGTCTTTACTTTCAGAGACAAATATAAAGCTTTGAAATTATTTTTATAACAAAAAATTCAAAAAACAAAAAAAACAAACTTTGATGATTACGTTCTTGTGAATATAATCAGCCTTGCTGCTTTGCCTTTTTTTAAATAATATATTATATATATTTATTATTTTTTCTTGCCTTCACGTGAACCTTTTCATGTCTGTTTTTTTATTTTTTTTACCGCCGCTCACCACTTCACTGCTTCATTAAGTCTGCGAATTTTTTTAATACAATTTACATATTTACCATTGGTTATTTACAATTTTAGCATCATTTAAAATTTACTGTTTTTCCATTACATAATTATAGTTTTGCCATTTATCCTTTAAAATCAATTTTTCATCTTTTCTTCCTTCCAAAAATTTTATAAAAAATTATGTTTTCTTCCAAATTTTTTTTTTAATTATTTTCCTTAACTTCAGTTAATATTTTTCTTCAAATTTAAAAAAATTTCACTACTTTCTTCTTAAAAAATTTATAACTCTTTTCAACAAAATTTTCAATATTATTTTTCAAATATTATTTCAAATCAATACTAAATCTTTCATCAATGGATTATTTAATTCAATATAATATATGTAAAATTACTTCTTTACCCTTATTTTATAAACACTAGTACTACAATGAGGCTCCTATCAACATGATTTCAATCATTGTGGAAGACTTCTTGGGGTATACAATCTCTAGGATTGTGCCTCTATAGTTTTTCCTCTTGTTTTTGTAGGCTTGGCTCACCGTATTTCACCAAAAAAAACTTCAATGTATTAGAAGAAAATTCACCTTTGTAGCATATTTTAAGAAGAAAATAAGTTGAATACATAGCTACTGCTTAGCATTTGATGTAGTTTTTGCCTTTTCAAACTTTCGAAGTGAGGGTCAAAATTTCCTAGCAATTTGGAAAGATAAGGCTCAAAGTAGTCATATTGACTGGGCTTGATTACCATATGATCAACTGAGTTTGACCTTAGCCCATGTCCAACCCCATGGACTTGTTGATAAATTGAGAAACAATAGTAATAATGATGTGTTTAGGAGGAGGTGATTGAGGGGAAAAATAGGGAAGAGATTAGTGGTGGCAATGAGTCATGTCGTGTCGGCTCACAGTCCACACAAGGTGGCTCACCGTGCCTTCGTGTCGTGCCGTGCCTCCCTCTTTTTCGTGTCGTGTCGTGCCAATTTTTTAAGAATTTAGGTCTGTCATGACCCAAGGCCCACTATTGGGTCGTGCTGACACATGGGCCTCATAGGTATATATTGATTTTTTTTTTCATTTTTTGTTGAAAATAGTAAAAAAAAAACTTATAAATATTGAATTGAATGCTTATAGTTGTATAGAAAAACAATTCTTTTATTGATGAAATTAAATATTTCAAATAACTTAGAAATTAAACAAAAACAACAACATAAACATAAACAAATAACTTAAAAATTACAAGTTCCAAAAATCTTCCAAATAAATAACTTACAAAAACAACATATAAAATAAACAAAGAAGATGAAATGACTTACAAATGAGTGGAATATAGTCTTGATCGCAATTCATCCAAATTCTAGAACCTGTAGTAAAGGCCTGTTCCGATGCTATGGTAGACAGTTAAACGATTAGTAGATTACGTGCCATTATGCTAAGAATAGGTTAATAATGTTCATTTTTTCACCATCCTAAAATATCAATTTTTTCACCATCTAATTCTTCTTAACTCATCATTCTAGTGGCATCAAATTGTATGTAATTTTGAATTTCATTAGATGTTATGGGTTGTGCCTCGTGTCATGCCGTGCTGGGCATCGTGTCGTGTCGTGCCATGCAATGGGCCTCAAAATCTAGGCCCAACATGACCCTATCCACTTGAACCGTGCCAAGCACGACAAGCCACATAGCAGCACGACCCAATTTGTTTCGGGCTGGCATGGCCCATTGCCACCTCTAGAAGAGATCAATAACATCATTTTGAAGGTTATATTGTTAAGGAGAAGAAAGGAAATGGAGGGTGATCCATCCCTTCCTTTCGTCCCCAACACATCAAATTTTCACATCCCCAAATTGGAGAGTTTATGAGGGACAAGGCAGGGGTTGGGTTTATAAATTTTCTAATTTAAATCTTAATTGAAAATTTTCTTATGTTCAATGATGAAATCGTATTTTTTTAAATCTAGTCTAAACTATTTAATGTACAAACTTGATTCTATTAAGTTGTTGTGGGTAAGTGGTGATGTTCATTTGTCATTTACATGTGTGAGTTTGGTTTTTTCACATGTCACGCTAATTTCGACATTTTACACTTTATCTTTGGTAGTAATGTATTTAAATAACCATTTTTAGATTAGATAAAAAGAATTACTACATGTATGTTATCAAAGAAGAGAAAATGAATTGAATGGAGGTACAATATTCAATGAGATATTTATTGATTTCAATGTGTTTTAGTACACAAATTGAGTATTTCTTATATTGACCTTACTTACTAGACAAAACCAGTCATGAGTTGTTGTTTCAAATAGTTCGAGAGTCTACTAGATAGTTGAAACTTTAAAATTAATTAAAAAAATTTAAATGGTGAACATGATTGGTATAGTCTACGATCCACATGTTAAGTATAGTCTAATTGAGAATTTCTTACAAACATAATACTATTGTTTCATAATTGGAAGAAATTTTATGAATTTATTAGATGAAATTTGTAGTGAAGAAACGTATGCATTTGAGAGAAGAAAACTATGATAACAATTGGATAAAAATAAATGGAATTTTATATAAAAATTAATTTGAAAAGAAATCCATACATAGCACAGGGTAAAAAAAACTAGTTTATAATTATAACTTATATCGATTTCCTTTCATTTCACCATTCTTAAAAATAATAAGAAAAAAGCTTACTATTATTTTCGTTTTTTTTTTAAATTTTTTTTGGGAATCTTATGTTTTACTATTAAAACATTTAAACTATGGAAAGCGAACTACTTTACCTTACTTATCTTTTCTATCTTATTACCCTCCTCTCAAAACTTCCAAGCATTGATTAAGAAGAGAGAGAATTGATATTTTCCAAAGTTACGACAGTTCACGAAATTGAGATTTGGTTTCAATATTGATCGCTAGAATAAGATTTTTTTCAATCTTTTATCTTTTTTATCTTTTGAAAAAAATGATAGAACGAGAAAATATCACATGTTGTGTAAAACTTGAAAATTTTAAAATAGTATATCTCATTAATAAAATATAGATGATTCAGTGTTCTCTATAAAGATAGAAAAAGTAAACCAAAGAAATTAAATCCTACTTGATTGTTTGTCCTTATACTTTGTTTGTTTGCTTGAATGGAATTGAGTTTGTAACAGAATTTTAATTAAGTTCATTATTCATTGTTACTAAGTCATAAAAAAATTATATTATGAAACAAAAAAATTATATTATTATAACAAAAATACTTAATTTTTATATCACTTTTACTTTTAATGTTACAATTTTTTATTTTGTTTTTATTAATTTTATAAAACTGAGTCAGCGAATTTGATCCAATGATAAAAGTAAGAGAACCCATATGTTGTTTCATCAATGATCATGTGATTTGGGTTTGTACACATCTTAATTTAATTAATGTAGGTTAGCAGCTAGTGTAAACCTAAGTGTGATATTAACTTGTGGATGGGAGGGCCTATTTGGACTTTCAGTAATTGTTTTAGGGTTACTGATGTATAGAAACAAGCTAAGTCCCCCTTTTGGCTTCCAATACATCAGTGTATTTAGTTTTCTATCCATATGAGAAAGCTGTTGTTGAGGGAGCACAAAAAGGAAGACCTAACCTTAACAAAACTTTCGTATTGACGATGACTTAATCAGGTATGTTATTTATTTATGAAATTATATGTGTTCTGATTTCATGTATGAAATTATTGCGTTCATTTTGTCTACATGTGGTATTAGAGCTTACATATATGAATTTAGAACATGATTCATAAATATTGCATTTAGTTTCAAATAAAAATTTATTGTTTCATGTGAAAATACCCATTATAGCCGCAACTTTGGGTTACCGAATTTATCCCTTCCGGTCTTCATATGTTAGACGACTAGTGAGGCGACTAGTCTTCTCCACAAGCACTTAGCCAAGTGCTTAGTTCTTCCATGTCAAACGCTTATGCAGGCGCCTAGAATTCCTTAAATTTTTTATTTTTTTCATGCTGATGTCATAATATTGTAGATAAATTGTTTAGATATAAACTATGGTATTGATTGATCAAAATAGGCATAAAAGCAAGAAAACTTTAAATCTGGAACACAAAACTCTGTCAAACGCCTGACCATGCGTCTAGCTTCTGTCCTAGGCGCTTACCTAGGCACCTAAGCATGTCTTTATGCTGGTTTCTTTTTTTTTATTTTTCTGATGAATAGTCTATCCAGTCTTCTAGGTCTCCCACCAGGACCTTAATTATGACGATTTAGATGATTATAGTCTAGGACAAAAGCTAGTCACATAGCAAGCGTGTGGCTCACTATTCTATTAATGAAGTTGTTACTATCATGGAGTTTGTGTGATAATTTAAAATGAAAATTGTTTTAAATAGTATAGGTACATAAGGAAATATGTCTAGCTTAAGGTCTTTATAAGTTGACCAAATGATGGGGTTTACACTTTATATGACATGATAGGAAGAAAAAGGTGCATCTATCATAAATTCATGTTTTTTTTTTGTTAGTATCATCTGTGTCAATGATGTTGATTGTTTTCATGAATTTATGGATGAAATTTTTCTTCTTTTTTTATCATAACTTGAATTAAGTTGAAAAGCATTGTATACATGGTGAGAATTCTCTCTTAGACCTGTTATTCTTATGAAAATTTCCTCCTTGTGTACATTGGTTTTATTTCATAGTAAATTATTTTGATGTGCTGAGATATTGTTAACAATAGGTACTTTCCTATATTAGTTGTCTTATTTATTGTATTCTCAGCTTGAAAGAAAATGTAGAAGAATATGCATATTATGATAAATGATTAATTTAAATTAATTAAATATATTTTGTTATGTTCAAGACCTATAGTAAGAAAGTAATTGTTAATTATTTGGTGACTCATAGAGGTACATGTTGTTTTGAGTATCTCATATTGTATGGTCACTTGCATGTATGTTGGAATGCATTCGTTTATGGTTATAAAGGGCATTACTTTCTATCCCAGTTTTGAAAATTTTCATGGGATGATGTGGGTGTTTGCTGCCAAAGTGGCACACTCAGTAATATTTGTGGGATTTCATTAAACATGATGTTGAATGATTTCCAATTTCATCATGCAATTACCTGCCCAAAGGGGATAGTTGTGCTCTGTAATTATGGATGTACATGGAACACTATGGTGAAGATGAAGGATCAGTTTAGAAGGTTTGTCTGTCCAAAGGAGATAATTCCTTTAAAACTGAGATATTGTCTTGATATGTTTCATGTGTAGAGTTTTTAAGTGTTTGTTGTATTCTCATCCAAATGAGAGTTTATAACTATATTTTTAGACTCTATGTTTTGGAATATATTGATCATTGCTCTTATATGAATGTGTTGCATTATTGTCTTGAATCAGTCTCCTTCTTTGTGAACAATAACCAAGTAACCATTGAGATCCTGGCTAGTTCAAATTATAAGAGATGGAAAGAGGATGTAGAGTTTTCTTTATGAATAGGTGACATTATCATTGCGTGTGGACCAGCTTGTTGAGCTCACTAATAAGAGCATTGCTGAACAGAGGGAAAATTTTGCTAAGTGGTAAAGGTCTAACTGTTTAAGGCTTCACACCATGAAAAGGTCCATCTCAGAACACCTTATGAGTGGCTTTGCCTGAGACTACTAATGCCAAGAAATTTTTTTACTGCTATAGAACAAAAGTACTAAGTATCCAATAAGTTTGAGGCTGGAAACCTAATGAGTGAGTTGACGAGTATGAAGTGTGAGAATGTTGGGGGGTGAGAGATTTCATCATGAAGATGTTCAACATTCCATCCAAACTGAAGCCTCATAACATTATCATTCCTGATCAATTCAAAGTCCACCATTCCCTTAATGTCATTCCTGTTGAGTTTAATCAAATCAAAACTACTTACAATACCTTCAATGAAACCTAGACTGTGAATGATTTGATATCAAAGTGTGCCTCAGAGGAAGAAACACTTAATAAATAAAAATCTGAGACTGCCTTGCTTGTGTCCCATACCAAACTTAGTTGTAGTAAAACCTTTGCCAAACCTGAAAAGTTCAAACCCAATGCTCATTATGCTCTTGGTGATTCAAAGAAGGTTCAGGATAACAAAAGGCATGGAAATGGTCAGAACTCTAAAGTAGGAGATCCTAAGACTGTTATCAAGAAAGATAAGAAAAATGTCATGTGTTTCCATTGTAGAAAGAGAGACCACATTAGACCTACGTGTCTTACCTTTAAAGCTTAGATAGAAAAGAAAGACAAATAGAAACGTAATTCCATAGGCTTTGTTTCTTTTGAATCTTTTTTGGTTAGTGCCCCACTACATTCTTGGTGGCTAGACAGTGATTCAACTATTCATGTTGCTATGACCTTATAGAGGTTCACAAACAGACGAAGACCAAGTGAGAAGGAGTCCAAGCTTAGAGCTGGGAACAATGCTGAAGTAGAAGTTGAATTTGTAGGAACTGTTTGTTTAAACTTAGAATGTGGTTTTCAACTTGTTTTGGAGAAGACTTTTTATGCTTCGTCTTTTAGGCGGAATATTATTTTTGTTTCTGTTTTGGATAAACTTGTATATTTCTTTCAGATTGGGAATAAAAATGTTAGTTTGCTTAAAAATTCTCAAAATTGTTGAAAATTTTGTTTTATATGATAACATGTACATATAGTGTTTAGTTTTGAACAATGATTATACTTGTTTTGGTGTTGAAAAAACTGCCTCCAAAAGACTTTTATCAAAGAAAAATCTTCTGCTTTATAGCATAGGTGTCTATGTCACATTTATAGAGAGAGTTAAAAGGTTTATTAGGGATGATATTTTACCCACTCTTGATTTTAGGGATATGAAAACCTATGTTGATTGCATTAGGGGGAAGTTAACCAAAACAAAGAAAAAAGGGCTCAACTCGTAGTTTTGATCTTCTAGAAATAGTGCACACTGATATTAGTGGATTTATGTAACCAACCCTATGTGGAAAGAGTTATTTCATCAGATTCATTAACAATTTTTTCCGATATGGGTATCTTTACTTTATAAAAGAGAAATCTAAGGCTTCAGAAAAATTTAAAGTTTTCAAAGTTGAAGTTGAGAAACAACTAGGAAAGCCCATTAAGATTGTGATATCTGATCGAGGTGGTGAGTAATATAGGAGACTGGTTACGCTCAAACTAATATGCGGTTATTGTGTATAGTTGAGGTGTCGATCCCACGAGGAAAATAGAACTACAAGGGAAAGTGTAAACCTTAACACGAACGATAAAGATCAAGTGAAAGAATCTGAGTTTTGATAATGAAGTAATGGGAAAAATATTGTGTAAATATAATGAAGAAAATAATGGAGAAATAACAAGGTTCCATGAATCCTCCCTAGGTTTGTTGCCTTATTACAATCTCGATTCAATTGCTTTTATCTCGATTGCTAGTTTCACATCCCAACCAAGCAATCGGCAAATATTCAATCAAAGCATATGAAAACCCTAATGTAATTGCTATGAAATACTCTTTACTTTCGATTGAAGCACACATGACCTATCTTATAGATTTATCAAGAAACGACAATATATCTTAATGACAATATCGCAGTAATGGACAAACCTAAAAGATAAATCTACCGGAATCAATCATATCCAACAATCTTGACATAAAAAGAGCATGACTAAACTTATATAGAGGAGAAAGATGCAATCATCGGATTAAGAGAAAATCTTCTAATTAAATCAAAGATTAAATCACAACAATGTTTAACAATAAATCTGAGCTAAAACTGAATCAAGAATAGAAATAAGAACAACTACACCTAAGAATTCATCCTTTCGCCTTGCTTAGAGATTAGTTGGTCATAGGGCTCATGCTTGAATACCGTAATGGAGAAGAATGCAACAGCTTTCTTGAGTTTTCCGGCCTTTTTTAATCAAACCCTAGGTGATCTATTTATAATACAAAAAGTTCCAGGGTATTTTTGGGTCTAAACTATCATTAAAACCCTAATTAGGAAATAGGGCATCCAGGCCACGGCTCACCCTTTTTACTGGCTTTCTTGGAGACTCTGGAGGTCGCGGCTCATATTATCCAAGTCATGGCATGAATTGTACAGGCCGCGGTGTATACTGTCCAGACTGCGGCTTAGCTGGTGGCTCAAACTTCTGAATGCTTCTGGAGGCCGCGACTCAGCTGGTCCAGGCCACAGCTCACACTGTTGCTCTGGCTTGATGAAGTTTCTGGAGGCTGTGACTCAGCCCTTCCAGGCCGCAGCACACTGCCTCTTTTTTCTATCCGAGAAGTTGATGGTTCTGGTGGCCGACGCTTGAGGTTCTGGGCATAGCATGGAACACTAAAGACTTGGTTTCACTTCATTTTGTCCTTCCGCAACCATGCTTTCACTCCAATATGCATCAAAGCATCGTGCTTT
Source organism: Bretschneidera sinensis (assembly GCA_023935145.1). Taxonomy (NCBI): domain Eukaryota; kingdom Viridiplantae; phylum Streptophyta; class Magnoliopsida; order Brassicales; family Akaniaceae; genus Bretschneidera; species Bretschneidera sinensis. Next base: position 114,892,930 of record CM043700.1, read on the forward strand.
AAGCTATGATAGGTTTCCATCTCTTTTGAACTCAAAGTACCTGAAAATGCACCGAAATAGATCAATAATCCAATAATAACACTTTAAAATTGTTAAGGTATAAAAATGTAATTTAAACCTAGATCAACCCTAAAATGTTAACAAATAAGTATTGTTCAGATGCATTTTATGACTCTCATCATAACCCCCAACTAGTTAATAGCTAGTCCCTAGCAATTCAAGCGAAAAACAAGACAATATGTGTAATACCCGTATTTGTAAAATAAGGGTAAAAAAGTAATTTAATAAATAAGGCATAGAGTTCAAATTCTACATATATTTTAAATGTAAAAAAAATGTTTATGTCCCAGGAAAAAAAAGGATGTTTATGTCCCAAATAGAAAAACACAAAAAAAAAAATCGTCCAGAACGTAGGGAGCGGCAGTAGAGAGAAGAAGGAAAGAAAAAAAAAAGAGAAGAAAAGAAAAAAGGTAAAAAAAAAAAAAAACACAAAAGGTGGCAGGACCTGCTGCCAAATTTAGTTAAATGCCTCCAAGTGTATTTGTGGTTTCTGCATGCCCTCCAACACATCAAAACGTGGAAAACTTTGGGTGGGGGGCTGTAGATATTTTTTAAAAGCAAACTTTGGTTTGCATATACATATTTCTGTAATCGTGATTACAGTAACCATTTACATTAGTTTTTCTTTCAAATTATTTGTTTTCCTTAAACACTTGGGGGCCCAAAGAAAAGTTAAAAAAGCAAATTTTTAAAAGAGTTTACGGTGGAATTTTATAGGAAGTCTCGAATAGCTATCAGAAAAGCAGAAGGTAATAACGTAGTATTTATTTTTTAAAATTTTAGCATTTCTGAAATTTCCTCGAATTCAAAGTGGGAATTTTCAAAGGGTGTGGTTTATGAAGAAATAAAGAAATAATTAGAAATTGAATACAAATATTATATCAAGTGTTGGCGGTCAGCAATCGGAGGAAGTTTCGGAGAAGAACGAGAAAGGCAAGGAGGTGATCCACGGTTAGCTTTAAGTGCTACGTGGTGAGTTGGATTTACTTTAAGTAGTCTAAATAAAAACCAAATATCTAGTGATAATATTAAATTTAATTATTAGGGTATGCTTTGGTGGTAGATAAATATTTGGTTGATAGGTATGATATAAATATTGGACACGTAGAAAATTATTATGTAAAAAAAAATATTATTAGAATAATGAGTTAAGGGGATAAATAAAATTCGGTATGAGTCTGGGTAAATAAATTTATGTGATATATGAGGAGAAGAAATTAGTGAGATAATAATCTGATTTAATAATAAAAGAAATAAGTAAAATTCTTGATGAATTATGATTAATTACTAGATGTGATATATTAGGAGAAAAATTTTGGGGAATTTATTCCAATGATAAATTGAGAATGATCAGAGTAGTCAATTTAAATATTTTTATGAATGTTATTATTATATTACTATTCATAGGCATATTTCATATCATTGATCATATGGATATGCATTAAATAAGATAACCGAAAGAACCGGGAAGGGGCTGTTCTAATGGAACAACCGTGACAGCCGGTATATGCTGGAAATAAAAGGGACACCGTGACAGCCGGTATATGCTGGAAATAAATTCTGTGACAGCCGAGATAAGCTGTAAAGAACCATGAAGGAGCCGGTCTAAGATAATAATAATTTGTCGACAGGTCGGAAGACGTTCCCATCATAATCATTCATGTATTGCATCTGTTTTAATTATTGCTTGCATTATTGAAATGATGAGGTGTGGTATATTATTGTGAATTTAATTATAGATGGATGAGTCTCCCAAAGAGAGACAGTTACAATGAGAAAAAGACATAAAAATATGATAATATGGGAATTATTTAAATATTAGACTTTTTGCTATTATCCAATTATAGGAGAAATAAATGATTAAATATTAAAGGACTATTTACGAAATTGGAATACTTTTAGTAAATTTAATTCACTGAGCTTGTGAAGCTCACTCCTCATTGTGCAATGATTTTAGCTAGTAGACAGGACTAGTAGTCTGGTGGGTTGAAAGTCAGACGAAATCATTTATTGTAAGCCACGTACGTGTCAATATCCTCAAACAAATTAGAAAATGAAAAACAAAAATTTATTTGTAAATATTCATGCATGTTAAGTTGTATATTATGTTTAAATTATATCAGATTGATATACCTCCCCCGTTGAGGGCTGAGGGTTACAGTAAAAATTCTTGTTAGTTTATTTTGCTTAATTGTTGCATATATGTGTTATGCTGGGATTTTCAAAATGTGATGACACCGTCTCAGGGGTGGCCAACCCGGGACGGGTCGTTACAATTTTGGTATTAGAGCATTAGGTTTTAAGATTCTGTAGACTGCATGAGAACTTAAAAATGGAAAATCTAAATAAATTATATTTTAAATGCAGAGTCTGAGGATGACACGTGGTCGTGTGAGAGCTAGAGGTAGAGTTCAAAATCAAAGGGGACGTGGTAGACCCCCAATTTTTAGGCGGACTGAAGTAGAAGAAGAGGTTGAGTCGGTGATTCCCGCAAGGGAACATAGTGATAGTGCAGCTAGTACGAGTAGAGCTGGGAGAGTATCTGAGGGTAGGAATGATGAATTGAGAGAGGCTCTTAATCGTGCTTTAGAGAATGTGAATGCAGCTGAAGAAAGGGTTACTGATTTGCAGAGAAGATTAGAGGAGAGGGATAGAAGAGAACCGGATGTGGTGAGGCAAGAGGTTCCTGAGGGAGGGATATTTACAAATGAGATGCAAGGGGATTGTTTTGTGAGGTTTCTTAAGTTTAAACCTTGGTCTTTTAGAGGATCAGCAAATCCGATGGAAGCTGAGTAATGGATTAGGCATGTGGAGAAATATTTTGAGGTTTTACCGGTGTCAGATAGACAAAATGGGGCTTTTGATTCCTTTATGCTGGAGGGTGAGGCTTCTCAATGGTGGGAGGATGTTTTTCCCAGGGTAAGCACACAGGTAGAACAACCTTTAACTTGGAGTAAGTTTAAGGATGAGTTCTTTGCAAAGTATTTCCCAGATACTTTTGGGCACAACAAGAACGAGATTTCGTTCACCTCAGACAAGGAAGTTTATCAGTGGCTGAATATGATAGCAGATTCATAGCCCTGTCAAGGTTTTTACCTGAATTGGTGAATACGAATGAGAGAAAATGTAAGAGATTTTTAGATGGATTACACTATGATATTCGGACTAAACTCTCTTATACGGGCATAAGGAATTATGCTGTGTTGGTAGATAAAGCGTTGTAGATTGAGATGGATCTGATGGAGTTGAGGGGCATGAAGGATTGGCTGAAGAGGTCTAGATTTGAGGGACCTAGAGGTGGTAGCAGTATGGGGGTACAGGGTGGAAGAACATCTCAGAGGGGACGTTCTTTATCACAAGGAAATGTAGTGCAGAGTTAGAGGCAAGCAGGATCTGTTGATTCAGTAACTCAGAGTAATACTAGTGGGACCCCTAGATTTGGGAGTTATGGTAGAGGAGTGAGTATGCCACCAGGGGGAAGCAGTAATCTGATGTATGGTCGAGAGGTAAGAGTTTGCTTTAAATGTAATCAGGCAGGGCATCTGTCTCGATATTTTCCTACACAGATATGCTTTGTATGTGGTGGAGGAGGACACGTTGCTGCAGATTGTCAAGCGGGGAAATCTTCTGACGTAAGCGTTGGAAGTGTCAAGAGAAGATCGATGGAGAGAGGTGGTGGATCAGGGAGCATGCAGGGTAGAGGGCGAGGATCCATAGCTGAGCGAGGACGTGGTAGTCAGGTTCAGTCTGGAGATAGCAGAGTCTATGCATTGACCCAACAGGAGGCACAAGCCACTCCTGATGTTGTTATTGGTATGATATCTATTCTTGGTAGGCCTGCTAGATTATTGATTGATCTTGGTGCAACCCATTCCTTTGCATCTAGTATTTATATGAAATTTATTAATGTTAGTGCTAGTCCTTTGATGCATGTTATTGTTGTTGAGGTTCCTACTGGAGATAGAGTTATTATCAGGACAATCTATCGAGGTTATGTGATTAATATTGCCGATAGAGAATTTGAAGTTGATTTTTTGCCTTTAGATATGATAAATTTTGATTTAATTCTGAGGATGAATTGGTTGTCTGCATATCATGCTTGGGTAGATTGTTTTAGGAAAAATGTGGTGTTCAAGATACCCAGGCAAGAAGAGTTTAATTTTCAGGGAGAACGTAAGATACTGGCTAATTGTCTTATTTCTGCTTTAACTGCTAGTAAATGGCTAAAGAAGGGTTGTGAGGGGTATTTGGTATATCTGGTGGATTCTAACAAAGAGAATAGGAATTTTGAAGAAATCTTGGTGTCTAGGTTACCTCCCAATAGGGAAATTGAGTTTTCTATTGAGATGATTCCAGAATTAGCACTCATATCCATAGCGCCCTATAGAATGGCACCAGCTGAATTGAGAGAGTTGAAAATTCAGCTTCAGGAGTTGTTAGATAAACAGTTTATCTGACCTAGTATGTCACCCTGGGGAGCCCCTGTGTTATATATCAAGAAGAAAGATGGGACAATGAGGTTGTGTATTGATTATAGATAGTTGAATAAGATCACCATCAAGAATAGATATCTTTGCCCAGGATAGATGATTTGTTCGAGCAATTACAAGGAGCTAGAGTATTTTCTAAGATAGACTTGAGGTTAGGTTATCATCAATTGAGGATAAAGGAGGGAGACGTGCCTAAGATTGTTTTTAGGACACGTTATGGCCATCATGAGTTCTTGGTGATGCCATTTGGCTTGACTAATGCTCCTGCAGCATTTATGGACCTTATGAATCGGGTGTTTAAACCATTCTTGGACAGATTTGTGATTATGTTTATTGATGATATTTTGGTATATTCCAAGAATGAAGATGAGCATATGCAATATTTGGAGATAGTGTTGGAGACTCTGAGGAGAGATAAATTATATGTGAAGTTCTCTAAATGTGAGTTTTGGTTGAGCGAGATATCTTTCTTGGGGCATGTTGTGTTGGGAGAGGGGATAGTAGTTGACCCACAGAAAGTGGAAGCGGTGTTGAATTGGGAAAGACTCACAAGTGTAACTGAAATTAGAAGCTTTTTGGGGTTGGCTGGTTATTATAGAAGATTTATCCAAAAATTTTCTATAATTGCTGGACCTTTGACTAAATTGACCAGGAAGGATGTAAAGTTTAGGTGGTCAGAGAAATGTGAGAGAAGTTTCCAGCTGTTGAAAGAGAAACTGACCACTGCCCCAGTGTTAGTGTTTCCTTCTAGTGATAAAGGATTTGTAGTCTATAGTGATGCGTCACATCAAGGGTTGGGATGTGTGTTGATGCAACATAGGAGAGTTATAGCTTATGCATCTAGGCAATTGAAGAACCATGAGAGGAATTACCCAACCCATGATTTAGAATTGGCTGCCATAGTTTTTGCTTTGAAGATTTGGAGACATCATCTATATGGAGCCAACTGTGAAATTTTTACTGATCATAAAAGTTTGACGCATTTACCAACCCAGAAGGAGTTGAATTTGAGGCAGAGGAGATGGATGGAGTTAATCTGTGATTATGACTATACGATTCACTATCATCCAGGAAAGGCCAATGTCGTAGCTGATGCATTGAGTAGAAAGGCTACAGGGAGATTAGATGCTATTGGAAGTCATAATACTAGCTTGATGATAAAGTTAAGAAGAATGAGGATGCAGTTGAGTGTCAATGATAGAGGAGTACTGATGGCAAATATGATGATACAATCTCCTATTATTGATCGTTTATTACAGATGCAAGGTAGAGATGAAGGGATAGAGAAGATTAGGCGAGAAGTGTTGAGTAGGAAGTCAACTAAGTTTAGAATTAGAGAAGATGGCATGGTGGTATTGGGGCATAGAGTTTGTGTTCCCAATGATGTGGAGATGAGGAAGGAGATACTAAGGGAAGTCTATGATTCTGTATATTCCATGCACCTAGGTAATAATAAGATGTACAAGGGATTGAAACAGAATTATTGATGGTTAGGGATGAAGAAAGATATAGCAGAATATATTGCTAGATGTTTGACTTGTCAACAGGTAAAGTCTGAGAATAGACATCCAATAGGTTTATTACAACCTCTTCCAATACCTGAGTGGCTATGGGAAAATGTGAGTATGGATTTTGTCTCTGGTTTTCCCCGTACCCAGAAAGGGCATAATGCCGTGTGGGTTATAGTGGATAGACTTTCTAAGTCTTCACATTTTCTTCCTATTAAAACTACCCAGCGTCTAGAAACGTTGGCTGAATTGTATGTAGCTGAGATAGTAAAATTACATGGAGTACCCTTGAGCCTTGTTTCAGATAAAGATTCTAGATTTACTTCTAGATTTTGGAGGGGTTTCCAAGAAGCTATGGGTACGCAATTACAGTTTAGTACAGCCTTTCATCCACATACTGATGGGCAAACGGAGAGAATCATCATAATACTAGAAAATATGCTGAGGGCAAGTGTATTGAGTTTCTCAATGAGCTGAGATGCTTATTTACCTTTGATCGAGTTTGTATACAATAATCAGCATCAAACTAGTATTGGGATGGCACCTTTCGAGGCTTTATATGGTAGAAGGTGTAGAACTCCAATATGTTGGGAAGAAGTTGAAGAGAGAAAAATATATGGCCCAGAAATGATAGACTTAACTACTGAAAGGATCAAACTGGTTAGGGAGAACCTCAGAGCAGCTCATAACAGACAGAAATGATATACTGATAAAAGAAGACGACCTCTCGAGTTCCAAGTTGGTGATTGGGTATTTTTAAAGATATCTCTATGGAAAGGAGTGTTGAGATTTAAAAAGAAGGGAAAGCTGAGCTCGAGATTCGTGGGGCCATATGAGGTGATTGAGAGAATTGGGCCTGTAGCATACCGTTTAGATTTGCCCCCGGAATTAAAGCAACTACATAATGTATTTCACGTGTCACTGCTAAGAAAGTACTTACACGATGAATCTCATAGTATCTCGAATCAGGCGATAGAATTTCAGGAATATTTGACCTTTATGCAAGTACCAGTCAAGATCCTAGATAGAAAGCATCAAGTCTTGCGCAATAAAGTCATTCCCTTGATTCAAGTATTATGGCGAAATAGAGATGTCGAAGAAGTCACGTGGGAGCATGAAGCAAGAATGAGAAAGGATTTTCCCCAACTCTTTTCTTGATTTTAGTAAGGAATTTCGAGGACGAAATTTTTGTAAGATGGGTAGAATTGTAATACCCGTACTTGTAAAATAAGGGTAAAGAAGTAATTTAATAAATAAAGCATAGAGTTCAAATACTACATATATTTTAAATGTAAAAAAAGACGTTTATGTCCCAAAAAAAAGGACATTTATGTCCCAAATAGAAAAAGACAACAAAAAAAAAATCGTCCAGAACATAAGGAGCGACAGTAGAGAGAAGAATGAAAGAAAAAAAAGAGAAGTAAAGAAAAAAGATTTAAAAAAAAAACACAAAAGGTGGCAGTACCTGCTGCCAAGTTTAGTTAAATGCCTCCAAGTGTATTTGTGGTTTCTGCAAGCCCTCCAACACATCAAAACGTGGAAGACTTTGGGTGGGGGGCTGTAGATATTTTTTAAAAGCAAACTTTGGTTTGCATATATATATAATCGTGATTACAGTAACCATTTACATTAGTTTTTCTTTCAAATTATTTGTTTTCCTTAAACACTTGGGGATCCAAAGAAAAGTTAAAAGAGCAAATTTTTAAAGGAGTTTACGGTGGAATTTTATAGTAACTCTCGAATAGCTATCAGAAAAGCAGAATGTAATAATGTAGTGTTTATTTTTTAAAATTTTAGCATTTCTGAAATTTCCCCGAATTCAAAGTGGGAATTTTCAAAGGGTGTGGTTTATGAAGAAATAAAGAAATAATTAGAAATTGAATACAAATATTATGTCACATGTTGGCGGTCAGCAATCAGAGAAAGTTTCGGAGAAGAACGAGAAAGGCAATGAGGTGATCCACGGTTAGCTTTAAGTGCTACGTGGTGAGTTGGATTTACTTTAAATAGTCTAAATAAAAATCAAATATCTAGTGATAATATTAAATTTAATTATTAGTATATGCTTTGGTGGTAGATAAATATTTGGTTGATATGTATGATATAAATATTGGACACGTAGAAAATTATTATGTAAAAAAAATATTATTAGAATAATGAGTTAAGGGGATAAATAAAATTCGGTACGAGTCTAGGTAAATAAATTTATGTGATATATGAGGAGAAAAAATTAGTGAGATAATAATCTGATTTAATAATAAAAGAAATAAGTAAAATTCTTGATGAGTTATGATTAATCAGTAAATGTAATATATAAGGAGAAAAATTTTGCGGAATTTATTTCAATGATAAATTGAGAATGATTAGGGTAGTCAATTTAAATATTTTTATGAATATTATTGTTATATTACTGTTCATAGGCATATTTTATATCGTTGATCATATGCATATGCATTAAATAAGATAACCGAAAGAACCGGGAATGGGCCGGTCTAATGGAACAACCGTGACAGCCTGTATATGCTGGAAATAAAAGGGACACCGTGACAGCCGGTATATGCTGGAAATAAATTCCGTGACAGCCGAGATAAGCTGTAAAGAACCGAGAAGGGGTCGATCTAAGATAATAATAACATGTCGACAAGTTGGAAGATGTTCCCATCATAATCATTCATATATTGCATATGTTTTAATTATTGCTTGCATTATTGAAATGATGAGGTATGGTATATTATCGTGAATTTAATTATAAATGGATGAGTCTCTCAAAGAGAGACAGTTACAATGAGAAAATGAGAAAAATACATAGAAATATGATAATATGGGAATTATTTAAATATTAGACTTTTTGCTATTATCCAGTTATAAGAGAAATAAATGATTAAATATTAAAAGACTATTTACAAAATTGGAATACTTTTAGTAAATTTAATTCACTGAGCTTGTGAAGCTCACTCCTCATTGTGCAATGATTTCAGGTAGCAGACAGGACTAGTAGTTTGGTAGTTGAAAGTCAGACAAAATCATTTGTTGTAAGCCACGTACGTATCAATATCCTCAAACAAATGAGAAAATGAAAAGCAAAAATTTATTTGTAAATATTCATGCATGTTAAGTTGTATATTATGTTTAAATTATATCAGATTGATGTACCTCCCCTGTTGAGGGCTGAGGGTTACAGTAAAAATTCTTGTTAGTTTATTTTTCTTAATTGTTGCATATATGTGTCATGCTGTGATTTTCAAAATGTGAAGACACCGTCTCGGGGGTGGCCAACTCGGGATGGATCGTTACAATATGACATGAATTCTATAGTAGAAATCAAAACAAAATAAAGCAATGTTAGTGTTAATCCAAGAGTAATTCAACTTTTTGTCTCAAAAATCGCACGTAACACACAACACATAGAATCATTAAATATCACCCAAGTCCAAAAGTAATCCAAACATCAACCTCAAAATCGTTATCGACTCTTAACATCCATCTTACCACAAACCATTAACTCAAACACCCAGATGATTTTATGCACAACATACATGAATACAAGTCTTGGTCTCAAAAGAAACATATTAAGTTGTATGACATCAATTACAAAACAAGCTCCACGGGCTCACTTTTCAAATCACTCTCCACTATTCTAGAAAACTCACACTACATTAGATCAATAGGTCTTCAATAAGCTTGTAACGTTAGGCTAAGGTAAAGGTCAAGAAAGAACGGGAATGATTCAACAAGTAAAAGAACTCAATTTCTTAATTTTAAACACAACCACTTTAAGCACTGGATAACCTTACTTCAACACTCAACTCTTTCAACCATTTTTCGAGCAATTCTCTCAATAAATCACCACTTTTTTTTCTTCTTCTTCTTTCTTTGCCATAATTCACTTTTTTTTTTTTACTCTTTTCGACAACCCCGAACTTATCTCTTTTAATGTACTTAGCTTATGGTAGTAATATATTTTTTTCTCATATTTCCATCCTTAATCCTCTTAAGTGCTTCTAAACAAATGTGTATAACTAAGTTCTTTTAAAAGAAAGGTAAGGATAAAATATTTTTAGGCTCATAAAGGTAAGTAAATGGGTTATCGAAAGAAACAAGACTCAAATTCTTTTTCAAGAAAAATGCTCAAACAGGTGACTAGCGATAAATATAGCAAGGGTAAGTTTGAAAGGCTCAAACGGTCCAAAAATAGCCTACATCATATCCTAAGTAGTGTACATTCTAGGATTTCACTTCAAGTGATTATCAAATAAGTTCTAGAGCTTGTTGAGACCACAAAATTATTCACAAAAAAATCACACATAAAACTTCTCTAGATGCTTTAGACTAATCATGCAATCTTACCGCAAACCAGAGTCTCAAACCAAATGAAGATTGATACTTAAATTATTCTCAAACCAAAGCAAGATTTAACTTCTTCTAAATGCTATATGCTATCTCAATTAAGCTCATATCATTGACATGTGAATTAATCCAAGACTAACACAAAGCATGCTAAGAACAAACAAAAAGGGAAAGTGACACCAAGTAGTTTAATGAAACAAAGAAATACGTTTCCTCCACCCCAACTTAAAAATTGCATTGACCTCAATGTGAAAGAAAAAGTAAAGGAAACTCCCTTTGTAACCAAAAGTACACAAAAGCTGAAAATTGTGCACCACCATTTGAACTGCATACGGTTCTTCTTGTTAAAATTTCGATCTATAACATAGAACAAAACAAAAAAAAAGAAAGCAACTGCGGTGTAACATTAAGATTCCCACCGTATGTTAGGTTAACACATGAAAACTAAATAAATAACTAAAAATAAAAATAATGTACAAAAAATAGAATAACAAAAAGAAATACATAATAAATGTTAGTACAGTCATCCAATAAAAAATAAAATGAGACAAACAAGATAGAACCCAAAAACTAATCCTCTATGTCTTCGTCCTCCTCTTCATTCTCTTCACCCTCCTCTGGAGCTGGATCAAAAGATGAACCTGGATAGGGTGGCAAGGTGGGAAAGTGATCCATGTCACAACCGGTGGCAAAGGCAAGGCGTTGGTACATCTGACCAAAAGAAGAGTACACCCCCGCTTGATAATCTGCTTGCCTGGCCAAGAATCGTTCCTGACGATCAAACCTATCATGCAAGAGTTTCTGATGCTCATCAAACTGAATCTCTAAACATTCAAGGCACTCTGCAACAGTCAGATTCCTAGGGGGTGGAGGGGGGCAGCGATCGCTGCTCTCTCTCTCGTAGCTGGCGACCTTGAGGCTTTAATCAGACTGAGCATGCCATCATCGATAGGCTTCTTGGGTTGCTGGGCTTCCTCATCAATACTGTATTGGACATCTGCTCGGATGCATAATTGGGTAATTAATAAAGGGAAGTACAATCTAAGCTTTTGTCTCATAGTGTGTATGATAGAATTAAATATGATTTGGCTTATATCAATAGTCATGCCCATCAAAATGAAATAAATCAAAACAACTCTCTCAACAGTAAGATCACTATAGTACGTAGCAGGTATCAACTTCTAACACACAAAATATTGCCAAGCCTGAGCATTGACAGTAAAAGAAGTACCGGGCAAGGTTTTCGAGGTATCACCCATCATTTTCCAAGTTATGCCTGGAATATAGAGAGCATTGCAAACTTCATCATAGTCAATATTAGACATATATGCAATATACTCACTATTTTCTATGTCAGGTAGCCCATAGAATCTATTGATAGATATACTGCCAAAAGAAACTATTTTTCCTCTCACCATCACCTTACCATTCCTATGCTCTTCTGCATTAGCATAGAATTCTCTAACCACATTTGTAAAGGAATGAGGTGGTTGTCTTGCAAATGCACCCCAATGCCTATCAATAATCATTCTAAACAAGGTTGGGTTTCTCCTCTCTATGATAGTGCATCCTCTCTCAAGAATGGGTTTCATAGCATGCATCAAGCTAACATATCTCTCAATAGCCTCAAAACTGACAAATTTGCTCTCATCATACTCTTGAGGTTGTTTCCCCTTCTATCTCTTAGTTTTAGGGGCCATTTGAATCAAATGTATAGAACAACAGAACTAATTCAAAATCAACCACCCAAATAGCACAAATTCATAACAAAGAGAAGAAATTGATCTTACTTGATGCCCAAAGTTCGAGAGAAGAAAACGTACCCACCAACTTGAAATCTTCTTGAAAAACCCAAAATCTTCTTAAAACCAAGATTTTTGGAGAAATTTTCAGCCAAATCTGCAATGTGAGTGAGAAATTCTTCAAGAAATGGTGTTAGAATCACGAAATGGTGAGAAAAATGAGGTGGGTAAGTGAGGATTTGGAGAGAGGATGAAAGAGAGAGAGAGAGAAAAGGGCTATTGTGTTCTCAAAGGAAAAATGACGAAGACAAGTGCAGAATTGGGTTTTTTTTTTTAGTGAGCAAAAACAGGTGGCAAGCTGGCGCCGTGGCTTGGCTTGGTTCGTGCCGTGGCTTGGACGACCTAAGGCCCAAGGTGTGAATGATGTGCACTGCGGTGCTGGAAAAGCTGGGGAGATCTATGGACCGAGGCGCAAAATTGATGGGCTTAGGCGTGACCTAAGCTGGGCCGAGGCGCGACCTGGGCCTGTTTCTGGTTAAAAAAACAAAACACCTTGTTCGTGCAAAATAAAATAAACAAAATAAAATTAATAAAAAAATAACCCTTAAACTAAAAATTGGATTAAATCAAACAAAAAAACTAAAAATTGAAATTGAAATAAACTTAATTAAAAACAAAATAAACAAAATACAAATAAATAAATAAAACATACCTATGTGGTGTGGTCAATGTGAATAGACCGGATCCATAAGTGGAATATCTTCCACTTCCGAATCTTGCCTATCAATTAATATTTTAAGGTGTTGATCATTTACTTTAAAGATCCGACCATCTTTAATATCCTTTATTTTTACCACCCCACTTGCAAAAACATTCTTTACTACAAAAGAGTCGGTCCACCTCGACTGAAGTTTTCCTGGGTGCTTATGGAGTCTAGAATCATATAAGAATACCCGATCATTAGGCTTAAATGTTTTCCTCAAAAAAAAATTTATCATGAAACACATTCATTTTAGCCTTATAGATTCTAGATTTCTCATAAGCATCATTTCTCAACTCCTCTAGCTCTGTCAACTGAAATTTCCTAAGCTTACCTGCTTCTCCCATGTCAAAGTTGAAATGCTTGATGGCCCAATAGGCTCAATGCTCTAGCTCCATAGATAAGTGGCAAGGCTTTCCAAAAACAAGCCTATAAGGTGACATACCTAAGGGTGTTTTGAAAGCTGTATGGTAGGCCCAAAGCACATCAACTAGTCGTAAGGACCAATCTGCGATCCAGGTTGACCGTTTTTTCTAAAATTTGCTTAATTTCCCTGTTTGCAAGTTCTACCTGTCCACTTGTCTGAGGCTGGTAGGCAGTAGAGATCTTATGTAACACCTCATATTTTCTCATCAAAGCTTCAAAAGAACGGTTGCAAAAATGCGTACCCCGATCACTAATTATAGCACGTGGTGTACCAAATCGAGATAACACATTTTCTTTGAGAAATTTAATTACCGTCCTATTATCATTGCTCCTGCAAGCTGCTACCTCTACCCATTTTGACACAATCTATTGCCACAATGATATATTGATATCCGAAAGAAGGAGGAAATGGTCCCATAAAATCACCCCAACAATCAAAGATTTCAATCACTAAAATTGGGTTTAAGGCCATCATATTACGACGAGACACAGCTCTTAACTTCTGACACTTTTCACATGAGTGACAATAGATGTTTGCATCTTTAAACAAGGTGGGCCAATAAAATCCACATTGTAGAATTTTTGCAGCGGTTTTTTTTATTAAAAAGTGGCCCCCATAAGCTTGGGAGTGACAAAATTCCAAGACGCTGGCAATCTCTTCATTATGGATGCAACGTCTTAAGATTTGGTCAGACCAGTATTTGAAAAGACAATGGTCATCCCAATAAAAATTACGTACCTCAATCATGAACTTCCTCTTGTCTTGAGCATTCCAATCCATCGGTATCTCACCGGCAGCCAAATAATTCACGATATGAGCAAACCATGGTAGAGAAGTGATAGAGATTAAATTTTCATCGAGAAAATCATACCTGATTGGCAGGTCGTCGGAGGTGTCCTCAAATGTGAGCCTTGAGAAATAGTCAGCCACTACGTTCTCTACTTCTTTCTTGTCTTTGATGGTGATGTCAAATTCTTACAAAAGTAAGATCCACCGTATTAGTCGTGCCTTAGCATCCTTCTTTGTAAGAAGGTACTTAAGGGCTGCATGATCTGTGAAAATAATAATAAGAGAACCAATCAAATAAGCACTAAACTTGTCCGAAGCAAACACTACAGATAACAATTCTTTTTCAGTAGTGGAGTAATTCATCTGAGCACTATTTAGAGTCCTACTAGCATAAGAAAACTCTGGACCTAAACAATGAAATCTTAGAGACTAACACCTTTTAAATCAGCCATGCTCCATCATAAGGCTGACTTATGTTCACTTAGGGTCCGAATTAATTTCTCACCTTGAGACTCAGACAATTCAAATGAGATAATAACAGGAAAAGTATCTCCTGGACTGAGGAAGACATGCTTTAAACCCTTAGGTAGAGGCTTCAATTCAACTTTAGGTGCTTCCTCACTTGAGGGAATTTGTTTTTCACTTCTCTCAGACAACTCCTCAAACTTTGGTTGCCATGCCCGGGTGCTATAATCCTGAATTTTATCAAAAATAGCATAAATATCAATTACATCATATGGATTATTGATAGAATCAAACTCAGAATTAACAAGAAAATACTTAAGAGGATCAAATCATGAGCTATAGAAACTCCTCTATCGATGAGTGACTCAATCATGTATAACTGGTGGCTCTCATCATCATCTTTTGGCTGTTTTACAACATTGAAGATGTTCACCTCGAGGGTCATGTTTCCAAAGGACAGCTTCATGAGCCCATTCCTGCAATTAATAAGAGCATTTGCAGTGGCAAGGAAAGGCCAACCCAAAATCAAAGGAATTTTATAGGTAGTGTCAAGGATTAGGAAATTAACAGGATAATAAGATTTGTCAATTTGAATTAGAACATCCTCTCCCACACCCCGGGGTACTTTGACTGAACGATCAGCCAATTGCAATACCACAGTGGTTGGTTTGATTTCTCCCAACCCCAACTGCAAATAAATAGAAAATGGCATTAGATTCACACTAGCTCCTAAATCTAGCAATGCTTATCCAACTTCATGATTTTCAATGCTGCATGCAATGTTGGACAACCAGGATCCTTGTATTTGGGAGAAATCTTTTGCTCAATTAGAGCATTAACTTGCTCCGTCAGGAACGCTGTCTTCTTCACATGGTGTTTCGTCTTAACTGTACACAAATCTTTGAGAACTTTTGCATAAGTAGGAACTTGTTTAATCACATGCAAAAGAGGAAGATTGATTTTTACTTGCCCTAGATTCTCTAGGATTTCATTGTTTAGGTCCAGAGTTTTCTTGCTTGATTTTAAGGCTTAAGGGAATGGTGCCTTAACAGGACTCTTTGTGACCTCAGGGTCCTTGGGCAGCTCGGCATCACTACTATCTTGACCCTTTTCCACATCCTCTAATTTATTCGTTGTTGGGATGTGTAATGACTTACCACTTCATGTCACAATGGTATTCACATATTTCAGATTCTCTTGCACCATGTGTTGACCATGGGGTGTGGACTGAGCTTCAGAAGAGAACTTACCTCACTTATTCACACTCAAGGAGCTCATCAATTTGGACACTTGGCTCCTTATTTCCTTATTTTCTTCAACAACCTGTGTAATCAATGCTTCACATTTTTGGTTCATCTTACCTTGTGACTCAATAAAGGCATGCAAAGTGTCTTTTAAAGAACTCCTAGAGGATGAAGGTACATGATAGGGTGCAGGATATGATCTAGAGGGTTGCGCAAGTGGTTGGCTTTCAGACTTCCAGCTAAAATTGAGGTTATTGTGCCACCCCAAATTATAGGTATTAGAGAAGGGTGCCAAAGGCTTCTTGTACATACCTAAGGCATTATATTGTTCCTCATACATCCCTCTTATATCAACAAATGTGGGACACTTTTGGGTAGGATGACCTATCCCGCTGCACATAAAACATAGTTCCAAAGACTCTGCATGATTAACCACGAGTGTTGGCTTTGAGCCCCTAGTCTTTAACGCATCTAACTCTCTAGTGAGCATCTCAACCTTAGCCTTTAGGTTGTCCTCTTCCCTAATATGGTAAATTCCACCACCATTTGGGATTCCTGCAGGTTGTGACCTATTTGTGCTTTTAGTAGCACTAGGTCCAGTCCAACTGTGAGCTTTTTTAGCAAGCTCATTGAGGTATTCTATGGCCTCATCAGGATCTTTTTGTAAGAACTCACCATTACACATCATCTCCACAAATTGGCGCTCTCTATATGTAAGTCCCTCATAAAACTAAGCACTAATTCTCATACCCATGGTGAGGACATATACTTAATAACTCCTTAAATTTCTCCCAAGACTGATATAAAGTCTCATTGTCCTTTTGTGCACAGGTGGAGATTTGCCTTTTTAAAGCATTGGTCTTATGTTGGGGGAAGTATTTATTAAAGAAGACCTGAGTCATCTCATTCCATGACCCAATAGATCATGGTCTCAGTGAGTATAGCCAACTCTTAGCTCTATCCTTCAAAGCGAAAGGAAAGAACTTAAGTCTCACAATGTCATCAGTTGCATATTAACTATGAAAAGTCGCAACTACTTTCTCAAACTCCCTAATGTGCACATATGAGTTTTCATTTTTCAAGCCATGAAACGTTGGGAGTAACTGTATCATCCCTGTTTTAAAATCTTGTTGGCGAGTATTGGCTGGAAACATGATGTATGATGGTGTGGTTGTTCGGCTAGGATGCAAGTAATCCTTAAGTGTCCTAGCAACATTCTCATTGGGGTTATCGGTCATGTTAACAAAATCCTCTAAATTCTTGTTTGGGGGTATACTATGGTTTGATCTAGGCGAGGTTTCACTAACGGACGTGGAAGGAGAGGGTAACTCTATTCTGGGTCCTCTAATGAATCTACCTCGCGAATCTCTCGGTCTAAGCATACACCAAATGAGTTAGAGCGGAAATAAATAAAAGAAAATCATAAAATCAAAACAAAAAGAATAGAACAATATTACCGTCTTATCTCAAAGTTGACAATCTTCCTTGTACTTAAGCGCGTTTCCCCGGCAACGGTGCCAAAATTTGATTACGCTCAAACTAATATGCGATTATTATGTATAGTTGAGGTGTCGATCCCATGAGGAAAAGAAAACTACAAGGGAAAATGTAAACCTTAACACGAACGATAAAGATCAAGTGAAAGAATTTGAGTTTTGATAATGAAGTAATGGGAAAAAATTGTGTAAATATAATGAAGAATATAATGGAGAAATAACAAGGTTCTGGGAATCCTCCCTAGGCTCGTTGCCTTATTCCAATCTCGATTCAATTGTTTTTATCTCGATTGCTAGTTTCACATCCCAACCAAGCAATCGGCAAATGTTCAATCAAAGCATATGAAAACCCTAATGTAATTGCTATGAAGTACTCTTTACTTTCGATTCAAGCACACATGACCTATCTTATAGATTTATCAAGAAACGGCAATATATCTCAATGAAAATATCGCAGTAATAGACAAACCTAAAAGATAAATCTGCTGGAATCCATCACATCCAACAATCTTGACATAAGAAGAGCATGACTAGACTTATATAGAGGAGAAAGATGCAATCACCGGATTAAGAGAAAATCTTCTAATTAAATCAAAGAGTAAATCATAACAATGTTTAACAAAAAATCCAAACTACAACTGAATCAAGAATAGAAATAAGAACAACTACACCTAAGAATTCATCCTTTTGCCTTGCTTGGAGATTAGTTGGCCATGGGGCTCATGCTTTAACACCATAATGGAGAAGAATGTAGCAACTTTCTTGAGTTTTTTTGCCTTCTTTTATCAAACCCTAAGTGATCTATTTATAATACAAAAAGTTCCAGGGTATTTTTGGGTCTAAACTATCATTAAAACCCTAATTAGGAAATAGGGCATTGTGCTTGCTTAGTGGCGCACACTAATCCAGGCCGCGGCTCACCCTTTTTACTGGCTTTCTTGGAGACTCTGGAGGCCGCGGCTCATATTATCCAGGTCACAGCGCACATTGTACAGGCCGCGGCTCAGTTGGTGGCTCAAACTTATGAATGCTTCTAGAGGCCGCAGCTCAGCTGGTCCAGGCCACGACGCACACTGTTGCTCTAGCTTGATGAAGTTTCTGAAGGCCGCGGCGCACTGCCTTCTTTTTCTATCCAAGAAGTTGATGGTTCTGGTGGTCGAGGCTTGAGGTTCTGGGCCTCAGCATGGAACACTAAAGACTTGGTTTCTCTTCATTTTGTCCTTCCACAACTATGCCTTCACTCTGATATGCATCGAAGCATCGTGCTTTAAGCTATGATAGTTTTTCATCTCTTTTGAACTCAAAGTACCTGAAAATGCACCGAAATAGATTAATAATCCAAGAATAACACTTTAGAATTATTAAGGTTTAAAAGTGTAATTTAAACCTAGATCAACCCTAAAATGCTAACAAATAAGTATTGTTAACATACATTTTATGACTCTCATCAGCGACATAGAGCTGTTAGGTAGCAGATTGGACCATTTTCCAAATATTTGTAAAAGAATGGGATACTTACCCAATATACCATGTTGAGTAGTCCTAAACAAAATGGTGTGGCTGAGAGACTTAAGTGCACCCTCAAAGATATGATGATGAGCATAATGAGCAAAACCAATCTTCTTGAATCTCTTTGGGGTGAAGTCATTAACATAACCTTGTACATCCTTAATAGATTTCCTAGTAAATTTGTTCCCAAAACATCATTTGAACTATTGACAAAAAGGAAACCTATCTTGAATAACTTTCTAGTTTGGGATTGTCCTGCTGAAGTTAGAATTTATAACCTACCTGAGAGAAAAATGACCCTCGAACCACCTGTTGCTCTTTCATTAGGTATCCTGAACATTCAAAAGGATACAAGTTCTATTTTCCCACATGTGGTACGAAAATTGTAGAATCTATGACGATTAAGTTTCTAGAATTCGATGTTACTGAGACGGTAGATAGTCAGCCAATTATTGAGAATAATGTATTTGAGAAATTTGTTTCTATCCTTTTACTCTTACTTGTGTCAAATGATAATATTGTGTATTCACCTATTGAGAGGGTAGATCATAGAGAGCAAATAGAACAGGTAGTTGATCATCCAATCCCTAATGTTGACCTTGTTAATGTACCCTTTGCACAATAACCCATTTTGGAGGTACCTTTGAGGAGGTCTAGTAGACAGAGGAGATCTACCATTTCGAGTTATTATTGTGTGTTTCTTGGAGAGAGTGACTATTATATTGGTGCAGTTGTTGATCCAGTAACCTATCATGATGTTATCACTAACCCTCAATCTAATATATGGATTGATGCTATCAAGGAGAAAATACAGTCTATGGCTCACAATAAAGTTTGAGATCTCGTTGAGCTTCCTAGGGGTTATAAGACTATAGGTTAAAAGTGGGTTTACAAAACCAAGAATGATTCCAAAAGGAAGATTGAGTGCTATAACGCCATAATTGGTAGCAAAATGGTTCACTCAGAAAAATATGATAGATTACAATGAAACTTTCTCACCTGTATCATTCAAAGACTCTTTTAGGATCATAATGGCATTGGTAGCTCACTTTGATCTGTAGCTTCACCAAAGGGACTTGAATACAACTTTCTTGAATGGTGACCTCATAGAAAAAGTTTACATGGCACAGCCCTAGGGTTTTGAAGAACCTAGGAAAAAAGAATTTGGTGTGTAAGCTGAACATATCTATTTATAGTCTCAAACAAACTTCTTGTTAGTTGTACCTAAAATTTGATGAGGTGGTGATTTTCATTAGTTTCAAGAAGAATAAGGTAGATCAATGCATATACCTAAAGGTCAATGGGAGCAAATTTATTTACCTGATTCTTTATGTGGATGATATTTTTCTTGCTAGTAATTAGGGATGGCAATGAGGCGGGGAATAAGCGAGGTTGGATTCCCCGTCCTCATCCTCGCTAATCTCATGGGAAAAAAGTTCCCCATCCCCGCTTTCAGGGATGAAGGCAAGGAAATTTTTTTCCCTATCTCGGTTCTCTACGAGGAATCGGGTCCCCGCGGGAAATTTTCCCCAACAAAACCTAAGTCATGAGACTATATAAAAATATGACTTTTAAAGGCCCAAGTTGGGTAAGGCCGAAAATTTTAACACTTTTACTTGTTAAAGCCTAAGTTGGTTTTAGGACCATTAAGAAATAGAGTGCTATAAAAGAGGAAGTGCAAGTGGTAATTATAAAAGATGAATTGCAAGTGGTATTTATAAGACATGAATTTAATAAATTATCATTAAGACATGAATTATTATTTAAGTTAAAATATTTTAAATTTGAAGTGGGAATTCAATAAATTCATTTAATAAAAAATATGAATTCAATATGGGAAATATAATATATTATTTATAGGATTCAAAGAATTCAGGGCGGGGACCAATATCACCGCCCCCATCCCCGTCCTCGTCCTCGTCCTCGCCAAGGCAACTGGAAAAAAAATTTCCCCATCCCCAAACGAGGCAGAGATTTCCTCAAATCGGGGCGGGGCAGGGTGGGGCCCCATGATTTTGAACAAAATTGCATCCTTACTAGCAATGATCTTTGGTTATTGCATGAAAAAAAAAACAGTTATTGTTCAAGATTTTTGATATGAAATATCATGATGAGACATCATTTATCGTTGCTGTTGAAATCTATAGGGATAAATGTCATGGTATGTTGGGTCTTTCTCAGAGAGCTTACATAGATCGTATATTTAACAGGTTTAACATGCAGATTTGTAAGCCTGGAGATGTGTCAATAGCGAAAGATGATAAATTAAGTTTGAGTCAATGCCCCAATAATGATCTTGAGGGAGAATCCATGAAAACTGTGCCTTATGCCAATGCAGTTGGTAGCCTGATGTATGTGCAGGTTTGTATTAGACCAAAGATTGCTTATGTAGTAAGTGTGCATGGCCATTATCTTTCTAATCCTAGGTATTATCACTGGGTGGTAGCTAAGAAAATGATGAAGTACTTGTAAAAGACAATGAACTATATGCTTGCTTACAAGAAGGTGGATTGATAATCTTGAGGTGATAGGTTACTCTAAATCGGATTTGGCTGGTTGTCCGGATGACCTGAAATCCACTTCATAATGCATTTTCACCTTAGCTAGATGAGTTATTTCCTATAAGAGTGTGAAACAGATGATTATTGCTTCTTTCACTATACAGGTAGAGTTTGTAACGTGTTATCAGGCATTAAACAAACTATGTTGTTGAGAAATTTTATTTTAAGGTTTGTTGTGGTTGACTTTATCTCTAGATCGCTAGTGATATACTATGACAATAGCTCTACTATGTTGTTTTCGAATAACAATAAGAGTTGTAGTGGTTCTAAATACACTGAGCTGAAATACCTTACAGTTAGAGATTTAGTAAAACAATGAAACATCGTTGTTGAGCACATTCAAACGAAGAATATGGTTGCTGATCCTCTAACCAAAGGCCTGAGACCCATTGTTTTTAAGAAATATGTTGATAGTATTCGTGTTTTAGAGTCATTTGATGTACTTGGTTAATAGGAGTTATTTATGTTTTAATGTATTTGGTTATTGGATTTACGTAATTTTAGAACTCATCATGTTTTGGGTATGTTCAATTGTTGGATATTATGATATTATTTAATGATCATCATGCATATTTTCATTCATTTTATATTATATTGTCTCTGTATATGTATGAGCGCATTTGAACATATGACATGTCATGTTGTGGAAACTTAAAACTTGGTGTCAGTTTTGAGTTTGTTTAGGATATGTATCTTAGTTAACACTATGTTGAGACAATGAGGTATTTTGAATATAGACATACCATGTTATTGATGACTTCTCTGGCTTATTAATAGGTATGTTGTTCAGAAAGTCATTTGAGGATTGACAATGAAAATAACATATTTTGATATCACATGTGGGATGTTATTTTCTTGCTACACTACCACATTGGATCTATGTTAGTGGAACCATCTGCATAAGTAACCATGGATTCGTCTTATGTGAATGAAAAAGCACAATGACTGTCATGATTCCATGTTTAGTGATTTCATGGGACCAAGTTGTTTAAGATATTATTTCAGATGACCAAATTATACCTTTTTTTAAAATTTTGACCATAATAAAATCAAGTTGACTGACTCGTGAGTCGTTTTAAAATTGAAAAAAATATTTTTTTAAAAATTGAAAGCCATAATTAGTGTTACCTAATAGGGACTTAGTTGGAATTTTTCTATGTGTGCTACTACCAATTACAGTGGTTTTAGTTTTGTAAAACCGAGTAAACTAATTTGGTCCAATGAGAAAAGTACAAAAGCCCATATGTTGTTTAATAAGTGATAATGTGATTTGGGCTTGTACATATCTTAATTTAATTAATATGGGTCAGCAACTACTGTAGGCCTTAGTCCAATATAGGCCCGTGGATGGGAGGGCCCGTTTAGACTTTCAGTAACTGTTTTTGTATAACTGATGTATATAAACAGGCTAGGTCCCCTCTTTGGTTTCCAGTACCTCAGTATATTCAATTTTCTATCCATCTAAGAAAGCTACTGTCATTGGAGCACAAAAAAGAATACCTAACCTTAATCAAGCTTCCGCTGTGACGATGGCTTAATCAGTTATGTGATTTATTTATGTAATTACATACGTTCTGATTTCATGTATGAAATTATTATGTTTATTTTGTCTATAGTCAGTTCTCTTGGGAATTCTTCTGGTATGGATGGAGTTTTTTTACTGATCTCTATTGTAGCTACTTGTTGGTATATATGGAAAGTGAGGAATATTGCTTATTTTCACAAATCAAAGCCTAACCCAACCTCTACATTAATTAGGATACATCACTCAGTTAGGTAGTGGTTTTCGCTGGTTCAAGATAGCTCTGGAACCGTTGATCCTTCCCTCTCTATTTTTACCCCAGCTCTTGGTGTTGCCCTGTTCATTCTCAGATGAAAGTAAATTTTGATGCCGTTTTCTACTCCAAATCTCTAAAAGCAGGGCTGGACATCATTATTAAAAATTCTTAAGGTGAAGTTGTGGATGGTTTCTTAATGTGTTGTGCATGCTCCTTTTGTGCTTGAAGTTGAAACCCTAGCTTTAAAGAAAGGTGTTCAACTTGCTAGGAGTTATGCATCTCAAGACTTGATTTTTGAAATCGATTCTGAAGAGCTTTTTAAGCTCCTTTCATCTAATGGGTTTATTGCAAAATGGGGCATCTCTAGGGTCATAAGTGATATCAAGCACCTTTGCTCTTTTATTCTTAGAGGTCAGTTCTCCTTGGTTAATTCATTGGATTGGGTGCTTGCACCCCTATTATCTCTTGTCCTTATTCTTGCTCAAGATGGCTTGTCTAGTCTGGCTTGTTAGGTATTTTCTGGTTTTTGCTGTCTTGGCTGTGTTCTTATTGCTTTTGCTTGTTTTTCCCTAGCAAAAAAAATGATTGAATTGAGTTGAGTTTTTAGACGAATTTGACCCATGCTCACCCCTAACCTCAAAGGATAATAAAATATGATTGATAGTGTAGAACTAGGGGTAAGTATGGGTCGGTTTTACTTAAAAACTCAACCAAACCCAATCATACCGGGTTGAAAAAATCTCAACCTAACCCGTCCCATGAACCCATCTAACATTAACTCAACCCAACCCATTCACATCGATTTGGGTCATTGGGTTAATTTTTTTTTATTAAAAAAATTAAATCATACATATTACATAACAAAAAAGATATTCTACTAGTTTTCTCAGCTTCAATGAGACCAAAGTGAAGTGATCATGTATTATGTGACCAAGTAATCGTCTAATCGACAACATTTTTTACTCTGGTTTTGAGAGCAAACCAACAATCCATGGCTTTAGATTTCCCATCAATTGTTGCAACTTTGTAAATAATTGGATCATTTTGCAATTTTTAGTGGTGAATTTTTTTTCATACGCTAATGTAGTAAGGCAATGTCAAAAGAGAAAATGACATCAGGTAGCAAAAGAAACAAAATCTATTAGCAGAAAACATCACCCATGAATTCCAACATATATCCTAATATTTTGCCATATGGAATAGTTCAACATCTACGACTTAATCTAACATAAAGCATCAAAGCAGACATGCTATAATTTATTCTCTCTGAAACTTGCTTTAAAAAATAAATGACAAGAACAAAATATTTTAAAGAAAGGTAAAAAAAAAAGAAAAAACTCATACCAACTGATCAAAAAATTGAGGAGTCTAGCGTTAACCACAAAGAGAATGAGAGAGCATCAAAGCTTAACCGCAAAGAGAGAAGAAGATCAACCAAAGAGATAGTGATACTGTGATAGAGTTTCAACTTTCAAGTTAACCAATTATATAGCACTCTTTGGTAAATTTTGTTTCTCAAAATACCCATGATAGTTTAGTCAAACTATTTAGGCTATGACTTGATATATATTTTACACACTAAACACAAGTTATAATGCTCAATATATGACCTGCCATATATTAAAGCTATGCCCATTATATTTTATACACTCCTTGCTTTCTTGGTGAGCACAGAGCAGTATAAGTATTTTATAATTATATATACTATAATTATTTATACACTATTTTATATTTAGTAAATATAAAATATATATGACTCAACTCAACTCATTGAATTTAAAAAAATTTCAACCTAACTTTTAAAAAGACTTAACCCAATCCAACTTATTTTATCAATTTGAATCAGATCCACGAATCAACCCAATTCAATGCTTGTCCCTGTGCAAAACAGCAATCATCCTCAATTGGGCTGACTACGCGCATTAGACGCTTATTATCTCAATTGGGCTCATTATCTCTTTTGGTGCAACTGAGTGTAAAATGTGAAGTGGATGACTGGATTTAACTATATAAAGAGATTCGTTTTTTTCCTTTTCTTAGTTCTTAGATGCATATTTTGTCCCGCATGTGTAAGGCATTACTCTTTATAGGCCAGCACGTGGGGAAAAATAAAACTGCTTGCAAAGCTTGTGCAGAGGTATTGAATCCCGAGATTTCGTCACATGCTGCTGAGTATGCAGCTCAATGCTAAAGCAAGAAGCAATCCATATTAGTATAATCAACTGGTCTTATGCGTGCGAATATTCGATAATTGAGCCCATTAATATATATTTATATTATTTTTAATTTCAAGGATTTTTCTAGTCAATCTTTTCCTCAATTTT
The DNA here is from genome assembly GCA_023935145.1 of Bretschneidera sinensis. NCBI lineage: Eukaryota > Viridiplantae > Streptophyta > Magnoliopsida > Brassicales > Akaniaceae > Bretschneidera > Bretschneidera sinensis. The sequence goes on from CM043700.1 coordinate 114,918,430, forward strand.
TAATTACTTTGCATGTGACATAAGCTTTGAATAATAATGGTCATGTTGTAGGAAAAAGAGAAGGAGAAGAAAACCCTTCAAACAAATTAATTATTGCGTATTATAGTAATCTATAACTGGCACGTAGAATCATGTGCTTTTATTTAACTGTTAACCTAACAATTATGTTTTGCTCATTCGGACAGTTGAAAACTTTAATGATAATTTTAAATATTTTATTGATAATGTTAATTTTTGGATCTCACATTTATATTAATGTTATCAATAAAACTTTTTAAAATTACCAATAAAGTTTTTAACTTATCTAAACCTAATAGTTTAGACTCAAGTCAGTAAAAAAAAAATTGCTTATTAAGGAGCTCCCTTGCCTTCTTTTAATGTAGACACTCGAGCTTTGTTAATTAACAATAATACCCTATTTTTACTATTGTAGAGCTATGTGTAATGTAGACAAAATTGTCTTTTCCTGTCCTAAGGTGCCCTAGTAATAAAATATATTAAGGGTTTATAGGCATAATAAATAAAAATAAAAAAAACAAATTTACTATCGAGATTTTACGATTTGGTCAATTTGATTTAAAGTTTTGAGAGTATTAATTTATTTTTAAATTTTATTTTTCAAGTCAATTAAATATTTCGTCCAATTTGATCGTCAAAAGGCACGTGAAATGCATGTCAAACTCTTGTTTTTTAGGTCGATTTGTCCTTAAGTTTTATTTTTCAAGTCAATTCCTCATTCTTTGGGAAGAACAAATTGACTTAAAAAATAAGAGTCTGACATGTTTCTTGACGTACCAAATTGAAAGAATGCTTAGTTGAAAAAAATAAAACTTGTGAATAAATTGATACTCTCTGAAAATTTAAAATTAAATTAATTCAATCGTGAAATCTCGATGATAAATTTATTTTTTAAATAAATATGTTATAGAAGCACTACAAATTAATTTAAGCAATGATGTTAGTAGAACATAGGAGCATCTCTAGGTGTTATGTGCAGAATTAATAAGGTTCGTGGGGCTTTACCCGTCTCACTTTGCACTTTTTTCTAATATTTGTCATCTTGTCGTTGCCAAAACACACCACGCATAATACTCTAATGAAGCTCTTTCTTCATAAAAAGCATATCTTTTCATAGGGTTTTGGGCCGTTAATTTGCTAATGGACGCCATGAGAGAGGTGCAAGTTCCAACTAAATAAACTAATTATATGGCTTCTTGGAGTTTAATCCAAGATATTTAGCTTCTTCCTCTTAATTAATTGCCTAAATTCATGCTAGGTTGGGTCTTTTAAAACCTCAATCGCCACGTGGCTATTTTGAGCCATGTGGCACGTCATGTTGGCATTCTCATAAAGATTGACATGATATCTTGAAAAGAGGTCAATTGTTTTACTGCAAAAATTTGTGAAATAACATTTGTAATAAATAAAAATTTAATGGAAATATAATGTGATTTTCATTAAAAAAAATTTTTTTTATTAAATTGGTCATTGAATTTTAAATTTTATCGGTTTATTCTTTAAATTTTTATCTACTCTCAAATTGGTTTTCAGAATATAAATTGTATCAATTTACCTTTTTATTTTACCATAACCTCCAATATTTTTTTATTATTATTTGTCAACCAAAACGTTTAGATAATTTTTTGTTAAATAATTTTGCTTTTTTAATTTTTAAGAAGGATAAATTAGTCAATTATCATTTTTTATCTAATTTAATAACTGTACAAAGTCACGTGTATTGTCAGCACGTGTCACACAAATACATCAAAAATTTTAACTTTTTGATTGATCGCACAAATAAAAGATTTGATGGAGATTACTATAAAATATAAAAGATAAATTGATACAGTTTGAACACCAGAGACTAATTTGATTTAAGAGTAAATGCAAAGAGAAAATTAATGCAATTTAAACTGTGAGAATTAATTTAAGATAAAGAGTAAAATATAATGGGGCAATCAAATAAAACCCTTAAAAAAAGAAAAAACTGTGTCACTCAAGCACCCAACTTTGAACTAAGGATTTGAGGTAAGCTTAGGAGATGTTTAGTATTGATTTAAAGCAACCATTTTAAACTTTTAAGTGATTGTTTTAAGTTAGTTTTAAGTCAATACCAAACAACTCCTTAAAAATATGATCCTTAAAAAAAAGAAAAAAACTGTGCGTCACTCAAGCACCCAACTAACTTTGAACTAAAGATTTGGGGCAAGCTTAGGAGATGCTTAGTATTGGGTTAAAGCAACCATTTTAAACTTTTAAGTGGTGTGTGTTAAACTTTTAAGTGGATGTTAAACTTTTAAGTGGTGCGTGTGTGTTAAAAAAGGAAAAAAAAAAAAAAAACTGTGTCACTGAAGCACCCAACTGACTTTGAACTAAAGATTTGAGGCAAGCTTGGGAGATATTTAGTATTGGCTTAAAACAACCATTTTAACTCTTAAGAGTGTGTTTAAACTTCTAAGAGAGAAAGAGATTATGTCCAGCTTTAAGTCAATATCAAACAATCCGTTAAAAAAATTATCAAAATAAAGTTTGCAAAGAAAGCAAACCATTTTTTTTGGATAAATTACAAATTCATATTTATGCTTTAATCTTAATTGCAACTCACACTATTAATTAATTTGTAGATCGAACAACTCAGTCTCTAACATTAAATATCAATAAATTTAATATTAAAATATCTAAATTATTTTTCATATATATCGTTGAACTCAATACAGTAAAAAAGTGTTCAATATTCGTATTTTCCATTCTCCATTTTTTTTACTCCATCTTCCATTCTTTGCCTATATCTTCTTTTCAACATTAGATTTTACAAATAAATTTTCAACTTACTCCACCAATTAAAAGAGCATCCAAGATCTAATTGGATTTATTTAGTTTTAAGCCAAGAAATGCTATGGTGCGAGTAAACTTCAGTAAGTGCCTAATTTGTAATTTTTTTACACAATATAATATTTTATTTTAAATTATATTCTAAATATAATTATTTTCTACTGGTCCAAAAGATTTATCTGCATGAATTATATTTTAAACTTTGGTGATAGAAGTTAAAATTTGAACTTGCTATTTTTCATTATGGAAACCGACTCTTGTTTTCTAGCCACACCTAAAAGAAAAGTGAACCATCCCTATTTAATTTGGTAATCAAAGACCATAATACTCTTTGCAGTGAACAGAAAGTTAGGAGAGTTACTAAAATACTTTATTATAGAGAGGAAAAACAAGTATTTAGAGAGAAAAAAAATAAATACAAATGAGATAGATAGATAGATAGATAGATAGATGGATGGATGGATGGATGATATTGAAAGCCAGCCCTATTGAACCTTGGAGCCTTTTCGAGGTATATATTTTACAAGGAGGCACCCAACTTGATGCGCCCAAAGAGTAAAGACCGAAGCAACAGCAAGGGCAAGGACACGCATTGCATGGTTGGCTCCTTGAAGATTTTAAATTCTTCTTTATTTTGACCAACAAATCAACAACAAAAGTTGATAAGACATGCCTTTGGGATTACACAGTACCGTTTGGATTTTGGACTTAGAAACCCTAGGAAAAATTAAGGTATTGTTTTTTTATTCTCACATCGATAGCTGTAGGTTTTTTTCTCTGTAATTTTTAATGATTTGGTTTGTAACCCAATAAACTTATCCCCTTACACAACATTTGTGACCCACACTATTCTGTCAACAAACCCTAACAAAAACACTATTTTAAACACCAAATTAAAGACAAAAGAAACCTATTATTTAATGGTCTCCTTGTACTTCCCAATGAATTGTATTCTGTCTTGGAAACTCACAGTAGTTGTAACTAAACGGAAACTCACCGAACGAGCGAGAGAGAGAGAGAGAAAGAGAGGGGATGTACTCATGCCTCGTTCAAACAGAGTCCCAGCTAATTTGTCTGTAGAGGGACCAAGTGATCTTTTGAGTCAGCAAACTCAGCATTCGCTAGCTAGCTGACTCACTTACCTAGAAATTAGTAAGACTTGGAAAGGGCAGCTAGTCGTCTAGTCACGTGACCATCATTGACCGCAATTGTAGATACCTATCATCTGTTCGCCCCTTCTAATTATTATGTTTAGTTAGGCTTTCTAGAATAGAGTACTAAATGTTTTTGTTTTCTCACATTTATCAATATTAATTAATTAATAGGTTTTGAAAGAAGAAATACAACAGTCAAATATATACAGGGGTTTCCGGCCCTTTCTTCACCCAACGGTATGTGCCGGTATAATAAGTGTTTTCAAAAGTGTATTTTAATTCGTTTGACTCAGTAACAGACGCGGAATTAAAACAAAATGTCTTAGGGTTTAAAGTATTTAGTGTATTTTTCGTTAGACGTGTATTTTTTGCTTTGGGGTATACACTCATGCTTGAGATATATATATTTTACGTTACAGTGATTGTGGCATACATCTAGTTGAAGTTTTTTTAAAAACCTCAAAATCAGGAAAAATACAAGTTTAAGACTAAAACATTTGTCCAAATGAGTAAGAATATAAATGTTAACCACTAAGCTAGTTGTTCTTGTAGTTATATCATTATGTTTCATAAATATTAATCACATGTTATATGGTTTAATAATAACTATAAATTATTTAATTAATCACTTATAAGTTACAACAATATAAAAATAATAAAATATATATAATGTGTATATAAATATATATTAATATTTTAAAATTATAATTATAATTTATATGATCTAGAGCGTTAATAAAAATATTAAAGTTTATTGAAAATTAATTAATTAATATTTTAATTATTATATTTATATTATTTTAATTAATAAAATTTTATTATTTTATTATAATTTCGAAATGTTCTAACGTTTCAAAAGGCTTACACCCCAACGCCTTAGGGCTTACACCTCGCCTTATTAAGGCAAAACGTCTTATCCAACGCATTTGTCTCTGAAAACACTGGGTATATTTACCCCTGCCAATTGTAACCTAAGGGAAAAAAATTAAATTCTAATTTCCATCCTTCAAGTTTGAAGTTTTTCTTGATTATATCTTTCAGTTTTGATTTGTTTTAATTAAAAATTTGAAATTTTAATTTGTTTCAATTTAAGTTTTTGAGTTAAAATCCTTTTATAAAACTCATACGTGACGTCTGATGTGACAACATAAGCGAGGAAATTTTCATCCTTACAACCACATGCATCCCTCGTGTGCATATTAATGGTTGTAGGAAAAAGAGCTTAACCATCAAACTTGTTTACAGAACTTTGTTTTCCCCCAAATTGCTTTTAGAGTTATTGATAAGATTTTAATCCACTACTACATAACGCATAAACTTCATACAAATTCCATTGTAAATTCATACTTCGCACAAATCGATAGTTCCCATTTAATTTTCTCACTAAATGATTTTACATAGGGAGTGAAAACATCGTGAAAGATGTGATGCATTGGTTTACAATAAGATTATTCCCCCATAATTTGGGAAATTCTTCTATTTTCTCCATTAAATGTTGGAAAGTTTCTCATTTATGTTGCCAGATCAGGCGCCACATAAAAGTTTATAGGGGGACTATGACTCAAGGATGTAAAATGGAACAAATTAAAAAGGGGGGTGGTTCACGAGAACTTCCCCACAAGGTCACTTATTCTAGTACTACTCTCACCCCAAGCACGCTTCAATATGGAGCTCTAATAAGATCCGATGCATTAGTATTGGTATGAAAAATAAAAATAAAAATTTCTCTCTAAGCCTACTATTATGAACCCTAATCAACTATGGTGGAATCCACCATGGCAGACTCCTCTAGTGGGTCTCCCTTATATTAGAAGAGGTGGAAAACCTCCAAAGAAGAAAAAAGAAAGTTAAAACCCAATCATGGGGTGGTGACAATATGATGTTAGATCTTACACCCCAGGTTGGGGAAAAGACCAGTGAAATCAGAGAAGCTGTTTCTGTTATGGAGGTGGAAAACCAAGTTGCACCACTACTACCCGAAGAAAAGAAAACCTCATACAAAGCTATGCTAATTGGTGTGGATGAATATGTGGAGTCGGATGATGAGATATGGGATGCACCAGATGAGAGTGAGGATGCCATTCTTGAAGACTGTGACTTTGATGAAGACGTTGCGATAACGTCCCCATGGCCCCATGTACTACTCACTCGTTAGGATAAATGAAGGATTTGTTGTCTGCAATGTCTGATTGTGAAAACACTTGTGAAAAGTAAAAGTTATTTCTTCCTTTGCAATAGGTTCAAACAACTTTGGGCTCTGTGTGGTCGCTTTAAGGCTATAGATTTGGGGAATGAGTTATTCTTATTCAGATTCCTATTGATGGAAGATTATCTCCATGTATTAGATGGTGGGTTGTGGAACATAGGGGCCGTTATCTGACTGTTCACATACGGACTTCGAGTTTTTAAGCAGCCACAACTACAATTACCAGTGTAGCAGTTTAGGTTTATTTTCCCGATTTTCTTTTTGAATTTTTTTTTTTTTTGGAGATTCTAGCTAAGATGAGCAATGACCTTAGGAGAATAGTGAAAATAGACAAAACAACCACCAAAAGGTCGAGAGAAAATCTGGTAGGATCTGTGTAGAACTCGATCTCACCAAACCCTTAATGACTACGATTGTTGTAAGGATACATGAGTAAGCTATGGAATATGAGGAATAAGCAATATAATCGAAAGGGAGCGAAAACATGTAATATAGAAAAACTGGTGTTAGTTTAACTTAGGGTTGGATTCAAACTGAGCGGCTCACGAGCAGCTCGTGGCTTAGCTCACAAAAGCTCGGCTTGAGATCGATCAGCTCAAGCTGCGATCTGAGTTCGATCAGTGGGTGATGCTCGATTGTTTATTCAAGCCAAGTTCGAGTTTCATATAGTTCAACTCGATTAACTCGCAAGTCAGCTCGATAAATTATAGTTATTTATATTTTTAATATATATAATATAATATAATAAATATATATTTAGTTTATTTTAAAAATATAAATACCCTAACCGGCTAACCCTAAACTCACGAGTCACGACAGTAACACACTAACATCCTTCTCTCATCTCCCCTTCCCTCTCTAGATTCTTCGCCACAAGGTTGACCGGTGCGGTGCGATACAGTGAGCCTATCCAGTCTTTCTCTTTGGAATCCCTTTCTGAGTCTTTATCGTAAACTCTTCGTCCAATCTCTAGTCTCCACTCTTTTATTCCTATTCAGAATCTTTGCCCCTCTCCCTCTTTGGAATCGTTCCCTCTCTCCATCGCAAGAATGACTGGTAACCGATGTCTCTGTGAGCTTCAATTTGTGTTTAAGATTGCAGAGAAATTAGGGTTTTCTATATTTTTTAAATTATGCATGATTTTAACTTTTTACTAATTTCTTTAGTTTTGAAAATTAATTACTCAAACTTCTTTTTGTGTGGTTTCTTCTCTGTTGTCTGCTAGACTCACAACTGCTTCTTCCGGGACTCCTTCATCATCCCAATTAGCATCAACCACTATTGTGCGTCTGCATTGGTTGAGTTACAAGGTAGGCCACTACACCTTCACTCCTTGAACCATAAAGACTTGCAATCTTAAGACTAAATTAAAAATCTGCTAAATTGATCAAATTATAATGCTTTTAGGGTAGGTAAAAGAAACAACTCATAGTTATTGGACTTATACATATCATCAAATTTACACATTTTCTTGTTGAATGGTGGTGTTTCGATTTAATCTCTAATCTGTATGAGATTTTAAGTTGGCTTTGATTGAGTGGATGGTTGTTATCGAGCCGATTTAGCTTGATATTTTAGTTACAATTATACCCAGTAGTATTGCTTGTAATAATGTATACTCTACATATGCTTTACTCGCCCTTATCAAAGACATATTTATTTTTTCGATTCTGTTGAATTTATAGTGCTATTTTATGCTAGAAAAATTAGTTTACAGATATAAGTCTAGTAAATTTAACATTATTAGCATCTGGTTTACTTGGGAAATACTCTGCTGTAATGGCTTCTGAAATTTTTTACTTTTATATATATACATATTCTGATAAGCTGACTAGTAAACAATTTTTTTTGGGGGGTAGGGTGGGGGTGGGGTTGTAGGAATATATGTTTTCATAATTTGATTGGTTTCATGTAGATTAGTACATATTTACCATAAGCACATCTTTAACATATCTTTTACCTGATCTAATAGAGTATGTAATGTTAAATGATATGTTGTTTGCTTTTTCTAATGGCATGTTGTTTGCATTTTTTAATGACTCCATGTAACTAATATAATTGGGGAGGTCTAAGATTCTTGTAATGATATGTTGTTTACTTCATTTTTTCCTGATAAGTATTATGTAATGTTGTTTGCTATATCATTTGAGGTGTTTGCGCTATTTTTTGAGAAGTTGAGATTTGTAAAGCCATACTACTTTTTCCTGATACATTTCTTTATTTCATTTGATTCAAGAATGCCGACACCTGCTTCGAATCAACCTGAAATATATGCATCCGATGATAAATTTTACAATAACTCACACAGTGATAGTGACAACATGAACACTATTTCTATTGAGCCATCCACCACTGCAATAAAATCAACAAATGAAAATGGCATTATTCATAAAGCAAAAAGAGCTAAAACTAGTAAGGTTTGGGATGATTTCTTTGAAGTGCCTCAACCAGATGGAACATGCAAAGCAAAATGCATCCATTGTAATGCCATTTATGTCATGCCTGCTACCAAGTCAACAACACAGTTAGGTAGGCACCAAAAAAGTTGTGCAGCTAGAAAAAGAGCATTAAGAGAAGTATCCTCAGCTGGGCAGTCATCATTTGGCGTCAAATCTGTCCCCTTTGGTGGTGATACATTTGGTCCAATGCGCCAACTTTTTGTTAATAATGGTAAATATAACTATGCCATGATAAGAGAGATAATTGCACATATGGTTTTGACGCATGATTATCCTTTTACTGTGGTGGACCACTTAGGCTTTAATCTTGTCTTGAGTTGTTCAAACCCAATGCATCAAAAAGATTGGGCGTAAAACTTTGAAGAATGATTGTGTGAAAGTGTACGAGGCCGAGAAGAAGAAGTTGAAGAAGGTGAACAATATCAGTATAACCACTGACATGTGGAAGTCAAAGTGTCAGAGTATCGAGTACATGGTTATAACTGGACCTTTCATTGATGAAGATTGGAGATTATAGATGTGAGTTTTGAGTTTTGTACATGTTCCTCCTTCTCGATGTGGGGTTGAAATAGCTGATGTGATATTCAAGTGTTTAAAGGATTGGGGAATTGAGAATAAGATACTCACGGTGTCAATGGAAAATATATTCTACAACGATAACTGTTTAAGGAAGTTAAGACTGATATTTGCAAGATCTAAGAAGTTACTATGTGGGGGTAATTTGTTTCATGAGAGATGTTGCACGCATATTATAAACTTGCTAGTTCAAGATGGTCTTGGAGTGATTCAGAAGATAATTCAAAATGTACGTGACAGTGTGAAGTTTATAAATCAGTCTGAGATGAGGCTTCAATTGTTTGCCAAGGTTGTGCAACAGTTTCAAATTCGTGGTAGGAAGTTGATTCTTGATTGCCCAACCAGTTGGAATTCCACATATAATATGTTGGCGACTGCTTTGAAGTTTAAGGAAGCATTCCCTGAATTTAAAGATTAGGAGCCACAATATGTTTACTTGCTAAGTTCTGAGGACTGAAAAAAAAAAGATAAGAAAATATGTGAGATCTTACAGGTTTTTAGTTTAGTCACTAATATAATTTATGGTAGTAAGGAAGTGGAGTACCTTTTTCAAACTTGTACCTTGTTGAGATCTTTAAAGTGAAACAAATCTTGGACTTGGAGTCATTGGATGAGAATGATTTCATTTGGGAAATGGTGGATAAAATGAAAGAAATGTTTGATAAGTACTGGGGTTAATGCAATTTATTGATGGCAGTTGCTTCTGTTATGGATCTAAGGGTGAAGATGAGGAGTGTGGAGATGTGTTTTCCAAATTTTTTTGGTGTTGAGGCTACTCAGAAATTAGAGATGATGAAGGATTCTTTGCTTGTGCTCTTTCAGGAGTATGTGGAAATAAGTAATGCTAGTGAACCTATTGATGGTACTCCTATCACTCAAAATTTAAATACAGCTGGTGCTTTGAGTAGGCAACATGACCTTATCTCTGGCTGGTCAGAACTGTTCTCTTATGTTGAGGAAGTGGAGTCAACTCCTTCTGAAAAATAAGAGTTTGGCTATATATCTTGAGGAGGGTGTGTACACAGGTAAGGGTAAAAATATGTCTGACTTTAGTGCTTTGGATTGGTGGAAGGCAAATACTTTGAAATTTAAAGTGTTATCAAAGATGGAAGTTGAGATACCTATCATTCCTATATCTACTATGGCTTTCGAATCTGCATTCAGTGGAAGTGGAAGAGCAATTGATTCATATTGCGCTTCATTGGATCCAGAGACTGTTTAAATTCTTGTTTGTGGAGGAGATTGGGTTCATCACCTTCATGGTATCAAGAAAATGCTAAAGGTAGTAAACTCAAAGATCAATTGTTTCTTTATTTTGGTTTAATGTTGTTCTTTGTCAGGCTATTGCCTATTTTGGAGATTCAAACTTTTTTGTTATTTACATATTAGTATTGTATGGATTATATGGATTAGCATATTTCATATTAGTATTGTCTAGTGTAGTCTAGTGTTTGTTGGTATATTAACAACAATACTGATTTGTATGTTTTATTGTTTTAAGGTGGAGAAATATGGAGACAAGATTGTCTTTCCAATTCCTTGAATTTGTTAAATATGTTTGGTTGATGTGGTCTATTAGGAGATGATGACTTGATGTAATATTTTTAGCTTATATTTTGTTTTATTTTCATGGTTGTCAGTTAAATATATGTTCAGTTGTGTTATAGAGAAGTATGTGAAGACTGATTCTTGTGTTACGTGAAAATTAGGTCTTTGTGTTGTGTGGTATTATGTGAAAATAAGATTTTTTTTTTCATGTATTTAAAATGTTTCACAAGTTTAGTTTTGAACTAATGGAGCTATCGATTAAGCGAGTTGTCGATCAAGCGAGCATTCGAGTTGTTGAGCTAATCGAGCTATCAAACAAGCGATCTGTCAAGCTATCAAGTTGACTCGGTAAATTGGCTCGATGAGCTCGCGAGTCAAGTTTGAACAATCATTTAAAGTTGTGAGTCGAGTTCGAGCTTATGGTTCATGGCTTGTGCTCGGCTCGTGGCTCGGCTCGATTAGAAAATTATTTCAGAAGCCGAGCCCGTACACCCCTCAGCTCGAGCTTGGCACGGCTCGAATCCAGTCCTAGTTCAACTAACCTAGTTTGGACAAGACCAAGCCGTTTATGGACTAGGGCCAATCGAACCTAGTAAGGAGCTGACTGGCTCCCCCACTACGAGTTATGGTAGATTTGAGTTATCATAAAAACTCTTGTTTTAATTGATATCGAATACAATTTTAACTACAAAAAATCATGCAAAATCCTAATCTATATAACATGTAATTATGCAAAATAATCCAAAAGTATTTTCTAGATGACATGGTATTTAATTATTTAGATGCAAAGAATCCTAATTTTTATGACATATAAAATTGTATACGAACCTAAAACATGTTTCTATATGACATGCATTATTAAATTTGTTCATGAAAGCTTTAAATAATCAATCATCATGTTTATAATAAATTAAATTGCTAGAAAAAATAAATTATAATCTTGTGATTTGGTCTCCCCATGTATAATGGATGAATTAATGTAGGGAAATTAATCCAATTGAAAACGTTTCACATGTAGCTGTGGATTGCCCTCAAATTATTAAAGTTGCACATTGATGAATAAATGCGCGTAGAAAACTTGAGTTTGATTCAAGAATAAGTGTAGAAGAGTTTGAGTCTTGTGTTTTCGAGTTTGGTGAAGGCTAGGGTTCATAGAAGAGAAAGTGTATATGGGGTGTTATGGGATTTTAGGGAACAATTTTTAAGATTTATGGAAGAATAAAAGTTGTTGGGAATTTTAGAGATTGGGAGAATTTTCGCTCTTAGCTTTGTTAACTTTTCTGTAGGAAGTTAACTTGTCTGCAGGGAGTTCACTTGTTTGCAAGGAGTTAGCTTGTGTTTTGGTGTCTGTGGAGGAGGTACATATAGTATTGGGTCCAAGGCATCTTGTAGAAGTAGAAAAACTAATCCTACATGAAATAGTACTGCTTGTGGGACTAGGACACACAAAATAAATTAAGAAGGCAAAATTGGAGTCAACATGCCTGAACAGGTTTAGGACCCAGCCGACCGATCTTATGGCCCGACTAGTCAGTCCGGTTCAACCCTTCGCTTTATTTCATTGTTTTTTTGTCCATTTTGCTCTGTTTTTGTGAATTTCAAAGCTATTTTATCAAATTATTTTTCAAATCCAATTTTACACATTTATTCATCCATTTCAGTATTACGAGACTAATTTTTGTCATCGAGATCCACACGTAGTTCGCTCTAATATTTAGAACGAAATTGGGTATCTACACATGTCATGTTAAAATTGTCTAATGATTTGATTGTTGTATATTACATGATGTGTTTGTTGGATATTGATCTATTTATGCATGTATGATCAGATGATTATTAACATGATGTTCCTCTTAGTTGTTTCAATTCATTCTCATTTAATTGCTATTGCTTTACTCGCTATTGCTTTAATTGCTTTATTTTATGTACCTATTCTATTTTAAGCTTATTCATTCATCATCTTTGTGCTTGCTTCATCTGTTGCATGTGTGTATGATCACTCGAATTAATAAAGAAAGAAAAGTAAAAGCATCTTAATTAAATTCACTTAATAACCATAAGTATAGACTAGGTCCTTTGTGGCCTAGGCACGAGTGGGGTGTTCTCTTGACCTTTTCACTATGTACTATAACTTTCGAACTCGTTTTCTTTTTTATAAGTGGTTGGTTGAGGCTTTTAGATCTCTAAAAGGCTAAAACCAAGTGGCGACTCTAACCACTTTCCCTACATTTGACTTTGTGTCTTAAGCTTATCCCTCTCGGTTATATTATTAGAGTTGACCATTCGAATTGACTCTTATTCGGTAATGACTCATAAAGAGAGAGACATGCCCCTATACATTCGTAAGGAAATGGAACATACCTCACAAGTAAACCTGATTTGTAAGACCAATTGGATTCTATATTATAGAATTAACTATAATATTTGTTATTAGCACCATCCTTGAAAGAGTGACTAAAAGTTTTCTTGATTCTCAAATGCAAGCTGGATTCTTTAATGATCCGTTTGGTTTGCTGGAATTGACAATTCAATTATGGGTTAATTCTAGGTTTATTCCAATTCTAATGTTTGGTTTGCTTTTAAGTACGAAATTGTCAATTCTTAGGAATACCCAATTCCAAATGATAAGGAGAACCAATTCCTCTCCTTCCCTTGGAATTAATTTGGGGATTCCAAATATTAAGGAATAGGCTTTAAAATTTGGTTGGACCAATATATCCTTACTTAATTATCAATATCCAAATTTCCCCTCAACTTTTCAATTCTAATTTAACTTCCCTTTCTCTTCTTTGAGTACATATGATTGTTGTGCGGTTGTGCTTTGACTCTCACGAGTAGTAGCAAGTTTGAAGCTCCTCTTCTATACACCTCTGTCGAATGCCAAAGATATTAATTGGTATCATTTATTCGTCGTTCTCCATCACTCTCACGACCAGACATAGTTTTGAATAAATATCTTTTTGCTAAATATTTTATTCTTCTGTGATTTATATTCCTTTTTATGGTTTCTTTTCTATTCTTTTTAGATTAAAAGATTACGAGGTTAAATTAGATGGGGGTTTGAGATTGTTATGTTTATGATTTGCATATTTTGTAAATACTTGAGAACTTTTCTCTTACAAGCTTTGTTGTGTTTTCCTCACTTCTATTTTTCTTTGGAAACTCTTAATAGTGGTTAGTTGCTGCAAGTCTTCATTTTTTTTTTCCTCCATTTTCTTTTCATTCTTCTTCATGATAGTATTCACTACCTATGCAATATTCTAACTACTAATGTGCATGTATTCATTTGACTATTTTGCTTCTAATATATATCTAAATAATATTTTTTTTCATTAAAAAGCGAAAAAATAGCAATAACAATGGATCTTTGCCTTAAAAAATAAAATTCAATGCTTTATTACTTATAATTTAGAAAAAATAAAGATTAAAAAATTGTTGGGAATTTTCCTCTGTGGGCTACCACTAATTATAGTGGTTTTAGTTTTATAAAACTGGGTTAACGGATTTGGTCCAATGAGAAAAGTATGAGAGCCCATATGTTGTTAATTGGTGATCATGTGGTTTGGGCTTGTACACATCTTAATATTATTAATGTAGGTCAGCAGCTAGTGTAGGCCTTAGTCCAATATTGGTCCGTAGAAGGAAGAGCCCATTTGGACTCTCAATAACTAAGGTTACTGATGTGTACATAAACAGGCTAGATTCCTTTTTGGCTCCCAATACATCTGAGTATTCAGTTTTCTATCCATCTGAAAAAGCTGTTGTTGTGCGAGTACAAAGAGAAAAACTTAACCCTGATCAAGCTTCCATTGTGAGGTAATTCTAGTTACTGTTATGACAATAGCTCAATCAGGTATATGATTTACTTATGTAATTGTATATGTTCTAATTTCATGTATGATATTATTATTTATTTGTATTTAGCCTACATACATGAATTTAAAACCTAATTCAGGAATATTATATTTGTTTTTTTTATGTGAAATTGTTTTATTTCATGTGAAAATTCTAACACTTAATGTGTTGCGTAATGTGCTGCTTATTTTAAAATAACCTAACCCAAACGAAGCCATCTTAAGCCAAAGAGGGGTGAGGAATATTGAACAAGAAAATTGAACTTAGAGTGGCTACATCTAAGAGGAATTATGTTGGGAGATGAATTTCACATTTTTCCCACGCACAGGCCTAGTGCATGAAGGCGCGTGGACCACTATTTTTGGTCCTCACTTTTGTGTCCTGCATATTATTATTTTATAATAATTATTATAATTTTTATGAATTGTTTTTGGTTCAATAAATATTTATTTTCAATATGTGATTAATTGTTTTTTTTCTTGAAATCTATGCATATATTCTGAAATCTTATTTCACAATAGATTATTTTGATATGTTGAGGTGTTTTTTATATGTTTGTTATAAGAAATAATAAAATTATTTTGTTATGTTCAAGACTTATAGTAAGGATGCAACTATTGATTGTTTGGTGACTCATAAAGGTATATGTTTCTTAGAGTACTTCTTGTTGTATGGTCACATGCATGCCTATCGTTTTGCATGCGTTTGTGGTTGTAAAGGACATTACTGTTTATCTCCATTTTAGAGAGTTTCATGGGTTGATGATGAGAGCCATAAAATGCATCTTAACAGTACTTAATTGTTAGCATTTTAGGGTTGATATAGGTTTTAATTGCATTTTTATTCGTTAACAACTCTAAAGTGGTATTCTTGGATTGTTGATCTATCTCGGTGCATTTTCAGGTACGTTGAGTCCAAAAGAGAAGGAAAAGCTATCGTTGCTTGAAGCACAATGACTCGATGAATACCAAAGTGAAGGTATGATTACGGAAGGACAAAACGAAGAGAATCAGGTTGTGAGTGTGTGCGCTGCGGCCTGAAGAAGTCCAAGCCTCGACCTCGAGAAAGAAGCACAAAAGAACAAGGAGACCAACCAGTGCGCGCCATGGCCTGGACTAGGCAGGGCCGCGGCGCCCAAAAACATATCCAACCAAAAATAGACAGAGCTGCGACTCTAGTAAGTGAGAGCCGCGGCACGCACACGAAACTTTGTTTCCGAGTTATGACCTAATTAGGACTTTAATGATTTTTTAAACCCTAGAACACCCTTGGACCTCTTGTATTATAAATAGATCACTTAGGGTTTGAGGAGGGACATTGATTGAAGGCTGGAAAACTCATCAAGGCTGCCACATTCTCCCCCATCGAGTGTTGAAGCATGAGCCCCATGGCTAACTAATATCCAAGCAAGGCGAAGGGATGAATCCCTAGGTGTAGTTGTTCTTATTTTCCATTATTGATTCAGTTGTGGTTTAGATTTATTATCAAAACATTGTATGAGTTACTCTTTAAGTTAATTAGAAGATTTTTCTCTTAATCTGGTGATTGTATCTTTCTTCTCCATATAAGTCTAGTCATGCTTTTCTTATGTGACGTTGTTTGGGTATGATTGAGTCCGGTAGATTTATCTTTTAGGTTTGTCCATTACTGCAATATTGTCATTAAAGATATATTGTCGTTTCTTGATAAATCTATAGGATAGGTCATGTGTACTAAACTCGAAAGTAAAAAGTAATTCATATCAATTACATTAGGTTTATATATGTGCTTGATTGAATATTTGCTGATTGCTTATTTGGGATGTGAAGCTTGCAATCGAGATAAAAATAACTGAATTGAGATTGGAATAAGGCAACGAACCTAGGGAGGATTCCCGGAACCTTGTTGCTTCCATTATATTTTTCATTACAATTACACAATTTTCTCACACTACTCAGATTCTATCATTTAGATTCTACCGTTTCATATTAAAGTTTACATTTTCCTTGTAGTTCACGTTTCCCTGTGGAATCGACACCCCAAAGCTGTGCCACAACTACCGCGTTATACTTTGGGCATAATCAAATTTAGGCTCCGTTTCCGGGGAGATGCGCTTACATACAAGGAAGATTGTCAATTTTGAGACAAGACGGTACTATTGTTCCTTTCTTTAAGTTTTGATTTTCTGATTTTCTTTTATTTTATTCTTTTCCTTTTAACTCATTTGATGTATGCTAAGACCGAGAGATTCATGAGGTAAATTCATTAAAGGATCCGAAATAGAGCTACCTTTTCCTTCCACGTCCGTTAGTGAAACCTCGCCTAGATCAAACCCTAGTGTACACCCAAACGAGAATTTAGAAGATTTTGCTAACATGACTGAAAACCCTAATGAGAATGTTGCTAGGACACTTAAGGATTACTTGCATCCTAGCCGAACAACCACACCATCATGCATCATGTTTCCAGCCAATACTCACCATCAAGATTTTAAAATAGGAATGATACAATTACTCCCTACATTTCATGGTTTGGAAAACGAAAACCC
Organism: Bretschneidera sinensis; assembly: GCA_023935145.1. Taxonomy (NCBI): domain Eukaryota; kingdom Viridiplantae; phylum Streptophyta; class Magnoliopsida; order Brassicales; family Akaniaceae; genus Bretschneidera; species Bretschneidera sinensis. The sequence goes on from CM043700.1 coordinate 114,935,587, forward strand.
ATATGTACACATTAGGGAGTGTGAGGAAGTAGTTGCGACTTTTCATAGTCAAGATGCAACTGATGATATCGTGAGACTCAAGTTTTTTCCTTTTTCCTTGAAGGATAAAGCTAAGAGTTGGTTATACTCGCTGAGACCACGATATATTGGGACATGGAATAAGATGACTCAGGTCTTTTTCAATAAATACTTCCCTCAACATAAGACCAATGCTTTAAAAAGACAAATCTCCACCTTTGTACAAAAAGAGAACAAGATTTTGTATCAGTCTTGGGAGAAATTTAAAGAGTTATTAAGCATGTGTCCACACCATGGGTATGAGAGTTGGCGCGTAGTGAACTACTTTTATGAGGGACTTACATATAGAGAGCACCAATTCGTAGAAATGATGTGTAATGGTGAATTTTTGCAAAAAGATCTTGATGAGGCAATATAATACCTCAATGAGCTTGCTGAAAAAGCTCACACTTGGACTGGACCTAGTGCTACTGAAAGCAAAAATAGGTCATGACCTGTAGGAAACCCAAGTGGTGGTGGAATTTACCATTTTAGGGAAGAAGATAACCTGAAAGCTAAAGTTGAAATGCTTACTAGGGAGTTAGATGCATTAAAAACTAAAATCTCAAAGCCAACACACGTGGTTAACCATTCCGAATCTTCAGAACCATGTTTTTTGTGTGGCAGGGTAGATCATCTCGCCCAAGAGTGCCCCACATTTGCTGAGATGAGTGGGATGTATGAGGAACAATGTAATACCATGTACAAGAAGCCCTCAGCACCCTTCTCTAACACCTATAATATGAGATGGCGAAATCACCCCAACTTCAGCTAGAAGTCTGAAAACCAACAGCTTGCACAACCCCCTAGATCATACCCTGCACCATATCATGCACCCTCATCCTCTAGGAGTTCTTTAGAAGACACTTTACATGCTTTTATAAAGGCACATGGTAAAACAAACCAAAGGTGTGAGGCATTAATTACACAGGTTGTTGAAGAGAACAAAGAAATAAGGAGCCAAGTGACCAAACTGATGGGCTCTTTGAGTGTGAATGAGCGAGGGAAGTTCCCTTCCCAAACTCAGGCCACACCCCATGGTCAACACATGGCACAAACAAATCTGGAAAATGTAAATGCTATTGTGACAAGAAGTGGTAAAACATTACACATCTCAACAACAAAAAAATCCGAGGATGTGGAAAAGGGTCAAAGTAGTAGTGATGTTGAACTACCCAAGGACCCTGAGGTTACCAAGAGCCTTGTTAAGGCACCATTCCCTTAAGCCTTAAAATCAAACAAGAAAAATCTAGACCTAAACAATGAAATCCTAGAGAACTTGAGGCAAGTAAAACTTAATCTTCCTCTTTTGCATGTGATTAAACAAGTTCCTACCTATGCAAAAGTTCTCAAGGATTTGTGTACAATTAAGAGGAAACACCATGTAAAGAAAACAAAATTCCTAATAGAGTAAGTTAGTGCTTTAATTAAGCAAAGGATTCCTCCCAAATACAAGGATCCTGGCTGTCCAACCATTGCATGTAGCATTGAAAATCATGAGGTTGGACAAGCATTGCTAAATTTAGGAGCTATAAATCTGATGCCATTTTCTATTTATTTACAGTTGGGTTTGGGAGAGATCAAACCAACCACTATGGTATTGCAATTGGTTGACCGTTCAGTCAAAGTACTTCGGGGTGTGGTAAAGGATGTTTTGATTCAAATTGATAAATTTTACTATCCTGTTGATTTCCTAATCCTTGATACTACTTCTGCTGTTGACACTAACTCTAAAATTCTTTTGATTTTGAGTAGAACTTTCCTTGCTACTACAAATGCTCTAATTAATTGCAGGAATGGACTCATAAAGCTGTCTTTTGGAAACATGACCCTCGAAGTGAACATCTTCAATGTTGTAAAATAGCCCGAAGATGAGGACGAGAATCACCACTTATACATGATCGAGTCACTCATCGATAAGGGAGTATCTATAGCTCATGATTTTGATCCTCTTGAATATTTTCTTGTTAAGTCTGAGATTGATTCTATTAATGATAAAATTGATATAATTGATATTTGTGTTGTTTTTGATAAATCTCAGGATTATGACACTCGAGCATGGCAACCAAAGTTTGAGGAGTTGCCCTAAAGAAGTGAGAAACAAATCCCCTCAAGTGTGGAAGCACCTAAAGTCAAACTGAAGCCACTACCTAAGGGTTTGAAGCATGCTTTCCTCAGTCCAGGTGATACTTTTCCTGTTATTATCTCATTTGAATTGTCTGAGTCTCAAGGTGAGAAATTAATTCGGACCTTAAATGCACATAAATCAGCCTTAGGTTGGAGCATGGCTGATCTAAAAGGAATTAGTCCGCTGATCTGTTCTCATAAGATAAATTTGGATAAAGGGACTAGTCCTCGTAAAGACCCTCAACGTAGGCTTAACTCTACTATGAAAGAAGTAGTGAAGAATGAAGTGTTAAAACTATTAGATGCGGGAATTATATATCCCATAGCCGATAGTAAATAGGTAAGTCCTACACAAGTTATTCCTAAAAAGTCCGAAGTCACTGTAATAAAGAATGACCTAGGAGAGTTAGTCCCTACAAAACTTGTGACCAGGTGGCGAATGTGCATTGATTACAGAAAATTAAACGCTGCCACCCGGAAAGACCATTTCCCACTCCCTTTTATCGATCAATTTCTTGAGCGTGTAGTTGGTCACCCTTTTTACTATTTTATATATGGTTATTTTGGTTATTATCAAATTGAAATTGCATTAGAAGACCAAGATAAAACCACTTTCACTTGTCCTTTTGGCACCTATACTTTTTGGAGAATGCCATTTGGATTATGTAATGCCTCTGCCACTTTTCAACGTTGCATGATGAGCATTTTTAGTGACATGGTTGAAAATTGCATGGAGGTTTTTATGGATGACCTAACTGCTTTTGGATCTTCATTTGATGCATGCTTAATGAATTTAGAAAGAGTGTTGATTCGTTGTGAGGAAAAGGAATTAGTCTTAAATTGGGAAAAATGCAATTTCATGGTACCATCCGGTATTGTCTTAGGGCATATTGTTTATTCTAAGGGGATAAAAGTCGATCAATCTAAGATTGAATTAATCTCTAAATTGCCCACACCTAAGACAGTAAAGGATGTAAAATCCTTCCTTGGTCATGCTGGTTTTTATAGGAGGTTCATACAAAACTTTTCCAACATATCTAGACCACTATATGCCCTCTTAGTTAAAGATGTCCCATTTGAGTGGACTTAAGCTTGTCAAGAGGCCTTTAAAATACTAATTGGATAGCTTACTTCAGCACCTATAATACAGTCACCTGATTGGACTTTACTCTTTGAAATCATGTGTGATGCTAGCGACTATGCTGTAGGTGTTGTTCTTGGACAGCGAAGGGAGGGAAAACCTTTTGTTATTTACTATGCTAGTAAAACCCTGAATAGTGCTCAAATGAACTACTCCAACACTGAAAAAGAATTGCTAGTTATAGTATTTGCTTTGGAAAAGTTTTGTGCTTATTTAATTGGTTCTCCTATTCTTATCTTCACAGATCATGCAGCCCTTAAGTACCTTCTTACAAAGAATGATTCTAAGGCATGACTAATACGTTGGATCCTACTCTTGCAAGAATTTGACATCACCATTAAAGACAAGAAAGGAGTGGAGAACGTAGTGACTGACCATCTCTCGAAGCTCACATTTGAGGACACTTCTGATGACATGCCAATCAATGATGATTTTCCCGATGAGCAATTACTCTCCATTACTTTTTTACCATGGTTTGCTCATATCATGAATTATTTGGCTACAGGTGAGATACCAATGGATTGGAGTGCTCAAGACAGGAGGAAGTTCTTGTATGAGGTACGTAATTTTTATTAGGATGACCCTTGTCTTCTCAAGTACTACCCTGACCAAATTTTAAGGCGTTGTATCCCTAATGAAGAGATTGCCAGCGTCTTGGAATTTTGTCACTCCCAAGCTTGTGGAGGCCACTTTTCCATGAAAAAAACCGTTGCAAAAATTTTGCAGTGTGGATTTTATTGGCTAATCTTGTTTAAAGATGCAAACATCTATTGTCGTTCATTCGAAAAGTGTCAGAAGTTAGGAGCTGTATCTCGTCGAAATATGATGCCCTTAAACCCAATTTTAGTGATTGAAATATTTGATTGTTGGGGCATTGATTTCATGGGACCATTTCCTCCTTCTTTTGGATATCAATATATCATTGTGGCAATAGATTATGTGTCAAAATGGGTAGAGGCAGCAGCTTACTGGAGCAATGATAATAGAACAGTAATTAAATTTCTCAAAGAAAATGTGTTATCTCGATTTGGTACACCACGTGCTATAATTAGTGATCGAGGTACACATTATTGCAACCATTCTTTTGAAGCTTTAATGAGAAAATATGGGGTGTTACATAAGATCTCTACTTCCTATCACCCTCAGGCAAGTGGACAAGTAGAACTTGCAAATAGGGAAATTAAGCAAATTTTAGAAAAAACGGTCAACCCGGATCGTAAGGATTGGTCCTTGAGACTAGTTGATGCGCTTTAGGCCTATCGTACAGCTTTTAAAACTCCCTTAAGTATGTCACCTTATAGGCTTGTTTTTGGAAAGCCTTGCCACTTACCTATAGAACTCGAGCATCGAGCTTATTGGGCCATCAAGTTTTTCAATTTTGACGTAAGAGAAGCGGGTAAGCTTAGGAAATATCAGTTGACCGAGTTAGAGGAGTTAAGAAATTATGCTTATGAGAACTCTAGAATCTATAAGGTGAAGATGAAAGTGTTTCATAATAAAAATATTTTGAGGAAAACATTCAAGCCTAATGATCGGGTGTTCCTATATGATTCTAGACTCCATAAGCATCCAGGAAAACTTCAGTCGAGGTGGACTGGCCCTTTTATAGTAAAGAATGCTTTTGAAAATGGGGCAGTAGAAATAGAAGATACTAGGGATGGTCGGACTTTTAAAGTAAATAGTTAGCGCTTTAAGATCTTAATTGATATGCAAGATCCGGAGGTGGAAGACATTCCACTTATGGATTCGGTGTATTCACCTTAACTACACCACACAGGTATGTTTTTATTTATTTTTCTTTTGTTTTGTTTGTTTTGTTTTTAATTAAGTTTATTTCAATATTACTTTTTAGTTTTTTTAGTTTAATTTAATTTGATTTTTATTATTTATTTGGGCTTATTTTATTTTATTTTTTTCTTTTGGAACAAACAAGTTTTTTTTTTTTTAACTAGAACTAGGCCCACTTGCAACAGCCCACGCTGCGGCCCACCAACAGAGTGCCTCGCCTAACAGCTAGGAGGCCCAATTCACCTAGCCCAGTGCCGCGCCCAGCATACACGCCACACACGCCCACTCTTTCAAGCCGCGGCGCCCACTAAACCGAGCTGCGGCGCCAGCTGCCACCTGTTCTACCCGTGATCTAGACCAATTTAAAGCCCTTTTCAGCCATCTTCTTCATTTATACTTTGCGAAAAACACAGCACACCTCCCTCTCTCTCCTTCTCTCTCAAAACCCTCACTTACCCACTTACTTTTGCTCAAAATTTCTTGATTCTAACATCATTTCTTGAAGGATTGAGCACTAAAATTGCAGATTTTGTTGGAAATTTCTCTAAAAAGCTTGGTACTAAGAGGATTTTGGGTTCATCAAGCAAACTTCAAATTGGGGGGTACTTTTCCTTTTCTCTACCTTTGAACATCAAGTAAGACCAATTTCCCCTCTTTGTTGTTCATTTATGCTATTTGGGTGGTTAATTTTGAATTAGTACTATTGTTCTATATATTTGATTCAAGTGACCTCTAAGACAAAAAGATGAAGGGGGAAACAACCTCAAGAATATGATGAGAGAAAATTTGTTAGTTTTAAGGCTAGTGAGAGATATGTTAGGATGATGCACACTAGAAAACCCATTCCTGAGAGAGGATTTAATATCACAGAGGGAGCGAACCCAACCTTGTTTAGAATGATTATTGATAAGCATTGGGGTTCATTTGCTAGACAACTATCTCATTCCCTCACAAATGTGGTTAGAGAATTCTACGCTAAAGCAGGTGAACATAGGAATGGTAAGGTGAAGGTGAGAGGCAAAACAGTTTCTTTTAGCGGCACATCTATAAATAGATTATATGGGCTACCTGACATAGAAAACAGTGAGTATAATGCATATGCATCCAATATTAATTATGAAGAGATTTACAATACTCTTTGTATTCCGGGCACAACATGAAAAATTACGGGTGATACCCCTATAACCTTGCCCGGTACTTCTCTGACTGTCAATGCTCGAGCTTGGCAATATTTTGTATGTCAGAGGTTGATGCCTGTTACGCACTATAGCGACCTTACTGTTGAGAGAGCTATGTTGATTTATGCCATTTTGATGGACATGACTATTGATGTGGGCCAGGTCATATTTAATTCTATCATACACACTGTGCAACAAAAGCTTGGATTGTACTTCCCTTCCTTAATTACCCAATTATATGTCCAAGCCGAAGTCCAGTACAGTCCTAATGAGGAAGCCTAACAACCTAAGAAACCCATCGATGATAGAATGCTTAATCTGATTAAAACCTCAAGGCCACCAGCTCCGGGAGAGAGAGCAGCGATTGCAGCCCCTCCTCCCCCTAGGCATTTCACTGTTATAGAGTGCCTTGAGCGTTTAAAGATTCATTTTGACGAGCATCAGAAAATTTTGCATAATAGATTTGATCATCAGGAACGTTTCTTGGGTAGGCAAGCTGATTATCAAGCGGGGGTATACTCTTCTTTTGGTCAAATGTACCAACATCTTGCCTTCGCTACTGGTTGTGACATGGATCACTTTCCCACTTTGCCACCCTATCCGAGTTCATCTTTTGATCCAACTCCTGAGGAAGGTGAAGCGAATGAAGAAAATGAAGAGAATGAGGAAGATGATGATGACATAGAGGATTAGTTTTGGGTTCTATCTTGTTTAGCCCTTTTTATTTTATTTTTTTCTTATTATTATTGGATAACTGTACTAACATTTGTTGTGCCTTTCTTTTTGTTATTTTATTTTGTTTTTTGTACTTTATTTTACTTTTTATTTATTTCTATTTCATGTGCTAACTTAACATACGGTGGGAATCTTAATGTTACACCGCAGTTGCTTTCTTTTTGTTTGTTTTGTTCTATGTTATAGATCAAAATTTCAACAAGAAGCAACGCATGCAGTTCAAGTGGTGGAGCACAATTTTCAACTTTTGTGCACTTTTGCTTACAAAGGGAGTTTCTTTTACCTTTTCTTTCACATTGGGGACAATGCAATTTTTAAGTCGGGGGTGGAGGAAACATATTTCTTTTTTTCCATTGAACTACTTGGTGTCTTTTTCCTTTTTTGTTTGTTTTTAGCATGCTTTATATTAAGCCTTGGAGTTAATTCACATGTGAATGATATGAACTTAATTGTGATAGCATATAGCATTTAGAAGAAACTAAATCTTGCTTCGGTTTGAGAATGATTTAAGTGTCAATCTTCATTTGGTTTGAGACTCTAGTTTGCGGTAAGATTGTATGATTTGTCTAAAACATTTAGAGAAGTTTTATGTGTGATTGTTTGTGAATACTTTTGCGGTCTCGACAAGCTCTAGAACTTATTTGATAATCACTTGAGGCGAATTCCTAGAATGCACACTACTTAGGATATGATGTAGGCCATTTTTGGACTGTTTGAGCCTTTCAAACTTACCTTTGCCATATCTATCGCTAGTCACCTGTTTGAGCCTTTTTCTTGAAAAAGAATTTGAGCCTTGTTTCTTTCAATAGCCCATTCACTCACTTTTATGAGACTAAAAATATTTTATCCTTACCCTTCTTTTAAAAGAACTTAGTTACACACATTTCTTGAGAAGCACTTAAGAGGAGTAAGGATGGAAATGTGAAAAAATATTACTGCCATAAACCAAGTACATTAAAGGAGATAAGTTGGGGGTTGTGGAAAAGAAAAGAAAAGAATGAAAAAGAAGGTGAATGGTCTTATGCTAAAGTAAAAAAAAAAAAAAACAAGAAGTGAATTATGACAAAGAAAGAGGAAAAGAAAAGAAAAGAAAAGTGGTGACTTATCGAGAGATGTGCTCTTATAAAAAATGGTTGAATGAGCTGGGTGGTGAAGTAAGGTTATCCAATGCTTAAAAGAAGGTTGTGTTTAAGACTAAGAGATTAAGTTCTTTTATTGATTGGATCCTTCCCGTTCTTTCTTAACCTTTACCTTAGCCTAACGTTACAAGCTTATTAAAGACCTATTGATCCAATGTAGTGTGATTTTTCTACAATGGTGGAGAGTGATTTGAAAAATAAGCCTATGGAGCTTGATTTGTGATTGATGTCATGCAATTTATTATGTTTTTAGAGGCCAAGACTTGTATTCATGAATGTTATGCATAAAATCATCCGGGTGTTCGGATTAATGGATTGTGGTAAGATGGATGTTAAGAGTCAATAACAAATTTAAGATTGATGTTTGGATTACTTTTGGACTTGGGTGATATTTAATGATTCTATGTGCTTTGTATTATGTGCAATTTCTGGGACAAAAAGTGAATTGCTCCTAGTTTAACACTAATATTACTTTACTTTGTTTTGATTAGAATCCATCTCTTGTTTTCGCTTGAATTGCTAGGGACTAGCAATAAGCTAGTTGGGGATTGTGATGATAGCCATAAAATGCATCTCAACAGTACTTAATTGCTAGCATTTTAGGGTTGATCTAGGTTTTAATTGCACTTTTATTCGTTAACAACTCTAAAGTAGTATTCTTGGATTGTTGATCTATTTCTGTTCATTTTCAGGTACATTGAGTCCAAAAGAGAAGGAAAAGCTATCGTTACTTGAAGCACAATGACTCGATGAATACCAAAGTGAAAGTATGATTGCGGAAGGACAAAACGAAAAGAATCAAGTCGTGAGTGTGTGCGCTGTGGCCTGAAGAAGTCCAAGCCTCGACCTCCAGAAAGAAGCACAAAAGAACAAGGAGACCAACCAGTGTGTGCCGCGGCCTGGACTAGGCAGGGCCACAGCGCCCATAAGCTCACCCTCAAAGACCATCAGAAAGAGCTGCGGCCTGGACTAGGTAGGGCCGCGATGCCCATAAGCATATCCAACCAAAAACAGACAGAGCCGCGGCTCTAGTAAGTGAGAGCTGCGGAGCGCACACGAAACTTTGTTTCCGAGTTATGATCTACTTAGGACTTTAATGATTGTTTAAACCCTAGAACACCCTTGGATCTCTTGTATTATAAATAAAT